>VZTN01009040.1:216400-304440 GCA_013400515.1 Erpornis zantholeuca | reverse complement strand
AGAGCCTTTCAAGCCAGGTGGAACAGCCCTTCGTTTATATTTACAAGATATTTTCTGCTTCTTTCAAGCCTACCGCAGGGGCAGCTGAGGACCTCGGGAAGCATTCACTCTTGTCATCCTGCCATCAGATAGGAAGCGGCTCTTCCCACTCTTTTACGGCTGGCACTGCAGCATCGAGAGATAATACGGGTTATTGACCCGGTTGTCTCTCTCCCGCCTTTCCAGCCCTGCTTCGACAAAGTCCCATCCAAAGCTCACCACTGCATCTCTGCCATGGTGCCAAAGAGATACAGTGATGCTTTCCAAGCCAGTAGTTTTATGGCCAGATACTATCTTCGACATATGGTTTGTTTTTTTTTTTTTTTGGGGGGGGGGGTGTTTTGGTTAGAGTTTTTCCACAGAGTGGAATATTTTCACAGGCCACCAAAAGAACATGAGAAAGGGATGTAAAGCACATCAACTCTGAGAATTATTTCATAACAACAGGCAGAGTGCTGGAATGGTTGAGACTTCCAGTACTTGGCTAAACACTACTGCAGCACTAAGTTTATCTGAAACATACTAGCAATCTCTTCCACAAAAACCTCATATTCTCCCACCTTTTGCCCCAAAGAACAGAAGTGTGTGCTAAGAATGCGTGGAGCTGCTTTACAGGAAAGTTCACCCAAAATCAAACATTCCCAACAAACAGGAACACACCAGCACAAAGGCGGTGCTCGGTGACAGTCTGTGCACCCAACTCACACTCGTGAATGTAGCACAGTTGTTTTTCATTAAACTTCACTGAGCTTGGAAAGAAGTCACCTAAACTGCATTTTTGAAATTTTCATCATTATGCAAAACCTTTACCTGAACCACCTGTTTCTCTATTAAGTAAAATTTGTGTGCATTTAGAGGTTCTATACTGAATACTACAATATAGTACTGGTGGCAATATGACTTCTCATACTTCTGAGTTTGTAATTAACAGATTTGTGATACAGACAAACCCTAGATACCATCTTCCAATGACAGAGGCTCAAAGGACAAACAATGGCATAAAAGTCCTTGGTATGGAATAAAAATATTCCAAATCAGCATTAATATTGCTGGGGCATTTAGAAAATGTGGTTGTTCACCAAAAGCATTCTTAGGCACACCTCCAGCAAAAAGTACAAAAGCATTTTCAGTGAAATGCATCTGAAAACTTTGGAAACTGTAAGAGTTCAAATGAACAAAAAAATCCAACTGAAGAACCAAAATTACTAAGAAAATGAAAAAAAAAAAAAAAAAATTATTCCTGCAGAGTACTCTTAGTGGTGCAAGTTCACCTTGGAGCCTTTGGAGGTAGCAGGGCTCTCTTCCACCACTGAAAACACATTTACCAATTGACTATGTTCTCACAGAAGTCCATATGTATTTTTCTTAGGATATTACCATAAAAACACCTCAACACCTCTCCTTTCACATCTCTGTAGCCAGTACCACCTTAAAAAACTATGCCAAGTTTAGGAACTTGATTTTAGAAACATAATACTGGGCTTAAATGGGTCAGTCAAATAACCAAGAGTACTGGCAGGTGTTTACTATCACCTGGCACCTGAATTAATACTTCAGTGAAAGAAGGGAAAACTCTCCAGTGATATCCCAAGGCTCTCCACAGGCTCAGGCAAACATTCCTGCACTTTACACAAGCCCATCTCATTAGGTTATTCCTGGAAATGGTAGCAGCGAGAAGTTCTGATTAGAAAAAGGAGAGGTACATTCTGGAGAATAAACTGGCACTTACAGCTACATCCTGGCACGACCTTGAGGACTGACAGGTAGGAATGCGACGCAACCAAGTTATTTTCCATCTCCAAACAATCATCTAGAGGTGCCCCCACTGGCAACAGGTCAAGAGAGACCAGCCCTCTATGCCTGAAGCAAATCCGTCTGAAAAACCTGCCACAATGGTGTTCAAGAGACTGAATGATGGCCAAGAGCAGTGATCCTATCCCTGTTTCCACTTTCACTTTGAGGATCACGTACTGGAAATGATCCCCACCATCTGCTGTCAGATGCTACTTCTCCCTCATGGCAGCCTCAGAGTGCCAAAAGGTTTGGACAGAATAAAAGCAGAGTCCATCCTTAGCTTTTTGTTCGGTTTTCCTCTGGAGCCACACCTAGAAGCAACTTTTTTCTCTAGGTGCCTTGACTACCTTTGTAAAGATGCACTGGATAAACTGTGATCCTCCCACTACCAGTAACAACTATTACCATGGTGCATCCCATGGAAGTATCATTCTGTTTCACCCTAAGCAGCATCTCTTAGCCCTTGCTAAGGCACAGATCCCAGCCCAGAAGGAGGACACACGCTCAGCCCCAGTCACAAAGCCAACATGGCGTTGAGGAAACTCAGCAGAGAAAGTGTTTCCCTTTATGCAAGTTACTTATCACTTCATAACCAATCTTCACAGCTGCAACAACATTTCTAAAGTTACAGAGGAATTCAAAGGCAATTAAACACCCCCTCCATTAGCATTTATAACAAAAATTATGAACCAAATTGTTGTGCCAGTCTTACCTGTAGCACGTGTAAGTCAGGTACTTCCCCCACCAGGGACGACCTTGCAGACGAGAACCAACTGGAACCTGCAGCTCCCCAAAGATTTGTGTGTCAGCGACTTTGAGGTTGTGTCAGGTGGAACTTTGTAGTTATCAGTGCTTGAGCAGTGTCAGAGACTCTCAGTACTTGTTGGGGTAAGACCAGCACAACTAATTTTTTAACACACCACTAGGCCTATATATACTACAAGGCAAGAGGAAAAGGCCTCAAGTTGAGCCAGTGGAAATTTAGATTAGGTACCAAGAAAAATTTCTTCACTGAAGACATTGGAACAGGCTGCCCAGAGAGGGATTTAAAGGTGTGTAGATGTGGCACTTAGGGACATGGTTTAGTGGTGACTTGGCAGCGCTGGGTTGATGGCTGGATTCAATGACCTTAAGGGCTTTTTCCCATCTAAATGATTCTATGATTTAAAAACCCCAACAAACCAAGAAAATGCAACTGAATGAAACAGATGAAACACTGCTGTAATAACAAGTGCTGTGGGCAGTTTCTCAGCAGCTCACATGAAATCTTGTCGGCCCTGGCTTAAGCTGGTGCATGAGACGAATAAAGCTGCTCCCAAGAGCCAAACACCATGGGTGCCGTGGTGAAGGCATACCCTGACAGGTGCAGTGAATCACTTCAGGGCAAGGAGGAGAAAGCGAAGGCTGATGTTGGTAGCGTTTCCCATCACACTTTCTGCCAGACAGGTTGACCTTTATCTGAGATCAAAGGCACTGGTGGCTGGGGATTTCTTCAGCTCTTGTGCAGGGGCTGCTCTCAGAGCTCTCTGAAGACGCGCGGCCCGTGCGCCGCTGCCTGTTGCCGTCACTGCGCGGGCTGGGGAAAGGCACACAGGAAATCCTCAGTTACAAATAGAACCTGCAGTCTTCTCTTCAGGAGATAACATCAGTTTTTCTTAGAGGCAGAGGAGACAGTAAAAGGCAGCAGCCAGGCACACCTCCAAGAACAAAGGGACAAACCTCGATGTGAACCTGCCTCATGAACATTTGAATGTGGAATCAAAGCACTGGGGAAACACTGCAGAGAGAGAGGGGTTTGGTCTGTGCCGAAGTTCAGCACAAATTAAACAGAAAGAAAATGCCAAGGTCTGTAAAATAGGCTGAGAGTCTTAGAACACACTTTCCCTTCCCCATCTCTTGCACTGTATCAAAGAAACCAGTATTTTCCTTAGGTAACCAGAGGCAAAACTTCACTCTCCTAAGGGTAGGCCACAGCAAGTACCTTCATTTTCCACTACTCCTTTGCCATACAGGCAACTGGTACCTTTACACCTCTCCTTCAGTATCCATAGTTATTGTTTTATGATCTTAATCTTCCTTGGAGAACTGCCTCTGTAGCTTTCATGTTTAGCTGCTACACAAGTTGTCTGCACTTGCACAAGATACTCTGCTAAGCTGCTGACCATGTCTTCACTACTTTGTATCAATTGTTAACTACTTTATTTCATCTGCCTGTATAATCAGCTTTGTGAAAAAAGAAAATTATCATTATTGCTGAATATCAATAATAACTTACTCCCATCTGCCATAAATTACATTATGTGCAACTCCTTGTCTCCTGTCCTAGTGCTGAGCAAACTGCCCTTTACCATCCAGTGAGACACAATTCCTTGCACGGACACAAACCCTTCCCATTTCTATTGGAGAAGTGGCTGCTCCCCAGGAGTGGCCTGCTTTACTGGGAGAAGAGGAGAAGCTCTCTGCTAATTTAAATACATGGCTCTGTGCATGTTTCTATCATCTAAGCACTTGTGGCGACTCGGGTGTTAGCACAGCTCCAGCAATGCCTCCTGTTTATCAGGTTGTGCAATCCGTCACTGTCAGCTGAAGGAGGTCTCAGGAGCAGCGTTTCTAATTTGATTTGAAAATACATGGAAACCTGAGCCTGCTTTTAGCAAGAATGATGGGGTTGGCCTAATGAACACAATCTCTCTTGTCGCTCTCAAGAACAGTGTGTCAACAACCAAAGTTTAGGTTCCCTCTGTGGCTGCAGCAGCTTCTGTGGGGAAGTAGTAGCTTCACATCTTTCTCACTTTCTTGGTTCTGCTTTACCATCAAAAGTCATTTCAGTGAGATTTTAACAGGCAAATACGAACAGGGAGGAAGTTTTTCCATGCATCCCTTGAAGAGAAGTTTGCAATAGGCAATTTCTTTTCATGGCACCTTCTTCCTCTGAGCCTTCATACATTTGTGTACTACCAAATGGTGCTAAGGAAGTGTGTATCTAGAGAGCCAGATCTCAAATAGCTCAGGAGTTGTCATTGCTTTCCCACCAGAAACTGGCTACAGGAAAAGGATCATGCCACAGGAGCCACATGGATTTCTGGCTGCAGCATCTCCCACTTCAATATTTACAGATTTTAACTTCTCAGGGGGAAAACCAAATAAACAGCCCCACACCTTTATTTTACTCTTTCATGGCGGAAAAGATATATCTCTTACCACAAATCTACAAGACTACAGTGATGTTACTTTGCCACATCCCAACGAGAGAATGATAAAATATAATTTGCTATTAACCAGTATTTTTAGTTCATTTTTCCCATTTTCTGAATCTTACTTCTCTGACATGACAGATTCTGCTCTGCATGTGGCAATTCAAGCAAAAAGTGCCAAGACACCCCCTGCATGTTTGGTGTGGTTTGTTGTACTGAAGAGCTTACCAGTCACATCTTGGAATTTTCCTCTCTAGTAACAACAGTGACCTGCCAAGGAATATTCACTGTCAAGGGGCGGATTCTGTTCCTGGGGAAATCAAAGTTAACCTTGGTTCACTTTGAGATTGAGGAAGTCAGAAGACTCTGGTATTTTGGGGACAGTGTAAAAAATATTATCCCTCAAGAGCCTTTGGGTTGAAAAGGTCAGATTTCTCCCACCAAAAAGGACTGGGAAAAGCCTTGACAGTGAAGAACAGAGAAGACACATGCCCCTGCACATACTGTCACGTTGCTGATGAAAACCCCCCTCATTTCCATCGGGGTGGGAGACAGGCTGCTCTAGTTCCACCCAAGCCATGGGGAAAGCTTGCACTGCCTCTCCTGCTGGCTCCCACCCAGGAGGACATGCACAGACACACACTTAACACAGGGAGGTTGTGACACCAGAAACTGTGTTTGTGTGTGTTGGGGGGATGGTCCCTCTTTTAGATTCCCCAATAACTCTCATTTTGAAACCATTCCCGTGATTCTTGTTTCTTTCCCTGATCAATTAAATGCTGTCCTTGAGAAGCCAAAGAATTTCATTGTACAAGAACCCCATCTCCTACTGAAACATACCCTGTTTAAAGTGTTTCAAACCCTAGTCAGCATCCTGTATCTATTGCCTCCCAAGTTCAGTAGTTTTGAAATTTAAGCAGAAAATGTAATTTCCTCCTAAATTAGCCTGCCCACTAACCTTCCAAAACACTGCAGTGATGCTGCTGCAAGGTGACATTTCTTGGAGCAGCACTGTAACACCAAAGCATTCCCAAGGGATGGACTGCACTGTTCCCTGCAGCAATATTTCCATAGATTTACAGCAGTGTAATCCAGCCTAAAGGAAGCATCTGAATAAAGACAAGAACGCCAAGTGTGCCCAGTTGAAAATTAGAAAACGTGTCTTGTATTGGCTTAGAACTGATGTGGACATCATTGCCTGGCTGAACTCAGCATTTGCAGCAATTCCCCATCCTGTTTATTAAATAAAGGGAACAAAAAAAAAATCCCTGAAAACAATTCCCTAGTGGGTTCTAGTCTTTTCTATAAGGAAGGCCAGACAGAGACTTCAGAGTGTTCAAGAAAGGTCATCTTCAGTTCCAGCAGATATTGAGGTCAACTGCTCAGCTATTATTTATGTCCATACCTCTCAGAGTAGTGAAACAGCTGTCACCACCTGGCTGGATTTCAGCTCTGCAGAGGGCAGTTATCAAAACCTAAACATCAATCTGCTAGAACTTGCACACTACTCTGTCCTCATAGCAAACTAACATGATTTCTTAAATTCTCATCCAAATGTCATATTTCCAGAAAATTTAAACCTTTATGCACCTAAGATCCCATTTATTAGTACATTTTACCATATTCTGAGTCTTTGCTGCAGGTATTGTATGGGGGAAAACCAAACAAACCAACACCACACCTTTCTTTTACTCCTTTATGGTTGAAAAGACATGGAAAAGATCTCTCACCACAAGCCTACCAAGAGCACAGCAGCTCAGCAGTAGCACTACTCATATTTCATCACACACAAGCAGCGTGAAACATGGGAAGTAAATGGAAAACAACATTTTTGGAGCTGGACTGATGTCAAGAATTACCTTTCAAAACCATCTGCTGTTTTTTTTAGAACTTGCCACATGAAAAAACAACAACTTTGAGTCAATTACAAACACTCCTGTAGACTCATTAGCTCCTGTAGACTTAATTTTCCAGGGTGCCAATTGCTACAAAGTAAAAGTGCTCGGTACTTCTTAGGAAGACACAGAAAGAATCACTTGCTCAGAGAGTTCTTTCTAAGGCAGGAAGGGACAATTCTTATTGCCAGACCTTTCCAGGCAAAGAAAAGAGAGGCTGAAAGGAAGGACCATGTCAGGAAAACCAGGCTGAGATGCTGAGAACTTCCAAGGCGTGCATTTTCTCAATCACATCCCTCTTTCCTTGTGCTGTTAAGTACGTGAAAACCCATATGTATCATAGTTTGTGTTTATAAAGATGCAAAGTAAATGTGAGAGATGTAGTAAATGTGGAATTATTCGCTGTTTGCTCTTTGAGGAACAGCTAAAGCAGCTCTACTGTTCCTGTCAAAGGTAGTTTAGACAGGAGGCAGCTGGTCCGTCAGCTCTGTTTTAAACTTAGGCTTCGGACTAAAAGAAAAAAAGAGCCTGAAAAAAATATTTTCTCAGTGTATTTCATGACAGGATAGCTCAGCCAAAGTTTATGGATGTTATTGAATTACTTGTTTGTTTGAGGATACTTGCCATGTTCCAAATCACCTCCACATCATCAATATTTTCAGTGCCAGTGGCTGCTCTGCTGAATTGTGTAGAGGAAAACAATCTTTCCTGGCAGGGAATGGGAAGGAAGCAGCACAACGCCTCTGTTAAGAGAGATGACTTCCAAAGGTGTCACAAGAAGAGCTGACTAGGATATTAGTTCCAGGGAAGAAGGAAGATGGAAAGGACAGAAACTGACAAGAGCTCAGCAGGAGTAGATTGATACAGTCAGACTGATGTTTCGTCAGAAAAGTGTTAAAAGCTTCTTTCACATTTCACAAAAGGATTTATCACCATAATTCCTCTGTTTTCAGCACCTCTCCCCCTGTATCCAAACACCATGCTTGAAACCACTTTGTTCCAAGTTATTCTCTGCTGGGAGGTAAGTGAACACCATCTATGGTGAGACAGGCAGTGACCAAGCTGCTGGAAAACAAACAGCTCTGTGGCACAGCCCATATCTTATATTACTTACTTAAGCAGTCATTAAATTAATTGTACTATCTGTTAGCAACTAACAGAGGCTGACAGCACCTGTGCTGAGGGGGTGGCTTGGTGGGAAGGCCCGGGAAGGAGCAAACCTCCCTCTGTCCCTGCTCTGAATGCGCTGCTGCAGAAACGCTTGGGCCAGGCTACATTCTGTTCTAACTTTGTCTTTCTCTGTCTCCCCACCCAACTTCACACAAATTCTTACAAAGGTTATGTACAGACTTGTACAAAATGGAGACTGACACTGGCTCTTGGAGGGTTTCCCAGAGCAAGTTTAACAGAGATTATATAACACGTTACATCTGTGTTGGTTGGGGTTTTTTTATTTTTCATATATAGATGTTATTACACTACCAGTTCGTCCTTCCTAGCTTAACCCTCCAACCACCCTTTCAAAATAGTTCATTATGTTTTGCAGAGATTAAAAACCTGAGGTTATGATGTGAGTTTTGTTTCCAGCCCTCACTTAAGACAGGGCAAGCATGTTACAACTGGAGGGGCTCAGCAAGTCATAGCCACCATGATTTTCCTTCCACACATACTCATGACTATCAAAGTCATGAGGGGGATCCTTAACTGATGGAATTTTAGAGCTAACATAGACCTTTACTTCTGTATCCTATTTTTAAATCAGAGATCTTAAAGTAGTCTGCACAGCTTGGGCTCAACTTCTGTGGCTGTGACCCTTCCTCCCAAGACAATCCAGGAGGATAAATCCAGCTTAAAATCACAGGGCACTTATTAAGGATGTTGAGGGTGTTCAAAAAATCAGCCTAAGTCACATTCTAACAGAACTGACTGCAAGACATACAGCCCACCTTTGTGCAAAGCCACCTCCAAGATGCTCTTCTTGCTATCGTTGCTGTGGGTTTTCCTTCTTCTCCCTCTCATTGTTTTTCTTGTGGAGTTTAGAAATAAACAATGAGCAGACTTAGAGGAAAGGAGGAAATTTTCCATACATGCTTTCTAGTAACTTCTCTTCCTCCCCACTTCTCCTTAGATTTCTATTCCCCCAACTTCTCCTCATTGAGAAAAAGGGCAGAATTCCTTTCCTCCCTCTTGATACCACTACTGGACACTAAATTTCTGAAAAAATCAGAAGAGGAGGATCTTTGCCTTACCTTTTTTTCCCTGAAGTAATCTCTGCTACTTTTCTATGCACCTTAAGTGCCTGAAAGAGTCAAGCTTCAGAAACACACCTGCTACTCCAGTGCTGATGGGGTTAACGAGATCAGAGCCAGATTCCACTTTGTGCTTAGCAGTGAGACACTTCCTACCACAGGGCCAGGATGACTGCAGCCCTCCTTCAGCTCACCTAGATCAGCATCAAAATAACACAAATCAGCCCCTACTCTGGTCAGAATCAGCATTCCCACTTTCTGTCTCCTTCCAAGTCCATCAACCCCTCCCATCCTTCCACATTAAAATCAGTCAGTGATGAATTCCAGGGTAATTTTTCTAACTCACATGTTTATTTTCAAGCATTTTCTCCACTTACCCCCTCTCCCACACTCCCCTCACTGTCCTTAATCAGTAAAGGCTTTGTGTGCTCCCGAAACCAGCACTTACCTCGTTACCCAGCAAACAAAGTGATCCTAAAATTCAGCTTCCCAACAGGCAAGGAGGTAAAGAACAGCTCTCCCAACATCTTAAGTCTCCCCAGCCAGCCAGTGTAGGAAGGGGCCTAACAAAGCTGTATGCAGCCAATTGTGTTATCAGGGCACTTGGCACTACCAGCTGATCCTTGATTACTATTCATCCCTCGGGAAAATAAAACACCCCTTTGTAGTAAAAGTGTAACTGGTTACTATGAGGCATTACACATTAACAAAAGCAGCTTTTAACCAAAATCGCAGATGATGAAAGCCTGGAAGTGGAATCAGACCAAGGTAACTGGCTGTTTCTGAATAATTCAGATAGAAAGCTGACAGTTTAACTAAGATTTTCACAGTGCTTTTCACTAAGAAGAAAGTGGGTGAGTTGTGTCACGTATTTGTACGTAAAGTGTTAGCGAGTTCTGTAAAACAAATTTTAAAGATAAAATAGTAGCAACCTTTGTGGTGTAGCATCCTACATATGCTACTGCCAGCACAGCAGCAATCTCAGTTTTCACAGGGTCTTGAACATTTTTAACAGCTCTTTTTACCATTTTTGTGCTTTGCTTGAAACCCACACAGACACTTTCAACATGCTTTCAGATTTTCCTTTTTTTTTTAACCTAGGAGTAGTGCTTATTAAAGAGCACAGCTCTCTGAAAGGCAGACTTTACACTAGGCAGAAGGGTAGAATTTGCTGTCTTGGTGGAATAATCCCTACTTAGGTGGTGAGGAAGCATTCCAGAATATTAAAGGATTTGTTTGTTTGCTAATCTACTTAAGCACCCATAGGCTTTAACGCCCACAGCTTGTGTGCTTTAGGGATCTTCCATGTCCATGGCCACTCTCACTGCCACAGCTCTGCATTAAAGCTGCAGATTCAGACTGATGATGGGACAGCTGGAAAGAGCTTCAAGGCTTTGGTCCACCCACCCACCAGATCCTGCTCCACATGCCTACATTTAAGGTGCTGTAGCAACGTACAGGTCACTCTGCTTCTCACACCTGTGCTCCTGCATCCCACCCCCCTCAGCTCTGGGACAGCACAGCAATCCAAACACCAGGAACCTCCTAAAAGGCACTGCAAAGGAGGCTGTGTGAGCACATTTCACACCCTCAGTTTGGGGAGAACTCGCTGACAGGGAAGCAGGGTAGCTTTAAAAGCATTAAGCAGAGCAGGCTCGGTGTAAGCAGCTGCCCCTGTGTGAGATCCAAAGCTCTTGCCAGCGGTGTGGAGGAAAGACATGACCTCATTATTCCACAGCCCAGATAATCCGTTCCTGGATAAAGTGAGAGCTGACAAGTGTTTCACCTTGAACGTTATCAAAGCCCTTTCCACACTTGGCTGAAGCAGAGCCATTTTACCAAACAGGGATGTGAAAACCCCTCAGTGTTAGCAAAGGAGATAAAAAAATCCCTGGGGTGCATGGTTAATGCCACACACACAGGTATGAGAGGAAAAGACCAGCAGCATTTCCAGAACCATTTATGCAAACAGGATATATTTGCACAAGCTGATAAAGTATTTTTCTCAATATATTGAGGGCTGCCACTCTCAATTCCTTCCATCTACCTCAAGGCACTTTCTCTAGGTAAGTGCTGAGAGCCTCTCCTGCCATCAGCACCACCAGAAAGGCAGTTCAGCTCTCAGCTGGGATAAATCACTGTCTGGACCATCTTCTAGTATCTTCCCAATGGTTGCCAGGAGTGATTCCACTCCCCTAATCTTTTAGTTAGAGGAACCCAAGCTTTACTGCCATGGACTTTACACAGGCACACACAGACAACATGCTGGCCTCCAGTTGTGTTGGAAGGGTATCACAGAATCATTTACATTGGAAATGAACCTTTAAGATCATCGAGTCCAACTGCTGGATGCACAATCAGTTCGAGCAATGGGGAAGGAGTTTAAGGGGAAGGAATGTCATCTGGTTGCCATTGCCTCTTCTCGCAACACCTGCGCTCTCGCTGGAGTCCTGCCATGCAAACACAGAGTGGGGCTCTCTCCCCCTCATCCCTCCTGTCCTTGGCAGGCCAGTTAACAGAGAAAACACACATCTCCTTCTCCTATCAGGGCTCTGGAGCTGTTGGATTTAAGTCTGTGTGGAAGAATGACACCATTTAAAATGTTTAACACAGAACACATAAAGCCCTGGTGAAAACGCGTGGTTAAGTTTCCAGCAGAGGAGGTTAATAAATGAGCAGGTAGCACTTCCAGAAGGAGCAGACATAAACCCCAAGATTAGGAGGAGGTTTCAGCTGAAATATTTGTCTTCCAGATGTTGACCTGCCAAATGGACAAAACATGCCCAGCCACAACAACAATTCTGCCTCTTGCACCTACTCCCCCAGAAAAGCTCCTTATCAAACTGCACACATTAATATCCCCTCTAGTATTGTTTTCCATGTCAAGGAAAAAAGGGCATTAGCAAAAGCAAAAGATTTTGGGGTTCCTAGGAGACAAAAATTACTGCAATTCACTACAACCATAGGAACAATATTAAACACAAATACAAAAGGGTCACAGTGCAAAAGTCATTTTCCAAATGTATCCCACTGCAAACCACTTCCTATGCCCCAGAGTGCATCAGCACGGGAGCAATCCCAAGGCTCAGGAGTGTAAATGGAAGCACTGCCAAGTTTTATCCCAACTTTGGTATCACAGGAAGCAAGGCAAATTCTTTGTGCCTGCTTTTTACTCATTCTTTTAGGGCCTTTTGCCAAGGTTGTGACACCTTCCAGTGGGTGACTCTTCATCTTCCAGGTCCAATTTCTCCCAAGTTCTAGCACTACATATTAGGATACCACAAACCCTGCACACTGGCATTTCTAGTGCTGGCAGCTCTGTATCACCCACACATCAGCTGCTTTCTCTGGCAGAGCCAGACACAACCAGAACCCTTCAGGGTCAGGCTCCACACAGCCCCGTCTGCAATAAGCAGAGACAGTTCTGCCCACCAACCTATGTCCATCACCGAACTTCCCCTTCCTCGGCACTACAGGGCAAAACACCAGATCTGGCTTCCACTTTTCCACTCTCCACACTCCATCAGCAGAGTGTGACTCCTGCTTCACCAGGAAACATCACTCCCAGTCTTCCATGGATGCTCAGTTGCAGGGGCATTGCTTGGCACCTGCCCAGCTCCTGGAGGGGAATCACCACACTTTGACATTTAAAATGAGTAAAGAAGCTGAAAGGAGAGAGCCAGCATACAGAATCCACAAAAATCAGCTTTAAGAACATAGTATTTCAAAGGTTTGACAATTCTAAATTCAATGATTTTAAATATCCATTTTTGAATAAATGATCTTTATTCTGTCCCTGATGTTTGCCCTTGCACCTGAACTTGGTAAAACTCAAATTCTGCTCTCATTTAGAGGCTGCAGGAAAATTATCCACAATAAACTTCATTCTTTTTTCCAGGGCTAAAAATTGTATATCATACTTGGAGTGAAAATCTGTTTTATGCATTAGGCAGAACAGAGGACTGAACTTTTTTCAAGTCAAGTGAAGATAATTTTGCATTTTGATCATAAATATTCTCCTGGTCACTTCTGGCCAAACTGTCAAAAGACATTTTATGCCATTTTGCAAGAGGTTGTTATTGGAGGAAAAAGGTAGATTTCGTATTTAAACAAAATGTGCCTGAAACATTGAAAAGTTGATTTAATGTTAACAATTCTGCACCTCAAGCAGTATTTGGGCCAAAAAACAGCTCCAAAAGATAACAGCAGGCAGGAAAAAGACTGTGTTTCTAAAGAACGTAAAGAAGTAAGCCTAGGAAGTCTAAGCAGTTAAAGAGAGGATGGGACAGAGATGTTCTTCTCAGATGCCTTCTCTGCTGAGGTTCACTGAGCCTGTATTCTTTCATTAAAATGAAATCTCATGGAAACAGAACAACAAAACCCATCAGAAGAGAGAGAGCTTCTGTCTTTGAGTTGCTCTGCAGCACAGAGGTGTTCAGGCCTTTATGGGCTCACACTGCAAGCGATGTGAGTGGGTGCCAAAGCACGAGGTGTTCAGCAAAACACATTGTGAGGAGTCAGTTCTGAATCAAAACTCGCTCCTCTAATGACAGGAGATGCTCCTGGAGTGCTCTGTCCTACAGTGCCCTCATCAGTAAGTTCCAACAAGAGGCTCAGGGTGCAACAGCTCTCACCAAGCTGGATTACAAAAGGGCTACACTGCCTCTGTGTTTCGACCAAAACCAAATTTTTGGTCATTTTCGAGAATTTTAATAGGTGGGTTTCATTTTGCTCATCCACAGTGATCTGTCTTCAGGAAAGAGACAGAGAATCATCATACCTTCCTTTAAATCTCAATTTATCAGTGGCTTGGGATGGAGTAAGACCCTGACTGGCATCAGACTGGCAAAGTTTTCCAAACAAAATTTTTTGGGAGTAACAGACACCTCCAAAGGATTTCACAAATTTGCCATCACTTTTTTTCTTTCTTTTAAGAATATCTTACTTTTTTTAAAAATCAAATTCCACAAACCCAAGGATAAAAAGGAGAGTTTTTTACATTTCAAATCACTTCAGGTGTGTACGAAGAGATTTTGTGCCCTGTGGATACATGTGGTACCATACAGGTACAAGGATAAATGCTTTCAGGGATGGGATTTTTCCCAAGGCACAAACAGCAGACATGGGCAGCACTCTCTCCTAATGTCCTAAAATTGAATGTGCAAGTTTTCCCTCTGATGGCAGCAGGATTCCACAAAGGGACAGGGCAGCCAGCTCCAACCTGCCTCTCTTGTAGTTTCTCAGTTCACATTCACTCCTTGGTGCATGTTCCAAATAATTCTAAGCACTTCCCAAGGAATGGCCATCTAGTTTTAACTCATCTGGAGCACCACAAAGTGTTATTTTTAGGCGACAAAATCACAGACAGAATTCACTATTGGCAGTGAAAATTGCAGTCTCTCTTTCTTCCCTTCAGGAGCAGACACTGGAGTGAAATGCCAGGGGATAAACGTATGGCATTTAATTTCTGGAAATCTCAAAAACTTAAGGGTTATGATGAATGGTTCACATCCTGAGCTCCAAGCTGGAGTATGTAGAATTCAGAAGAGAAGGATAAAGTAGTTTCAGATGCAGTCTTGATCCCCAAGGCAACTTTTCCAGTTTATACTTTTCTTCATTCCCTCTGTCAGACTATTAAAGAATCAAACAATGAAAAAAAGAAAAAACCTCACACACATCAGCTGAACTAAGTAAAGAACTCCCTTTTCCTCATCCTCTAATCCTTTACAGCAATAATGAAATGCTAATTACAGCAACAATAGGTTAGAATGAGAGTAATAAAAAAGCAGTCATTTAAAAATAGATTTCTGTTTAAAAGCTACAAAATGTGTACAGTGTGGAGCTAAGTAAAGAGAGGAAAAACCACAATCAAGGTGAAGAAATTACCCTCCTGTTGAAGTTTGTGTTGGTTTTGGTTTACCTTTCCCTCAACTTTTTATGTCTGGACTAGAAAAGCTGAATATTAGTTTGCTTAACTGCATTTCATCCTGAGTGCAAGAGCAGAGAGCCCACAAGGACCTGTCATCGTTTCAACAGACAATATAACAAAGAAACAACTGGAGAGAAGATTTTATCTGTCCCTGAAGTATTTCGTGGTCATTTATAACAGTTTTTGCAAGGAGGTTTTCTCATTCATTAATTAGAATTCATTATGGATTTTAAGTGGCCAGCTTTAAATTACCTATTTATTTATCAACATTCCTATTTATTTTGATGGAAACAAACATCAGCAACAAGAATCTTTCACTGACACGTGGCAGTGGGTTCAGGTTAGTGAAGGGGTGGACCGTTTTTAAGGTGCCTACCTGCCAGCATGTCTAAAAAGGAGTTGGTGAAGACCAAAGATAAATGTTTGGCTGTAATCAATCAGGATACCTTGGGTGTATATCAGAAAGCCTGTTTGGCAGCTTTGCTGGAGATCATAAATCAAAAGATTCACAATAATTGTAAGAATTCTTTGCAATGAGGGCACTCCACAGGTCTGCACCTCACTGGGATGGGCCCTGGGCTTAAAATGCAGTTGAGGCAGGAACAAATCAGGCAGTAATGGAATTTGTTGCTTCTCTATTTAGGGCCAAGAATCTACCAACAATTCAGAATTTGATCTTTGTTTTGGATATATGGATATACACTGAGATAATCCGACTTAAACCAGAGATCTACCTCTAAAAGGCAGGTGATGCCACTGAAATGGTAAAATCCAAAGTTTAGGACAAGGTCTGTGACACTCCAAACTTCCACAGGGACTTTTATTACAGCAGTTCTGCATTCAGTTAACTCCAGACACCACTCACAGCACCAAACTCTTTGGCTTCTGACAGCTTTACAAAGGAAATCTGCCATTCACCCAGTGAATGGGGTATGTATTAATTTGCCTTTCAGAGCGCGTGCAGTCCACTTTGCTGCTGGTAATCTGCATAAAACTGGATTAACGAGTCGGGAATCCTGGGGCTCACGACCGTCAGCGCGCTCCGGAAGTGCCGGCCCGTGATGGATTTGGCATGGATGTCTTCCTGGAGAGCTAGGAGGGCTGCTTCCCTGCAGACTGCTGTTATCTGCAAAGAAACAATTAAAAAAGCAACCACACATCATTACTATTATTATTATTATTATTGTTATTGCTATTATTATTTACATTACTTGAAGAAAGAGAACACAAGAACATCAAATCACTCCAAATGCCAAATAATCACAAGTAAAGTTTTTCCAACTATTTTTTTTTTTAAATAAATGAGGTTGTGGGCAATTAGGACATCCAAGAAACAGGATATAGTTTGAAATTCAAACCACAGTTACATTACAATTCACATTACAGCATGCTGCAAATTAACTCGCTAATCATATTACCTTGTGTTAAACTCCCCACAACGCCTGATAAATTCAAATCCCAACCACCAGTGATACATTTTTCCATCCCCAAAGTGCAAGAGCAGATATTCCCAGGCTCTGCAGGCACTTTTCCTTCCCAGCCTTGCACTGGGAAAGAAATAAAAACAATTAATTCCAAAAGGAGGCTCAGAGGAGAAGGGTATGTGGAAGGGGAGGAGGGTTAAGGTCTCATACCCTGCAATGTGTTTTTAAGCTCTCTGGACTTCAGACAGCGGAAACAGACTGATGCCAGTGTCACTCTAAAGACACATTACTGTGGTGAAAGGAGCTTGTGGAATGAAAAGAGATATTGTGATTTCCAGTGCAACAGGGAAAACAGTGATTGATATTGACTGCTCCCTTATATCTGTAAATGAAAGAGCCAGCTGAAACACATTTGTCCGGCTATTCAGCATATTTTCTCTGTTTGTTCACTTACTGAAAGGAGTTCCCCTGCTTATGCTCTGCTAATGGTTGCCAAAGCTGTTTAGTAGCTTTTTAGGGGATTTAGCAGCATGTTTAGGAAGCTTTCACAAGAAAACATGCATGGATTTAGATGGCTTTGTCAAGTTACAACAATATTACTATTAGTTCTGTGCTGCTCTAATGAGCACCAAAGCTAAACACTGCTGTTACGCATTTTAATGCTTTTCAGGACTTCAGAGACAGCTGAATGTGGAAGCACAGCTGAGATTTAGTGCACCAGCTTCTCGTGGAGATCAGTAATACATCACCTAGGAAGTTAACAGAGAGGCCCGGGTCTTTCTGTGCGGGTTTTTCTCTAAGCAGACATTGTGACTATGTCCCCATTTCTAACGGGAATATTAAGCTACTTAAAGAAAAAAACCCACACCAGATCAAACTCCGTGCCTATCACTAAACCCAAAATTCTTTCACAAGGGAGAAGACTCTTGATGGAAAAACAGATCCCAAGCACCCTGGACTCTGAACCTGGCCTTTGAAGAAGGCCTCCACTTCCCCTTGGTAAATACTGCAGTAAGGCCACAAAATGAAGATACCCTCTGGAAGTTTTCACAGGCATTATTAAAAAATCCCCAAATATAGTCCAGCAGGTTTTGACTGCCCTGTTCTTCTCACAGAGACCATCACCCATCCACAGCATGAAATGCTGAAGCAGGGTGTCAGTGACAGGGAGTTCACTTGCCAGCAGCTGTTTTACTGAAGGAGAAGCTGAATGAGACACTGTCAAGTTACATCCAAAACCAAAGGAATACCAATCCTATTTCTTCCCATTTCACCTGTACACTGATACACTCAGGAGGAATTTTCCCATAGGCTGATAATTCTGATGATGCTTTCAACCTGTTCTCTATGCCTGCCAACACTATCAGTAACAGTGATGATAATTAACCTCCAAAGGACTTTTTTTTTGTTTTAATTTTAAAGACTGAGCCGCAAGTTCTGTCATAACTGAAAATCACTAGACATGAAGAAGCACCAGAAAATATTTGGCTTCTCAAGGGCATTGCAGCTGGTTTTAAAGGACAAGGAAATAATTTTAAGGCATGAATTATTGTTCTCCCTTTTCCTGGCTGCACTCGGAATTTTTGTGGACTAAATCTTTTCTACATTACTGAGTAATAAACAGCAGGCGTTACAGCACAGTGTTGAAAATTTAGGCCCTCATGTCTGGTCACAGAGTCACATGGAGTTGTTTCCATTCCTTGTCTAACCCAGGGGATCAGGTTTCTGAGGTAAGAGATTCAACAAGGCAAGTCTGATTATTTTGCTTTGTTCAAGTATGCAAACTTTAAAAAAAAAAAAAAAAAAGAAAGAAAAGTCCTTACAAGCATTCTCACTAGCTGGTAAAGCTCAATCACTCATGGAAAGCAAACACAAGTAGTAGTGCAGCCACAGTGACAGGAGAGTGACTTCATGTGGTGAATTAGGCATTACTGGCCTTAGGTCACTGGTCTGTCATGGAGATTCCTTGTCACAGCCACGTTAGGACATTTCTTACCAGAGGGAGAAACCAAAGTGTTTTTAAATGTCATTTCTGTGGATTGAGGCAAAAATGGAAGGCAGCAGAAGGGGCTGTAACTGACAGCAGAGGAAGGAGACCCTTTGCAGCAAGACATGGATCTTTCCCAGGCTTAGCAGCACTCCAAACCCAAGCTGCATTCAGATCATCAGCTTCAAACCCCTGCAACAGGCCTATCCCCAAAGAACTTCTCCTGTGACTTTCTCCAGTGCAATCATGCCTTATATAATAAAAGCACTTTTGTTTATATTAAACCTGGCAATTTCAGCAAGTCCTCCTAGTCCCTGTGCTATGAGAATGGTGATTCATCTGCTCTTCCCTGTTCAACTTCCCTGTACCATTGATGATTTTACAGAGTTCTATCTCATTCCCTCTCAGTCAAGTCTTTGCAAGCTGAAGTGTCCTCTGTGACTCAGACCTTGCTCCTGCCCTACCTGTCCATCCTTCCTCCCATCTGCCATGGTTGTCTTGGCCAGTTCTGCCCTGAACCCTCACTGCTGAGTGCCTGAAGCTGTGCAGGGCACGGGGAGGAGGCTGTACCAGGCCATAGCTCTGTCTCTGGGTTGCTTGCAGTTCCTTTCTCATCATTGTATTTGTGCCAAGAGGATTTTTCTCAGAAAATTAGCCACGCTGCCTCCAGCATCTTTAGATATTTTTGACAATATCTAATGTAGGCTAAATTATTTGTGAATTTGAAGCTTGGGTCAGATTCTTTTTTCTCCATTGCATTTAGTAGAATGAATAGCCTCTGCCTGTCTCCATATATGAGTGCTGAGAACCAAGACTACCTACCTGCAAGGCAATTCTTAACAAGTTTCAAACACAAATACAAGGGATCATCACTTTCACCTTTTCAGTACATAAAAAAGAAAAGACAAACAAAAGCACAGTCTTTTGGCTCTCTGTGTTTTGTGAGGAGTAGGAATAATGTCCTAGTCCTATTCCAGAGGCAAAACTGCAGCTCACTGTGTGGAGGGACAAAATAGATATTTTGTGACTGCATCTGAATCCAGAGTGGCTTCCAGCACCCACTGCTAAGGCAGTAATGAAGACATGAAGTGATTGTCAGACATAGCAGTGATTAAACAACACACCAGGCACCAGGTAATTAAGCTGTAACCACTGTAACTACATGGCTGCTACTGCAGCAATGAAGAGCCAGCCATGTAGGGTAAAAAGCTGCTGAATCTACGAGTATCAAAATATCCCCTAGTTTGGTTATTATTATTAATATCATTATAAATGGAAATTTAACAAACAGAATTCTCATTTTCAATGGAGTCAGAGCAATTTACTGATGCATTCATCTGCTGCCTGCAGCCATCTCTTAGTATGGGAATAGTTTTGAATTAATGTGTGAAAAACAGTACATTACTTTCTTACAGGCCTGCTTTATCTTCTCAGTAAGTGCTTTAAGATCAGAAAACAAACAATTAATTTAGAATTCTGCTTCAAAGCCAAAAAGGCACTACTATCAAGCTTTCCTGGGAGGAAAGGAGAATTAAAATTTGCTGTCTGAGCCGCATACACAGAGATCTGTAATAAGCAAAGCCACACACCAGCTCACAGCTATGCTGCAAATAATGATAAGCCTCCCAAAAGAAATGGATTTACACCTAGTCGTTCCCTCCGTCCCCATTTCACTCCCAGCAACAATAAAATGCCCGATGCTAGTTACTGTTCCCTGAATAAACAGCATTTAGCATAGCCCATCTTTCTCCCGAAACCAATGGTTACACTGGCTGATTCAGCTGGGCCGATTCTCCCCCACTCTGGCATTAAGCACCAACTCTTTCCAGCGGACTCAAAGTCCTTTTCAGCTTCTTTGTATTTAAAGTGCTCTAAATAGCTTTAAAGAATAAAATAAAAAAAAAAAGAAAAAAAGAAAAAAAAAAGAATAAAGAAAAAAAAAAAAAAAAGACCTTCTGTGTTAAAGCCCTAGGTATTTTTAAGAAAGTGGTTTTGTTAGGGCCGAGTGTGCTGGGAACACCTGTGAATGTCGGGTTTAATTGGGCTGCAGCTGGTGTCGATTGTGTGCGCCATAACTGGCAGCCACTGCCTGGCCGTACATTGTGTTTCATTTTCCTTTTCCCTTCCTTTTTAACTCGCTCCTCCACCCCGCCAGTTAAAGTTGTAAGGGATTGTGCGTGAGAGAGGGATTAGGAGCTTGCAAACAAGAATAGAGCCCTGCGGGTTGTGAATAGCGCAAATTGGGGAGCTTCCTGGCGCAGCAGTACCTGCGAGGCTGAGTGCCCGCCGGGCACCTCAAAGGGAGCCGGGACCAGGTCTGGGGACTCGCCTTCCCCGCTTTCCCGCTCAGCCAGGGAGGCATAAAAGCTTCACACACGGCATTTGAAAAAGACATGAATAACCCCCGGGTCTGGACATCTGTGTCTCACTCGGGTGAATTCCTGCCCTACCCCTGCGCCAGGGAGAGCAAAAGACTTATCCCCATAGAACTGGGAAAGTCGGAAAGTTCTCGGGACCCACCTGAGACTAAGGAAAAAGCGGGACATGGATGCCTTTCCAAAGCGAGAAGCTGCTCCGTAGGCAGAGACTAGCTGGCAGAGGTTACCGACTGTACTCTAGAATCCACATAAAAAATTCAGTGCAGCTCTAGCAGCGCACAACTTCCCACAAGGGATTTCTAGGGGGCTCAAAGCAGTGCTGGGCAGAGATGTAAAAACACCTCGAGGTTTGTGCCACCCCCAGCAGGTCACTGCTGCTCAGTGTGGGACGCCACGGCCCCGCTTTCCCCCTTCTCCTTTGTGCAGGCACCACCCGCTGCCGGCTGCGGGCTCCCGCCCGGCTCTTGTGCTGGCTCCAGCGCTAAGCTGGCCCTTTCATTCACCGATTCAATGCACCAGACCATCAGAAAACTAATCCAGAAATTTAAAAAAAAAAAAAAAAAGCCTTAGCTTGCTGCTGGGGTATTGAGATGGGCTCAGGGGGGATTCGACAAGTCGGCATGGGAGGAGTGGGGAGCACAGCAAGCAGGATGAGACGTGCTCCAGGAGCAGAGAGCTCCTGGGGAGACCTGCCCTAGATAAGACAGCTATTTTAAGATGTCAAAAATATCAATTTTTTCCTTTTAAATGGGCTAAACTGAGAGGGTCTTAGATGCTGAGAAATGAAGTTTTTGATGTGTTTCAAAAAGGGTTAAATGTACTACTTCTCTTGTGTTTCGACTTCCTTGTTTCATGTATAAACCAAGGAAAGACAGGAAAACATGGCTTTTTTCTCTTCTCTCCACAGAGAAATTGTTAGAGATTGCCACAAATCTTGTTCTGTATAGAGGAAAAAGTTTCCAATACTATGGAATTATTGATCACCTTGTGATAAATTTTGACCTATCTTTGAAAGACAAAGAATCACCCCATATGTGCATCTTTCTATTCTGTTCAACTCTATGTTCTGTACATTTAAATGGGATGGATCACAGGATCAAAGGTTTGGGTTGGATGGGACCTTAAAGATTACCTAGTTCTAACACCTCTGCCATGGGCAGGGACACCTTCCACTAGACCAGGTTGCTCAGAACCTAGCTTTGAACACTTCCACGGATGGGGCATCCATAGCTTCTCTGGGCAAAATTATACAAATTATATATTTGGGTGTTTTGCAAAGGGAAGATAATCTCTTCTAACCAGAAGATGATGAAGTGAATTAGCATCATGCTTTTCAGACAGTATCTGTTCACTCCTCAGATTCATGTACTGAACCATGGGAGCTATGGAGTGGATTTGCTTAGGATATGATTGTTGCTCCATAAAATTTTCCCAGCTGAAGTGTACAAGGCCCTCACAGGCCACACAAGTGCCTCAGTGAGACAGAGGCTTCTTTGATCTCTAAGAAACTATGTTGTAAAATGTTATTAGCTTTCCTCAAGTTAAAGCACTGGCATCTCTATGGTTCTGTACTTAGGAGCACTGCCTTGGAACAGATGAGTGCCTACCCTCAGCAATGACAGCCTATAATTAGATACTGGTTTTTATAAAAATATAGACTTCTTTCTTCCTTGTTTATTAACGAGACATTTAGTATGAG
This sequence comes from Erpornis zantholeuca, assembly GCA_013400515.1. Lineage (NCBI taxonomy): Eukaryota > Metazoa > Chordata > Aves > Passeriformes > Timaliidae > Erpornis > Erpornis zantholeuca. Next base: position 281,852 of record VZTN01009040.1, on the reverse strand, counting down.
CAGACACTGGACTGAATAGTTTAAAACAGTTCTTTACTGATGAAGCAGCATCTTTGCAATTCTTAAGTGGAAAGGACAGGTATTATTGTTTGAGCAACCTGGTCTAGTGGAAGGTGTCCCTGTCCATGGCAGGGGGATGGAACCAGATGTTCTTTAAAGTCCCTTCCAACCCAAATCATCCTGTGATTCTATAATTATGTGTATCCTGTGTCTCTGAGCAAATGATCTCTGCTATTCCTGATTCCTTTCAGGAGAAATTGTTAAGCATATGTAATTGAATAAAACTAGCTCCTTTAATGATGTCTGTAAGTGACCTTAGTTCAGAGCAGTCTTCCCCAGATCTGCACAATTTAATGCACCATTTGCTTATTTGTGTAATTTTGTGGCTTGATGTGCAGGTGACCAAGCATGTGGGTGTCCACAGCTTACCTGAGGTGCTGCACAGGGACATAAAGCCGTCCTGCTGCCTGAATACATCTGATTTGACCAGGATGGGGGTTCCCACAGCCCCTTCCATGGTGGCCACAGCAAAGACCAAGTCCTCCTTCTGCCCTCTCCTCCTGGTCTCAGCCAGGCTTCAGATTCAGCTGAAGATGAGCCAAGAGCTGAGCCAGACAACTGCCCAGCTGCACTTGTGGGACAATCATGGCAACAATTACTGAGGCAAAGTGACTCCAAAATGCTGCCTTCAATTGCTCTTCCAGTACCAGAAACTGAGCAGGGGCTGTGCCCGGGCAGCAGACAGCATCAAATGTATCAGTAGCTCCTGTTATTCTATAAAGCTCACACACGCCCAGGGAAGGGAAAGATGAGGTATGTAGCCAAAATTAGGTGTTTGTATCATAACTCCAGCACATGATGACAGCTAAGGGGAATAAAGCAGCACTCTCAGTGGTACACGCTAAGTGTCATCACACATACCTCTGCTCATCCCGACATGTTCTAACAGAGCGAAGCCTCAGCTCCATCTGCAAGCTTTCTTTTTTTCTTCCTTCCACTCTCTTAAAAAATATTACTAGATGTGGTGTCCTTCCAAGCAATGTATAAAACATGTAAATTCCAATTTCTATTTTGTAACTACAAGCCCAAAACGCAGCTATTTTCCAAGAGGCGCTCTGCCGATAGGGCTCCCATCACTTTGGCAGAGACATGGCATAGCTACACCTCTCACAAAGGAATTCCGTAACAAAACGAGTTTTTACATGCTGGGACTAAATATTTTTAAACAGCACTCTCTGCCAACTTCAGGTTTCAGCTATATTTGTGCAACTAAAAAAAAACTGAAAAAACCAACCCCCCCAAAAAAATCTCATGCATGTTTCTATACAAGATTAAGCTGCATTTCTGGTTAACCTCAGAATTATTTCATTTTTATATAAACATTTAATGGGAAAGTTTAACTTCTTCCCTTCAGTGAGGAAAAGGAAGCCAAGCCACTAGAAAAACAGAGTCTTTCTATGTGTGTATGTGTGTGTGTGTGTGCACACACTCATTTTAATTGAAAGTAATTAAGAGAATCCTGTGTTCTCACTCACAGTCTGCTGGTGCTGCAGAGGGCCTGGACACAGAGCCAAGGGTATTCTGTCAAATGCCACCAGCAAGAGAGATTGGATTATGTAGCTAAAGATTTAAAACTAGAAGACTTCATCATTAGCTGTGGCTGTCATGAGTTTCTCCCTAGATAAAAAACCTGTACAAAACAGATTTGGCACTCCTACCTTATGAAACCTATCAGGGTGGAGGTGTAAAGTGGTTGCTGCATTTGCTTGCTTGCTTTTCGGAGTTCGAGGCACTTATGAGGTTGGGGAATATGTTTAGCATATTCCCTATTTCTTGCACTGGAAAATAATTCTTGCCTTTCTCAAGTTTAACCTGAGCAGAGGCCTCAGACTCCTATCAAAACAAAGCAAGTAAAAGCAATTCTGCGAAAGGAACTGGGAGAAGTGCTCTCCCTTCCCTAAAAATATTTTTTTTTTGGTCAATAGAGCACAGCCAGTCTAGAATTGTCTTTCATCTCCTTTCAGCTCCAGCTGCATTTCTATTATATTATATCACCATTTAAAGGTAGCTGTAGCTCTAAACTTTTGGATCCAACTAAGAAGGAAAAAAAGGAAAGCAAAAAAATTCTTTTTTCATGGGTTCATTTAAACTCTGCCCTTCTCCCTGTCTTTGGAGCCATGGCAAATATTGTCCTGATTCAGATTTTACACAGCAGGTTAAAAATAGCAACTGCAGTTACCTACATATGAGCTATCATAATACAACACAGTAAAGGCAAACTTAAGAATAATGATACATCTTCTAGAAACTTAGTTTTTCTGTCAATTTGGATAGAAAACACAAAAATCCTGCAATAATAAGAGTTATACTTTCTGGGGCTCTGTATGACACATGCATACACATCCTGGGTTAAGGCAGGAGGTGAGAACAGACATTTTGGGAGAACACACATAAGGCCTTGGGATTGCAAAATGAATGATGTCCTTAATGGAAGCTTTCTAGCTTTTATTTATTGGGTTCTCAGTTCCTGGAAAGATGTCTCCTGTGGAGTATCTATTTCCTCAGCAAAAAGCTAGAGGAATTTCAGGCTGTTTCTAAGTTTACCTCTTGGAGCTTCCCATGGCACCCAGCTGCTCATGTTTCCCATGAAAATCAGGGAGAAGGGCTACTACATGCCTGTATTCCAGGGAGGTAGAGTGTGGCTGGGAGGACAGGTGGACCCAAAAAGCAATACCAATAAGCCCCAGCAAAATGCAATTGTGTATGGTTATTACTCCTAAAGGAGGAAGAAAAAAATGCTGGTAAAGAACTTATTCAAGTTTTAATGCAGGTTTTGCTTCTGCAAGAAAAGAAATGAAGTAATTACAGCAAGAAAAGAAACCATGAATGATGCAAATATATGAAACAAGAAAAGTGGGGTACCAACAATTACCTTGAGTTAAGGATTGATGGAAGGGGGTATATTTTAATGGAACAGAAAGTCAATTAAGGGGTCTGCTTTTGCACTGTTAATGTTACACATTGTCATTTGGGTTCCCTCCTCCAGCTGAGGAAACTGAATCCATGTAATGTCTGAAAGTCATCCAGATCTGCTTACTCCATGGATAACAGATCTAATTAAAAAAAATCTTCTCTTTCATATTTGTAAACTTCTCAATTTGTGCCATGCTATTGCAAAAACCTCCTTGGTCTCTTGGGTTTTCTCCCCCTCCTTCCTTGTCTAGGCAAGACAATGTAATGCAAATTTCCAACACTATGAAGACTTAGAAAATGGGTCACTTGAATTTCTCTTCACAAATATGCTTTACATTCAAAATTTTCCCTCAGCATTTCTGCAAATAGGCATAGGGGGATGCAGAGGAGTCTCCCCTCCCCTTCCCTTCCTCCACACTGTGTGCAGCTTTGCTTCTTAATGTTAACACCATTTCAACTTCTAAGGAGTTGCAGGCTAGCAGGATACCCAAACAATTTAAGGCCAGAAAAGTACGAAATTTATGCTTAATAGTGTTCGGGGGAGGAGGGGATGATGCCCAAAAGAGGATGCCACACTTGTGAGCTGAGAAACTATAACAGAACTAAGGGCCACAGCTGAAAGACCCTAAAAAGCCAATAAGAAACATTAGTGCAACCAGCAACAGGACAGCCTTGAAGTGATCCCCAGGGACACTTTGAGGGATGCTTACAAACTGAAGTCACCAAATTTAAGTTTTTTGCCTCCTGCTATTGGGCTGCTTTGCCTACCAAAATCTAAATTCAGTAAAGAAAAAAACTCCACTCCCCATCCAATTTCCACCACTAAAGAAAGGAGCTGTATCCAAAGGAATTGTCCAAACAGCTACAATGGGAGGAAAGAAAGGTGAAAGGAACAACTACTACAGTGAGCAACAGGAAAGACAGACAGGGGCTGAGGGCTGGGAAGGCTTTTGGCAGAAGGGCAGAAGGACAAAATGAGAAAGTTAGAAGAAAAACAATCCAGTACCATGGGTTGTACAGATTTTAAGCATCCCTCAAACCTACAGCCTGAGGAGTAAGAACAAACAGCAGCCTTAGGCAGTACTGCAACCCTCTGTACATGAGATATGCGAGCCTGGATCCTCAAAGTATCTCCTAGTCTTCTTTTGGGGGAAGCTGAGTGAACACACAAGAAAAGCCATCTACTCCTCTTACCTGCAGGGCCGTGGGTGCACTCCTCTTGCTAGAGCCTGACTTCTCCTGAGCTTCTCTAAGTATCTTACTGTGCTGAGTTGTGTGGCCAAGTTATATAATGACACAATAATGCACAACTGCTCTCCCCAGAGCCATTCCAGATCCTCTAACAGGGAATCACCCAGTGGCCCACTTCACGTGGGACAGAGGAGGACACTAAGGATGACAGCATCCAACAGCACATGCCAAGTAGCCATGAGTTGATGGGGTAGAAAAGAAAGGGCACCATAATTTTAACACTGACTTTGTTCTTAGCAGATGCTGCTCTGTCTGCTTTGTGTGGATATCTACAACTGGGATTGTTTCCAGACTCTCCTTGTCAAGAGCTGAGTTTAGAAGATTTGCTCAAGAATTGCCTATGTTCATGAGAAAGTGGGAACTTTCCACTTCCTTGTGTGTTGTATTTACTCATTTCATGTTAGATGTACAGACAGTAGGACTCAGACAGAAAGCCTTAAGTCCTCTGCAAAAACAATAAAAGGGGACCAAAAGAATGAAGGCAGCACATACAGTATACTGCCACAGAAGCACAGTTTTCCATACTGAACCAAAAATCAAATAATATTTTCTCTCAGCTTTGTAATTATTCAGTACTGCAAAGATCAGGAGATGTTCCTAACATTTCCCACTTGGTATCACATTTAATACTTTTCTTGCTATCTGGAAGATTCTTTGATATCAATCACTTCGTTTTTATGGTGTGAGCAAGTTTTAAAAGCATGAAATGTCTCAGGGAAGCTGGATTTTATTCCTTCCTTTCATTTTGCACTACACCACACGACTGGTACTTCCCTCAGCAGTCCAAACTGGGGAAGGTGCTTGTTTTAGCCCAAAGAGCTGTGATTCAGAGCCTCTCTTGTGTTGCAACATGCACCTCCTATTTATCAAGTGCCTTACAGATCAAATGGATAACTCTGACACTTGGAATGGGAACAGCACCACAGTGACACTCTGGCACAGAAGCCCCTTTACCACCAAAACACCATGCTGGGAACAGCAGCTGTAGCACCAGGGAGCCCGAAACAATGTGGGACTCTCACTCTGCATCATTAAATGCTATTTTACTAGTTTGAAGGCCACAAGTAAGTCATATTGTACCCATAAGCACATGCATGCCACAGGCCTTTCCCCTTCCCATATTTCCCTCAGCTGTGGACCATTCAAAATCCCATGGAAGACATATTTCAGGTTTGGGGTTGGTTTTTTTTTTTTGGTGAGAGAGGAGGACCTTCCACCCCTCAGTGGACGCAGCACTCAAACCACACTGCCAAATATTATATGATGTCCTTTCCAGAGTTAATTTTTAATTTCCTGACTCCTCTGCATGAGAAATTTTCAAATTGTCTTGGCAGTCACTGAGAGGCATGTGCAGACCTAATTGCAGGAGTGAATGCAGCGTCAGCCCAAATGCAAACCTCCGGACTAAGTGAGGAATTTCTATAGACTTAGTTCCTTGGTTGAATTAAGTTCCAGAGAGACCCACAGTCCAAGGAACGACTGTGAATGTAACGCAAAGGGTGAGAGCCTTTCTTGCCCCAGCCTGCAGCCAGGGGAGGCAGGTGTTTTCAATGTGTCACTCAAAAACCCGCTGATTTTCTATTTTCATTTTTTAATGCCATAATTCATAACCCACAGATGTTGTGCACGGCTCTAAATCTTGGCACCCTCTCCTCTGCAAAAGAATTTTTCCTGGTATTCAATTTTCTTTGCTTTACCTTAAGTCACCCTAATCATGCTGACATCTACTATCGATGATTATATTAGCCCTAAAAGATCCTTAAACAAATGAAAAGGACTGACTTCCACTCCTAAAGTTCTGCTTCCAATTTTCTAAAGGAAATTAAATAATGTATAAATCAAATGCTGGGCGCAGGCCCAGGCAGCTGAACATCGCTTTGTCCTTTCAAAGTGAAGACGAAGTGTCTGCTACAGAAGGGACAAGCCAAGAGAAATAAAGCTTAACCTCAGCTCCATGTGAAAGTGATTTGGGATAATCAGGGGAATCTGCAAAGAGGTTAAAACAGGGACCACATACTAACAGGAGAACTTCACACAATGATCAAAAATATACCAAGAGCTGACCTTCACCTGGAGGAGCTGTGCAACCCTGACAGCTTGGTTACACTGGAGTGGAGTGCGAAGGGCAGGAGAAAGAAGAGATGAGCAGGAAGTCAAAAATCTATTTATAGCTGGCATTTGTCATGTCTTGGTAATCTTATCAGGATGGGTTTTTTCCAGTTTTGCAAGATTTATAACTAAGTACTGCCTGACAACCTTGCAGTAAGTGTACACGCTACTTCCCAGTTCTCCTTTAGCTAGTACATACTACTTAGATTATTAAATCAACCACCAAGGGACTTCTGAATTTATGTACTATTGATGGACTGCTGATCCTTCTCTTTAACACACTATATCCATCCAGAAGGGGAAAAATGTCAGTAAAATGTGCTAGATTTTTTGCTGGTATTATTTTCTGAGCAAGCGATTGCTTTAATTGCCACAAGGCATTTCTTAAAACTATTGCGAGCAGATGTATTTTGTAATATGATTTCTCGATTAAAAGAAGATCCTAATCAAGTCTATATTGCTTTAACATGAGCTCATGCTGACATTTTTGCACACAGAAGGGTGGGTTTGAAATCTCTGATCAGCACTAGACTTCGTGGTTAGGGTCAACTTAACCCTATTCACATAACCCAAACTTTGGTGGAGAGAAAAAAAGTGACATGCAGCTGTCAGTGCCCCAACTATGCAGACTCACATTTCCAAAATATTCCTCTCCTCACCTTTACAAAGTACAGAATATTTCAGATGCGATGCAAATGGCCCTTAATCTTGGATGATGGAGAAGACTCATCTTTACACTTTCTGGGGAAAGCTGCAAAATTGTTTTCAACACTGTCACTTAGCAGTTGTTTGGTCTGTCACCACATGAACTGAGCAGCTGGCAAAGCAGGGACAGCCATGTAACACTTAGGTGTCAATGTGAATTCAACACACATCTTGCTTAGCTGTTGCAAACCTGTCAGGAAATGCTTCACTGTTTAAAAAAATCCCATAACATAAATCCTCAAACAAAATTCCTATAAATTTATTTCCCTTTTAAAAAGTAGAGTCTGTATACACGCTCTTTTATTGTAGAGCTGTAGTACACAATGAGTGCTACTGCCATTCAGTAGGATACAAATTCATCTGAACATCAAGCACACTTGATTCAGAAGAACCAACAAGTTTACTGGGTTCATAGACTTGTAATTTGCTGACAAGTATCCATGTCTTTCATAAAAGCTATAAAATACTAGAACACGCTTCGGGAATGTTATTACTGTAAAAGAGGCAATTCAACCAACCTGTGAGCTGGGACATTCTCCCATCCATCTCCCTGTCTCCTGACAGAGCCCCTGCAAATGAAGCACCAGCCCAGGCTATGGCTGTGTCTGAAAAAACAAAGCAAGCAGTGGAACTGAGGGGGATTTCATGGCACCACAGGGCTTTCACACAAACACCGCCAGAATAAACTCCTCTGTCAGACCTCCAAGTTTCACATCACTTTGTCTCCACGGGTTCCCAAATATCAATAGCAAGAAGAAAAAAAACAAACCATAAAGAAGGATGGGAAGAAGGAGGAAGTTTTCACCGAGTGAGATTGTTTGCCATCCTTGGATTTAAACAAAACCAGGCGCGCAGTGTGTTACTCACACATGAAAAGAGGAGAGCCGAGAAGGGAAGGCAAGACTTCTCTCTTTTCCTCTCCCCCTGGTTCAAGAAAGCATCCCTGAAAGCACACAGGCATCTGTTTTGGGTTCCTCTGACGTCAGCAAACATGACTGAAGTAAAGCACATGCTTAAATATGTTCCAAACCCCTTATCTGCTTTTAATAATTGGAAGCTAAATGGAAGCTGTAAGTCATCGAGCAAGACAAGTACCATGAACAAACCAGACCCTTTTTGCCTTTAAGGTGATGGTACTTACTGGCTCTGCAAAACTTTGGACTCAGTAATATCCATTAGCAGAAGCAGAGACAGATTTTAATGCAGGATTCAATCAAATTACAAATGCTAAAATTCATGCTCTGGTCACAGAGGGGAGTTGTGATTAATGCCAGCATGTCACATTCCTTTGGTGATTTATATTTCTACCTATTTTTTATATGTTGATGTCTCCAGTAAAAGGAAAATAGAAGAAACTCTGGTACAAGGCTACGCATCCCTGTGGTAGCAGCTCAGGCAGCGTGTGGCTGGTGCTCTCAGAGAGTTTGGGAGAGGGATAAGAAGTATGGGAGAGGAGTAAGAAATATGGTCTCTTCCACCAGAGTATGTGAAATATTACATGCCAAGGATCCTGGCAGGATTAGGTAAAATCATTCCAAACAGGAGTCAGCCATCTGACAATCCCTGAGAGGGACTGAACAAAGGATTAAAGGTCTTGGCTCTATCACTAATGTCATTTGTCACCACCTAGCAAGCTCTGCTGACACCTGGGATGAGCTGCCTTCCTCAGGTCAGTGCTCATTCATATCCCAAACCTCACGGACTGTCAGCAGTGGAGGGGTTACAGCAGCCACTGGGTGCCTACCATGGGAGTTACTGAAGTGGGATCTAATTCCTCGTTACAGGCAGGATCAAGTCCTAAATTAGCGATTCCTGGCTTTCATTAAGTTTATTCATCCTTAGGCCAATTTACCTGCTGGCATAACTCCCCTGGGGATTGTGCCAGCAAAGACTTTGCCCCAATGATTTCAGATTAACTTCTGTATCATTGTCTTTCTGCGGCTTTGGGAAGACTATTTGTATACCCTGCGACAGACCTTGTAGAAGCAAACACCAATTATGAAGGAAAATTTTTGACTACACAACTACTCTCCCAAAGTTAAAAAAATCCAGATGGAAATATGTTTAACGAATATGGAAAGTGAATACTTTCCTGTATACTGCTTTGTGAGTTATTAGCACCTAAATACTCTCCATGGTCAAAAGTGTATTAATGAGCTGAAAGACAAAGTGATGTAATCAGGAGGGATCAGCAGTAATTTATCCTGCAGAAAATTTACATGCAGCAGCCATGTGTGTTTGTTTATGGTCTCTACATCTGGTAATGAGCTCTCAACACGATGGAAAGCTGCGGTGGAATAATGCACCCTGTTCCTCGCACGCACTAATTAATGCTCTATTTAATCTGGGAAAAGGCACTTTAAAAATAAACACTCATTTCCAGCAGACCATAAAGGATAGGTAACAACTGAATTACACAGCACAGGCCTAAAAACTGGTAGGTAGCAACCTCTCAAGCATTAAAAAAGGTGAGTTTTAACTCACAGAGTACCATGGGAAGAGGTGCGTGCACACATGCACCTCTCCAGCACTACAAATACACACTAACAGACCCTAGATACCCACAGAGACGATCAAAGCTGGAGTGATAATCTGTAGGAATGACAAAAACCAGTAAGAGATGGCAGAGCTAAAACATTCCCCATCACACTGGGTGTTAAACTATGTTTTGTGTTCACGAGACACCTACAGTAATATCATTGGCCATCACCTCATCCACTCCTTTCTGACAATTGATAACATGAGCAATAAATCATGATTTCCACAATGACAGGAAAAGCAGCCAGGGCAAAGATGGTTAGATCTTGTATTCCAACTGAAAAGAAGGCCTGGGAGATGGTGTCCAGCCCATTCTCTGCCCGCAGGGTTGGCTGCTGAAGGGGGAATGCAGTGTCCTCAGCTTCCACTGGAGTCATTCCACTGCTTTTAGTCACTTCAGAGGCCTCGTCTCCACAGGATGTTATGCTGGAACAGCTACTGCTTTTACATTCACACCCTATCTCATTCCAGGCTAACTTCCTCACATTGACGTGCCCTCAGAAGTACAAGAGCATTCGTCTGTGGCTGCATTTAGCCCTAGGCTGGAGTCTCACAAGGTAACAGAGAATAGAGATTTGGCTTTATCTTTTAAACTGTGTTAATATAGCTCACCACCCTTTGGATTGGAGCCAACTTCTTCTCTTTAATCTCCCAATCATTTCCCACAGAAAACTTGTACTTTCTTTTGCCCATGAAAGAAGACAAGGACGTTAGGAAAATCAGAAGGATTGCGGGGCATGGAAAGTCTGGGTGAGCTGTATCCAAGAGCAAATTTCCCAGCCTGACATACAAGAGCTATGAAATGGCCCCTTTTGGTGACAGAGAAATTGCCATCGTGGCTTAAAGAAAACCTGCTTAGGCTACAAGTATGGAAGAACAACCCTTCAGAGCCTTGGGATGGATTTAAAGGTAAATCAGGTAAAACAGATAAACGTTGACCAAATATATGAGTAGAGCTGGAAACTTTTCATGTATATTGAAGTGACAGTGTCAAAACAGGGTTTACTCCTGCCAGGCACAACTCCTGCCTACCCACTCACACATCCAGTGTACAAAGTTTGTAACTCAGGACTTCTTGTGTGCTCTTCAGCTGCAATAAAAAAAGGCATTTGTGCAGTGCTTACAGCTCAGGCCCCCATCCACACCCACTGAGACGATCTGACACATCCCTCACTCCTTGGTTCAGATTTCCCAAAGCAAGCAGAGAGGACCAAGGGGGAACCACACGCCCAACAGGGATATTCTGACAAGAATGGTGAGTTGTCAAAATGGAACCAGCAATTCCCTAAAACTAGTTTGGTTTCAGGAGAAGAATGTGCAGGCTGTAGTGTGCAGGCGTGTGCCAGGCTCTGCCCCAGCAGTAAGTGTAGGTGGGCAAATGGCAAGTCATTTCTAGAGGTGGAAAGTCCACTCTGCACTTCCACCAGGGCTTTTCTGATAAAAAAAATTATGGTTTTTTGTCAGTGCCTGAACCTCCATGGGTTCCTAGATCTGTGGAGCATCTTTGTTCCACTTAAACTCTTTCTTTTTTTTTCCTTCAGAGACAAAACAAGCCAGGGCTTCAAACCATGCAGAGTTTTAATGCTGCAGAATCCCCACGTACCCACTTCCTCTCTTTTCTCAACTCTTCTCTATCTGATTTACTGTTTACTTACAGACCATATGGGAAACATGTCGGGAAAGCACGCATCCGGGTTCACACTCACAATAAATACTTTTTATGACTATTCCCATGACCTGCAGCAACAGACTAGATTAGTTGCCCACAACTATGTATAATCACACCATCATTTAAATGCATTTTCAAAACAGAATACATTCGGAGATACAGATCAACTAAATATTCCTCTTTCTAAAACCTATTTCCTACAACTTTACCATTTCCACCTGAGACAGAAAGTCTTATCTTTCTAGTGTGGAGTCAATATAAACAGAAGAACATGAACACCTGGGTCTAAGTGGAAGTGCAGCCTGCAGATTATTAGTCTGGGCTGCTCAGTTTTTTTAGCTAAAGAATTATAAAGTGATACAGCAAAAGAGATGAAAATAGATGTTGATGATGAAGTAAACGTGTACCTATCAAAATGTGAAAAAAACCCTCCTTTTTATTCTCTGTTTCAGAAAACTAAACTCCTTCTAATTTTAAGTTCACCCAAAAGCAGAATTGCAAAAGCATTCTGCTGAATAGAGAGTAGAATATTTCCCAAGCAGAATGTATTATTTAATCCAAAGCCAAATAAACAAAGGGTCAAATTCAACCTCACCCATTCCACTTAGCAACAAAATTGAAAGGAAATCTTGAAAAAGTAATTTTGAATTGAAATACTTAAAAATCTTTTCAAGGTGAAGCATTCCAAATTCTATTTCTAACATAAAAAATAAAGCCGATACAGAACTAAAGAAATTATTCAATTTAGTGTTTCTAAATAATTTTTATCAGAAGGAAGTCTAAAGCAAAGTTTATTAAAGTAAAATTAATATTGACTTTTTTTTCTCATGTAAGTAATGAGAGAGCTATGTCCTGTACCACTTCACCTCATTCAGGATTTTTTTTTTTTTGTTTTAATTTCCCCTCAACCAATGGGTTGAAGAAAAATTTGATGTGTCCCTTTTGCTTCAGGAAATGGTTCTGATGGTCTTTTAACTCGCAACTGGCAGGAGTGAAGAATGCTTGTAGCTCTCCCCCACCTCCTTTCCCTGCGGAAGCTGGCAAGCTCATCTGCTGCAGGATACTTGGAGAACATTTCCTCGGCCAAACTGACTGATTGCATCATGTTTCAAGACTCAACCAGAACACATGGAAATATTCCTTTTGTTAAATGCATAAAGATTAAAAAAATAGAGATTTCACAAGGTAACTTGAATTTTTAAAGCTCTATGGTTTCATGAAATGGAGGTTGGGTGTTGTTTCTACAGGCAGATGTTGGGATACTGTTGTAACCCTCTAAAAATGAAAAGGGGGTTTGTTTCCCTTCTTTTTAAGGGATACTTTCCTCACAGGTTTTTGGGATAAAGTGCAAAGCATTGTAAAGTGTTTCCATCTCACTGCAATGCTGGGGTTCAGCAAAGCACAGAGCAAGGGCTCAGCTGGAAGCACCTGAGTGAGCCTGGTGCTGTCAGAGAAGGGTCCTGCAGGAGGAGGGCCCCAGTGAGGCCGCTGGAGCAGCTTTCCCGGGAAAGCCGAGCGCTGCCTGTCAGGCACAGGCGAGCCCCGGTACTGACCCTGCTTTGCAAAGTCAGGCTGTTCCTGGAACAGCCAGCGATCCATCTCTGCCGGCCTCCCCTGCCAGCTCCACTCCACCACGGAAAACATCGGATCTGGAAAATTGTTTAAAACTGCACATTTCCGTTCAACAGGCCCCCTTGTTGTTCTGCTTGTTTGGGGGCAGGAGCAGGAAGGGTCATTACATGGTGGAAAAGCAAAAAAACACATTTTCATGGGCAATTGCTATATTAATATGTATCACTTTACATACATAGTACATCTACATATGGAACCTATTATTATTGAGGAAATGTTTTTTTAATGAGGAAGACTGAACAATACTTAAGAGAGAAAATGTTCAAACCAATGTTAATTTGCAGCAGAAGTAACAAAATATTTTAATAAAAAACAGTAACAAGAACTGGCCTTCCTATCCAGGATCAGCCCAGTCCTGTGTTCACACCTTGAAAATACAATGTGACTTCCATGGCTTTTCCGACCTTTACAAGCCTCCTAAAATTGAAATTTAAACTCTAACTCAAGGACTTTTAAAAGAAAGACGTGCTTCAGCTCTACACAGAAACAGAGATAGCTCATTACATTTCTGTTTTCCAGATCAATGGATGTATTTTTCCTCCCTCCCCTTCTTTTTACCAAGCCTGTGCGCCTGCCTTCCCTTCCTAGCTCCAAAAAGTTATCCAAAAATAAAGAAAAAGGGATTTAGGTAATACAATCACTTCTGTATAAATGTAGCTAAATATATTCTCAATTGCTGAGCACTGTCTCCTTTCCCTCTCCCTGTATTCTGGGGTTAATTAAGCTTTCCTTAAATGTTGCATATGAATTAAGAAGAAACAAACAGCAAAAAAACCCTCACTATTTTCAAAGGAAAAAGAAATCTGGTGCTAAAAAGTCCTGGCAGGCTAAACATTAGTACAATAAAACTGCTGGATTTCAAATGGTAAAAATAAAGTGACTAAAAGCTCTCTGTTCGAAAAATTAGAGACTTTCAAGAAGGACTATTCCTTCTTGGACTTGGAATAGTAGGAAACAGATACTTTCTTTCAGGAATCATCTCAAACTCAAGGATGAATTATTAGTACCAAATATAAACCTCAAAACAGACTCTCCCTGTTATCATAATGCAAATATTAATGTGTATTTGCTATTCCTGCCAAATGTTATCAACGTTGTTCCGACTCTCAGGGAACAACCTGTTCTGTGCGGATCCTGGCTGGGCCACGACTGGACTCGGTTTATCATTTTAACACCAGGATCATTGTTTTGTTCACCTTGGGAAGCCACAGCAGGAGCAACGATCACAAAGGGATCCTGCATGGCTCTCTGTGCTGGCTCAGCTGGAACAGCCTGGAGAGCTCCAGGATTGCCACATGAGTAGGGCAGCTCCCACAGTCCAGGGAGTCATCACTGGTGTTGGGTCCCACCACCAGTTAACTGATCCCCTTTATTTACTTTATTCAGTCAGCTTTAAGCCCTTTTTTAATAGGTTGAACGACTTCTGCTGTATAGCACAGGATTGGAATGGCACCAAAACCAGCACCAAAGCCATTCCAAAGTAGCTTGATGCAACCTCCTGATAACACCCCTTAAGAAACAGGTCCCAAAACAAATGGGCAGCCACAAAACACACCATCTCTAATAAAGCCCTAGAGGTATTTTAAATTAGCTCCTCATTTTGAACCGGTACACAGCAAAACCAGTCCTACTTCGTATATAGCAAGCAATAAAGTGAACTGGAATTTGTTCTGCCCCTTAGGTTGCACACAGACACCACTGAATACAACACTGAACGTCAAGTCTTATGTAACAACTGATTTCAAACTACAAATGTCACCCTGGCATCATTTCAGGCTTTGAAATAGTTTATTTGTTACCAAATACCATGTGTCAAGTGATTTATCAAATCCATAAGAAACCAATGAGACAACCCAACAATCCATCCTATCTCCCAGCAGTCCAGGACTGTCTCCAATCAAATGTGCACTGGCAGAAGAGAGATTTATTAGCACAGTTTCTTAATGCTATGTTTTATATTTAGCAAGTGTTCCTACCATGCTCCACGTGGCACTTTCACCAGGCACAACAAGCCCACCTGGATTTCCACCACCTGCCCAACACACTGAGTCACTTGTTGCCTGCACATCTTTGATGCTGAATCTCTGTGACCAGCTTCTAGAGATGAAGCTGCTATTGAAAGAACTTATGGGTCACAATAACCTTTTTTTCTGCTCCAAAAAACCATGGTAAGAGTGGCAGAGTTGTTCTTAGGGGTCAGGCTTTCTTTCACATGCCAACATTAGCATTGAGGACACACTGAGTTTTTCAAAGTGCTGATTAAAAGGAGAGGGATTCCTCCGGCCAGTGCTCCTCACAAACACGTGGAGTCATGTTTCTCATCAGGAATCTGTAAAAAGTGATACCGAAAGACCTGGAAATATTTGAGTGGCTTAGCTTGGGACTAAGTGACACTGAAAACACACCTTGTCTTTCAGGCCATTAAAATGCAAGGGGTTTTCTTGGATATGGAAAAATCATTTTACTGAAAAAAAAAGAATTCTGGAATGGTTTGAGTTGGAAGGGTTCTTAAAGATTGTCTTGTCCCAACCCCCCTGCCATGGGTGGGGACACTTTTCACCAGACCAGGTTGCTCAGATCCCAAGCCAATCTTGCCTTGAACACTTCCAGGGGATGGGGCATCCACAACTTCTATGGGCAACCTGTGCCAGGGCCTCACCACCCTCTTCTTCCATATGTCTAATCTAAACCTTACAAGTTATTTATGAAATCATTTGCACATGCAGAAGGAAGCTGACTTCTTTAATTCCCATCTAGTCAACTGGTACCCAGGTAATGAAAATATTTTTGGTTTGAAATGGCTACAAAAAGTAGTACATCTCCAGGGTGAATTTCTGAAATTACTTAATATTAAAGAAATAATTAAATATATTACAAAAGCTCCTCCACGGCTGCATAAGTAAGAAAGAAGACTCAAATACATATATATACACATTTACACATTTGTAAAGAAAGGGTAAAACAAGTAGGATGCAAACAGCAAATGAGCAGCACTGGAGTGATATACTACTAATTAATTTCTACAAAGTCTCTAACAAATGTTGAAATCTTTTTCCATCACATGAGAGAGATGTTTTGGCTGTATTTATACATCATCCTGAGTAAACTGGCTGAACTGCAAAACCAGATCACTATGTGAGAATAATGAATGAAAAATACTTCTGCGTGGGACTGACATCAATACAAAATAGCCACTTTTGCCATTGTTTGAAGTAAGGGAAGCAATTAAAGTGCACAAAACCATTTTGCTAGCAGCACCCTATTTCCTGCACATGTTGGTAACCAAGGGGCTCCCCCTCCCTCCTTTGGTGCTGTTCATTAACTCTCCACAATAAACACCATCATCCCATATCACACGTTCGAGAGCACTCCAAAACGGGGAGATTGGGCAACAGCACTGCTCTATGCAAAACCAGCCAAGTCCAGTCAGGAAACAGATTAATTTGAAAGCCTTAATTAATGACTGAACGTTTATACAGCCAAGATTTATGAGTTACAAGGAAGTAAGTCCAAAACATAACACTCCCTCCTGCATGCAAGCTCTCTCTTTAATGGTAAACAACTAGCCTAGGGTAAGATACTGTCTCAGTGCTCCAGTTCCCTTTCTTATTCCAACTTCCAAGGACTGACAGAAGACAAATTAATTTCATACTTCTTTTTTCATTCTTTTCTTCCCTGCTCCTCTGTAAATATTGTTATTAACAAACATGGTTTAATGAAGAGAAACTAGAGATTTTTTAAAATAAATAAACCAATGATTTTTTTTTTAGCTCATGGGTGCAAAGACAGTATATAACAAAGAAGAGGAAAGAATAGAATCCTTTTTGTATGGATAAATTCATAGAACTTATTTTCTTGTGAAGAAAATTATAAACAAGAAGAGACAGGTCTTTATACATATAATCATATGCAAAAATCTCTCCTAAAATGTCCCCAAACCCCAGGTTTTTCAGCCTACTTCACAAATAACTTTGCATATTTAGTAGCAACAAATATTAGAAATGAAGAGTTTTCAGCTTTTCAGCTTTTAACATTGTGACTATATTCCATATTCCACTTCTGAGAGCTGCCATCTCATTATGATGAGCTCTTGCTATTTGAATATTAAAACAAGACTGCCAGCAACACTTCTTTGGAAGTCCTCAGGCCTCAAACTAGAAAAGTCAAAATCAAGAAAAGTTTTGTTCTCTCTTGTTTACACTAAACTACCGCACACATTTTCTTGCCTTGCAAATTCTGTTTCGCTAACAAAGGAGCGCGGTTTGGTTCTCTGCCCCTTGGTTTATATAACACAGAAATATCCAGAAATGACTACAGAAATGGCAAGATCCCATGAAATGAGGAGCCTGAGATGAGCCTTCCAGCCACACTATGCCCTCCCCGACAAGGGGACTCCCCAAAATCCCTCTCTCCAGGCACACAACCACAACTGCCGCTTGCACAGGTAACCAGGAACACAAGTGGCATGTGGCTTTTGGGTTTGGGGCCTGTGTTTTTCTGCTTGCTTGTGGCAGTGTGGCAGTGCTGAACACCCAAGCCCCTGTCCTTGCCTGTCATGGGAAAAATCTCCAACAACCTGTCCTGCTGGCTCCTGTTCTTTGACCCCTCATCCCCAGCTGAACGACAAAAAACACACTGCAAGGGGAATCAGCTGCTGAAGAGGCTGAGCAGAAAGAGTTCTCCTTACACAGACTCACTAATACTTGCAAACCCACACAGTCTGACCTATGAGCTGGGTAAAATTTCTTTTTTAACCCCTCTTCATTGGTTTTGTCATCAAATGAGAGCTTACTGGGGATGGTTCTGGAAAAATACAAAGTTAGTTTATCCCAGTAAAAAGCACAAGAGGACAAAACAGAAGACAGACTGCTGCTCTCCCCCTCCTCTCCCTCCAATGGTGTGTTTCAGTGTGCAATGTTAATATAACAGTAATTTTCTAGTTTTATCACAAATTTACTTTGCTAGGAAATGAAGTAACAAAGACCATGTCTGTCAGATGCCAATTACTTTGAGAAAATAACTCCCACCCCCGACTTTCCTAAATAAGAAAATAAACCATCAAAGAAAACCCAAAGCAGCTCTTTTAAACTGGACAAAACGCTCTTGGTTCTCCTCCCCTGACAATGGGGATGTCAAGACCAATTAGCACTCGCAGTCATCTTGGGGTTTGCTCTGTTTTCTCCCACTGCAAGTGGTCAGGCCAGAACCGATGGCTCCCTTCTAGACACGCAGTGCCATGGACAAATTACAGAAGACTAAGACCTGAAAGGCTTTTTTCCTACCCAGCTATCCTTGACATTTTCATTACTCAAAGACAGGAAACAAAAAGCCTAAGCTGAGAACTAGGTGATAGTTTGAAAAAAAGTTCAATTAAAAAGTAAAACAGACCATGGAATTGCTTCTAATGTAGCTAATAATTTGCTGCAGCATTATCATTGTGCTGCTTCCATCTGCCAATAACCTTTTAATCCTTTTGCCAAAGGCAATCCAAAGCTTTTCCATACATATTTAAGGGTAACCATAAAAGATAACTTGAAAATAACAACTTCCAACTCCTGCTACACAAAAATCTGAGCTACAGCAGTGTTTGTGCCCATCAGCTTTCCAGCAGGGCTCTGGAAAACAGAAGTTACATGGCAAGAATGAAAACTGCCCTGTTCGACAATGTAGGTTTGGCTGCAATACTTGAAAGATTCCCTGTTCCCACATTCAGCATCAGTGATTATCTTAATTACTAACAAGTTCTCAAATGGTTTCAGAATTTACAGTGAGCAGCTTAATCTCACCAAAAAGCCACCAGCTCCAACAATGCCATTACTAAAGTTTCTGGATAAAAAAAGAAAGTGGAACAAAAGCATACATTTCAACCATTCTATCCCCAAAAAAATCTCACTTAGAAAAATAAAATCACACACAAGCAAAATCTCTTTGAAAGGAATATTGCAGAGTGCATTTCTGAACTCAACTTTTATGGGATGACAAGTGCATAAGCCTGTGCCTTATACATATTTTTAAGGACAGGAAGTATCAGCACATCACAATTAAAATGTTAAGGAAGAAACACCCACCTCCCCAGTCAAAGTATTTTATCAATAATAATCACCCCTCACAAAATAAACCCAAAATTCACTTCACACAAGTGAAATATCATTTCTATCAAGGGAGAAAGCAATGGAAGCAGAAGAGTTGGTGCATGTACTACACAATGGTAGTTTTACTAGAGAGAGCATTTAAGCTTGAAATTAGGTATGTTTACTGTTCAAGAAATTCACAGTCTATTATGATTTGATTTTATTAGATATTATTATTCATTATTAGGTTCCAAATTTTTGCAACAGAAACAATGACTGTTTGCAGACGACTGCCAAAAGCAAACATCCTATTTTCCCTTCACACAAAGATACCAATATATGTTCAAACATTTTAATTCACACACAGCCCCTGCTCTCCAATCTTTGCAGTTCAGTGAAGTGTAAACAGTCAGTGTTGCCATTAAAATAACATGTTCTTCACTCACAGCAACAATAGCCAGGTAGATTAATAGGCTTTTACACCTGGGCCCTATTATTCCTCTGCCATTCATTAACATTTCTTCTACCATGACAGCAATTTAACTGGCACAGTCCCAGAAACACAAGTAGGTCAGCACAAGGTGTTCCTCTGGATGCTTTCATCTGGTATAAACATCCTGAATTAGCCTTCAGGTACTACATCTAAATATTCCCAGTGCCAATTAAGATTATAATCAGAACTATTTCAGATCTCATTGACCAAGTACAACCCGTGGTTTTGGAGGGCTGATTCTATTAAGGATGGAAGGTAATTTCACTGCAGAAGTGGGGAGCCTTCTGCAGCTCTCCTGGCCAAGATGATGCCAGAGATTATGTCTTGGTGCTACCTCCTTGAAATGACAGAATCATGGAACAGCCTGGGTTGCAAGGGACCTGAAAGATCATCCAGTTTCAACCTCACTGCCGTGGGCAGGGACACCTTTCACAAGAGCAGATTGCTCAGAGCTCCATCCAGCCTGGCCTTGGACACTTCCAGGGATGGGGCAGCCACAACTTCCCTGGGCAAGCTGTGCCAGGGCCTCACCACCCTTACAGGGAACAATTTCTTAATAATAATCTAATCTAAACTTACTTTCTTTCAATTTGAAGCCTTTCCCCTTGTCCTACTACATAAGGACAAATAGTCCTTCTCCATTCTTGCAGGGTCCCTGCAGGGTCCCTGGAAGGCCACAATTACGTAATCCCAAAGCCTTCTCTTCTCCAGGCTGAACAATCCTGATTCTCTCAGCTTTTTCTCATAGGAAAGGTGCTCAAATCAACTTGGTGGCCACCCTCTGACTCAGCATACCCAAGGGAAAATGAATACACATGTAAAGAAGGATAAACTGAACACTGAAGATGGACAATCAGACATTGCAGACTATTAAAATTAATCAAAACAGCCACATAAGCAAGTCACACACTTGCTAATCTTAAGGGCATGAGAAATAGCAATGGATATGTAAGAATATTTACTTTCCCCCATCCACCTCCACCCTGGTTTATGAAAAATGTGGATACAAATCAGTGATTTCATGGAAAATGAAACAAAAAACTTGAGACCTATCTTTTGCTAATGTAGTGAGACATACTCAGTGTTTACAGCAACTTGTATATGCTGAGAGGATCTAGCCCTGAAGATGTCATATAAGAGTGATGGACCAGGATTCCGTTTTCTCTGAAGTGCAATAACTTTTTGATGACTTTCTCCAATGTGTATGCCTTGCCTTATACTTTAGGACTAGAGCTGAGACAAACTCCAAGCAGCAAGTTCACTCCTAACCACATACCCCATGACACATCATAACTTATGAGATCGAGTGCCAGCACTACAGGTTTAAATCAGAAAAACAGGTCAGTGTGAGGAAAAAAAGCACTTATTATTTTTTCTTTTCCTTTTTTTTTTAAAGATAAAAGCCAATTCTACAAATCTGAGCTGATATAAGCATTTGTATTATGCCAAAGAAAGTACTTCAAAAGGCAGAAAGAAGCCAACACTTTCAATTCCTTCCTGATCACTGCAAATGCAATTTTCACTCTGAACTTTACATACCCCCACTTGTGATCATTGCTATATAGAGAGTGTGTGCTTTAAGACACTGAAGAATAATCCCCACTGTCTGATTAAAAAAATAAAATTAAATTAGAAGTTGCTAGAAATAACTCACAGGCAAAAAATAAAACTCAAAGAAAACAATAGCAGTAGCCTAAAGAGACATATTTTTTCCTTCAGGAATGAATTCCCATCTGCTTTTAAAGAGCAACATGTTTTTCCATTGCTGGGAATTACAGCCAAACCCAGGACAATAAAGCAGCAAAGCCAGAGGCAAGAGGAGAGGGCAAGTGAAGCTGGCTGACAGAGGCTCGGCCTAGGTCCCTCTTTTATAAGCCTGTGTGACAGTGGTAGCTGAGCAGTGCCCTGCTGTGCTGGCAGCACACTCCCCTCTGCCACCCTCAGCAACCGGGAGCTCCTGGTTACTCTGCCACGAGGGAGGTAGTGGGGAAATGGGAAGGAAAAGACAGGGCAGGAGGCAAAAAAAATTTGGTGCCTCAGCTGGTTTGGTGAAACTACAGCTGCTTTGTGCAAGCTCATGGGAAGGGAGCTTGCTGTGACACAGGTGATGCTTCTGCTAATGTTCTTTCTCCAAACGCCGGACACAACACAAACAACCCTGCAAAAGCACAGATGGGAGAAAAGCAAACACAAGAGTGCTCACTTACAGAACCTGGGTGGACAATACCTTTAAGGTAGTTAATGAAGAAAAACGTGTTGAAATCAGCTGTAAAGTTCCTGCATCTGAACTGTTTCAGCATTCAAAAGTATCAGCCCTTTGGGCCTTACAGGGAAAAAGAAAAAGTCAGGATTGAGAAGCAAGCGAAATTTCATACCTCAGCACCGGCTGATGCTCATTCAAATTCCCTCTGGCTTTTTTCCCCAAGTTCCTATGAGGATCACTGTTCTTAGAGTTACTTTGGAAGCAGTTTCGACTGTGTCCTCCTGAGCTGTTAATGGGTCTGACCTTTCCAGAAACACTAATGTCCCTTCAGCCAGATGCATTAAATCTCCCCTGCTTGATTAAACTATTAGCAAATCATTATCTCACTGAAGGAGAAAATGTTCTTTCCCAGAAGAGTTTGCCATGCATAAATTTCAGTGCCAATACTCCCCCCTGTACCAAACCTTATGTTTGGCATAAATGTGCTGATTGCCAGCCATAGTCTATACCCTCACTAGGTCAGAGCACACAGCACTTCATCAGGCCTCAGCTGAGACACAACAGGATGGAAATCCACCCACTCTGGGCAACATCTCTGAAAAACGGGCGATAGAAACCATTCTGAAGTGACTGAAAAGAGCAGGGAGAGGGAGAGTCATGCCCCAAAGTCCTGCTTTCATCACTGCCACGCCAATGCCATTCCCAGACATCCCCAGGTGCTCACACTGCCCGCATTCCCAGTCTGCCCAAGCACATTCCACACGTAGGAGCCTCCTGCGAGACCAGCAGCAGGCAAAATCCCATGGGAAGTCCTGTGTAGCTATTTCCTTTCCGGTGATTCATCTCGTTTATCCCAAACACTAACATTTGGAAAACATTCCCAATGCCAGGTATTTCCTCACCTTCCAGACACCTGTGCCAAACACATCTTTAGCACTGATAAATGTGTGTAGGAAGGAGGTGATCCCATGCTACCCACACTGGATGAAGGCTGAGACTTTTCCTCACCCACCCACACAAAAATGTTCACTTTTCAACGAGTGATATAAATTAATAGATCCTCTGCACCATTCCAAGAGAAACATCAAGGTTCATCTGAGGCCTTAATCTTCCTGCATTTCAATCTGATGGCATTCCTCACCTTGAAAATCACATTTCACTGTAATACTTTAGGCTACTATATAGGACTGAATCCATTGTCCTTTAATAATGTGAAGCTGAAGCCTTTTCCTTAAGTCTGGGAGATCTCTCTCATGAAAGAAGATGACACATCTTTTGAATGTCCTTTTTTTCCTCTATATCTAAACCCTCTCTCTCCTTTACTGTAGATGTTCTTTACTAAGTAGACAAATTTTTCCCAATGTCTTAAAAGAGTCTTCACCCTCCTGTGCACCTATGGTGGAACACATCCTCATTCCTTTTGTACCTAGTATCTTCTTCTATAAGAAAGAGAGGAATTTGGAAAGAGTATGGTTGTTTGGGATGTTTTTTTAATTAAAGTTACTAGTTTAAATATGTCACTATCTGGTAAACAAGAATACACATGTTTTGGAACACATATTTTAAGAACCAAAGACTTGAGTTGATTTGCAGTAGTTTGCTGCTGCAAAGATCTTTTTGGCATCACATCTGCTCTTATTTGAGCCAGAGCAAACCTTCATCAGCTTGCTTTTCTTCCCTTTCATTTTCTGTCCTCCCATCGAGAGTTATTGCAAAGTGAGAAAGATATTTTTTACATTAACTGTTCCCCTTCGACTAAGAACCAGTGAAAGATTTACAGGTTCCAAGATTCCCGCTCTACTGTTGTGTCCTGTAAGCATGGAAACTGATAATACTATAGAAACCATGCCAGCCTTGGCTTTCACCATGACCTGCTTTCCACCAATTTAAAAGCAGTCAGTCCCATTATCTTACTTTTATAAGCACAATCATCTGAGGAATATTGTCATCATACCCAGATTATTTAATTTTTTATTACTTCCAACCAACTTTAAACTCAAAACAACTCAACACTTGATTTCAGTTTCTGCCTAAAACCTCCCTCTCTGCCTTTTAAATTGTAACAAAAATCTCATCCGACTGTGGTTCAGACAATAAAAGAACATCTCTCATTCTGCTGGGTTTATTTTCCTTTTTATCACCTACTTTCTGGAACAAAATATTTCTCCAGTGGGGAAACACTCTCTTCATCCCTTGCTTGTCTAACCCCAAACTGAAAAATGGAGCACCTGAGTTTGTGCAAAGCCCATCTTTCCTAAAGCAAGCTGGCTGTGGCAGCACCATGAAAACAAGCAAATGAGACTCAAAGAACTCACACTGCTTGTACTTAAAAACATTGCTTTTAAATACTTCTGTGGTCAGATTTTTAATTATTCCTACTTCAGAGGGAAATGAAACAGATAAAACTTCTCAGCATGAAGTACAACAGTGAAAATGCTCTAGGAAAAGCTGTGATCAAACTGTGAAATGACCTCAGAGTGCAGACATTCTAATTATATAAAACCATTAAAAAATTATCAGTTTTATAAAAGCTGGACCTCCTGCAATTTTGCCCAATATAAAACACAGTATCCCTGAACAAGAGCCCAAGTACTTCTGCAGAGCACTACTTCAGAAGGGTCTGGAAATGAAGATTGCACTCGAATCCAAACATTTTCAGAGAGCTGAGGATTTCTTCAACCTAGAAGTTAACTGTACAGACATTGCTCTAATGTGGTTTTTTATTACTTTAAACTTCACTTACACACGAGAGAAGGAAATTGTATTTCACCCCCATAAATTATCTTCCACCTTCTCTCACATGAAACAGTGGGAAGTAATCACCCTATTTTGCTATCTTGATGTATCTTTAAAGGTAGTCATTAAGAGAAACGTACATCCAGCAGGTGAACAGAGATAACTGGTCATAAGTGATGACAGGCAAAAATGCACAAGTATCTGATCTGAAAAGGGGCCAAGTTGGAAGCCAGATGCACACTGAACTATCCACTTTCCTGGCTGTTTATTCAGCTCATGTCAGGATGATTCAACGCATCTTTACACGCAACTCCCTATTCACGCAGCATCTTCTAGTCACAAAACCAGGCATTTTCCATTTCATTCTCTGAACAAAGGCTAGAACAGTGCAATGGGAACTTGCCATTCAGCAGCGGAAACTATTTGTAAAGCTGGGAAGCTGGAGACACTGGGAAGAAAAGGCTCTAATGAAACTGGCCACTGTGAGTGCCAACTGTCAAGACTTTATATATTCTTCCAAGGAACCCTGACTGAGGCTTTTTCTGTCTTTACTCTTTACATTCCAGTTATTATAATACTTTGCATGATGCAAAAGAACAAAATTCATGAAAAATGCCATATTAGAAACAGAAACCTTTTTTTCCCCCCCTGCACCCTGACTGTAGCTGCACTCAATGACCCATTAACTTCATTTTGGTTCTGTACAAAACCAGCACCAGGACATTTGTGACTCATTACTAATCAGGCATTGGAATTCACCACTAGCTTTTCAGCTGATCTAGATCCAAAGGAAATCCCCATATGCTTGGAATTTCTAAAATAAAAGCAACACAGTTGTTGCCTGGTAAGTTGTTCCCATAAGCACGGATATATTTATATTTATATTTATATTTATGTTTATGTTTTTGGAAGCCTGTAACTCAGCCAGAGGCAGATAAATTTTCCCAAGCTGTGTCACTGTCCCCCAAATATAAACATAACACTGCTTCAGGTCACTGCTCCACAACACGAAAGCAATAGAGCTGTGACAGTTTTCCAGACCAATATTTAACCCTGAAATCCTTTTTATTGTTGGTTTTTTTTCATTGTGTGAGCCCACATTCTGGGCAAAAGGATGTGCTACACAAACCAGCTCTGCTCATTTCATGGCTTCCATTCATTCATTCCCAGAGTGCAGTCTGCCCTGTGCTGTGGAGGAGGAAAACCCTCGTGGGTTTGGCTTTGGTGTCTGCTGTGACACAGCTTCCCAAAATGACCCCACAGCAGTGCCCTCACCAGCTAGGGGTTATTAGTAGGCAGCACAGCATTTGACAACCTACCAGCATTTAAATGACAGCTAAATAAAGAGAAGCCTTGCCTGGGAGCAGCACATTCAATGAGCAGTCCATTGAGAAGGGCCTACAGCAATCACACAAATCCTCCACGATCACTCAAGACAAAAATTTAGTTTCTTTCCCTGCCCTTGTAAACAGCACACAGAGATGGGGAGCCAAGGCAAGCACATCACATTTTCCACTCTGCTATGGAAAAAGCAGAAGGTGACTGTAATTAGATGGTGTGATAATGCAGACACTAGGGCTGGCTACAGCAAGGTGGAAATTCTGGTATTTCATACCTTTCAAGAGCTTGACTTGGCAACCTTATTAACATTCTTTGAATTTCCGAATTAATATAATTACTCTCAATTAATTAAAATGAGGAAAGAAGGAAATATCCTTTCACGAGACACTGACATGAATAATATGCAGGGAGCAGAATGGTGACCACTGATACTTATAACTGCCAGGCAGCAGCAGCTGAGAAAGTTTCTCCTTCTACCTAGGACAGGAAATAATTGTCTGACATCCATTGTCAGAAGCTAACCAACAGCAACAAGCTATAACAATAAGTGCTGCTGTGAGGTCTTAATTATACAGAATAGGAAAATACATAGGAAAATAGGAAGCTTTAAAGAGATTCCTTTGCAATTCCCCTGCACTGTTCCCTAACTCCACCTCTCCTCTCTCCACCTGAGGCTCTCAGTCACAACCCTACACTCAAAAGATTCCCGGAGATGTGGGGAACTGTTTGGGAAGTCTGAGGGAACTTGCCTCCGCCTCCCTGTGCCCCCGGCAGCATGTCCGTAATGAGGCCATCTGCAATTGTACAAAGGCTCACCCTCCTCTTGCCTTCCCCTGGAAACACTCCTCTCATGCGGACCTTGAAGTTAAAAAGCCCCAGACTGCAAAAACACAGGAATATCTGAAATATTCTCCTTCCTAATTCCCACCACCACTCTGAGAAGGCTTAAGGGATATCTGGATGATAGCTGAGCTCAACTTTAAACACCATTTTGCACACCAGCTCCAGGAAGTTTTACCTCTGCTCCTGAGTACTTCTGTGTGCACTCCACGAGTTCAGCCAAGCAAACTTCATCGCTGACCGGCATGGACTGGAAATGAAGCTTGAAGATTTCTCTGCGAGTAGCTGCATCTGGCAGTGGCACGTAGATAATTCTGTCTATTCGCCCTGGCCTCAGCAAGGCCTGCAACAAAACCATCACAGAAAAAGTTACAGCACACCAAGGAAGTAAAAAAACCACAACTCAAAACACCACCACCACCAAATAACCAATAATTTCAGCAAAACCAAGAACCTGCACAAGAAAAGACAGCAAGGCCACCTAGCTTGTGAAATACCAGTTTATGGAAAAAAGGAATCATAAAGAAACCCCAGTCATTTTCCTAAAAGAATACTTGTAGACTTGGTGCAAGGTGTACTGCAATGCTGGGACTTGGCAGAAGGACAGGTGGCAACGGACATATCCCAAGTTCAGATCTTCCACTAAGACCACAAGTGGAAAAAAGAAGGGTTTTGTTAGAATGAATCTTACATTCTGCATCTATGTTGCTTTATCCCACCTTATTAGTGCTGCACATGCTTACAGAAGAACAGATTACGCTGATGGGATTTTTATGCAAAACAAGGTAACAACAGAGCTGATATGAAGTGATGCTCAGCTTAATACACATGTGTTTGGCCTTGCACTTTGGGTGTTCAGGGTTACTCAGATTATACTGGAGGTGGGAAGGTGACAGAGCAAACAGTGACACACAATGTAAG
This sequence comes from Erpornis zantholeuca, assembly GCA_013400515.1. Taxonomy (NCBI): domain Eukaryota; kingdom Metazoa; phylum Chordata; class Aves; order Passeriformes; family Timaliidae; genus Erpornis; species Erpornis zantholeuca. Next base: position 254,370 of record VZTN01009040.1, on the reverse strand, counting down.
AGAGGACAGTGGCCATGAAGGGCAGAGTGGAGGGTTCAAACTGGATGGGAGGAAACACTTCCTAGAGGAGAAGCACTGCGTCAGGGCAGGCCATCAGGAGGGCTGTGGAAACTCTGCCCTCAGGGGTTTTAAGGCTCAGCAGAGGAAGCCAAGCTCTCCCCGATCTGGTCTGGTAAAAGCCCTGCGTGTGCAGGAGAGGGATGACTGGGCCTCTGGAAGCTCCCTTCAAACAGCTTTCTGGACAGGGCCAAAAAGTAAACTTTATCTATATATAAAACAATTATATCCGATAGAGAGGAGAAGCCAAGCTCTTAAATTTATGAGAAGGGAGGAATCTCATTTCCCTATGTTTATAAAAAATCTCCAAGATTTTTACAAACCATCTACAGCAAAAAAAGTAAAAACCCTCTCAGCCTTTCTCACTTGACATTTGGAAAAAAGAAAAGCAAAATACAATCATCCCATGCACAGCAAATGCACATAAATAGTATTTAGACTATTTTATAAAAACTGAACAATGTTTATAAGATTCAGCATGTAACCTAAATTGTTTTTATGTTATGGTTCTCCCTTGGGTAGACTAGTTTGAGTTCCAGATGACTAGAGATATTGCATGGCTGTCCTGGGCTGTCAGCCAATAAGTCTTTTCCCAGCCTGATCATGTCAGTGAAAGTCATGCTGAAAAAATAGTAGGAAAGAGCTTTCCTTCCTGCACAGCATTGATCAAGTTAACACCCTTCCTAGAGTTTCTTTAAAAAGACTGTTGTGGTGCTTCAGAGTGGAAAAATGTATCCTGAATGTTAAGAGATGTCTTGTTATTTTTAAAACAGAACATGAAAATGCTCAGCAGAAAGCGCACGGCCCTGTGGTGCTGCATGGAGCTGTGCAAGGATAGAGCAAGGCTGGGAAGACCACAGATCCATATCCAGCCCAGTACCCTGTCCCTGCAGTGGCCAGTGCTGGATCCCTACAATAGTGCAAGAAACAAGCTGTCCACTGATACTTGCTCAGCAGACTGTGCTGTCTTCCACAGCACTCCTGATAAAGCCACCAAAGAACTCATCTCACTGATATCTCGACCAGTGTGTAATTCAGCATCTAAATCATGTGTGTGTGTCAGGATGTTGCCATTTTTTGCCAACACACTTGAAAGAGAAATTTGCATGTTTCAAGACTAGGCTTGGAGGGAGAGGAATTAGACTGCAACTCTGTTCTGCATGCTCTTAAGGAAATGCTCATAGCTAATTCTATTATTTAGAAGAAAAAAGCAACGTTTAGAAGAAAAAAGCAAAGTGGTGCACCTCTTTCAAACCAAGGCAGGTTTCATCAGGATGCCCAGCTAATTAGAATGTTTTCTACAGCCAGCTTGGTTTCCCACTGATGAATGACCAGGACTGTGGTGCAGGTGGGACAGGGAAAATGCTCAGTGCCAATGAGCTGGGAGCAAGCACTCCATTGCCTGGCTCGCAGTTCTGAGACACAAAAAGCACAACTGCAGATATAACACAGTGAACGTATTTTTTTCATCAGTGACTAAAATCTGTCAGTTTGTCCCCAGTGCTTTGTGTTTTACACATGGTGGTAGTTGGAGGCCCAAGTTTTAAGCATGCTATCATTACTTTTTTGCTACAATCAGGCCCATGGACTTTATCCAAGGTGACCAAGTGTGCCGGGAACTGTACAAAAAAAAAGCACAAGTCAGTCACAGCAGCACACATTGGTTATATCAACATAGACAAAAAGGAGAGAATATATTCTGTAACCTCAACTTGAGATGAGAGTCAGACTCCCTCCAGCCCCTGGAGACAAGCAAATTGAACTGAGAGCTGGTCTCTGACAGCCCTCCTGACATGGTGACCCTGGGAGACCCTGGGCACAGCCTGACTGCTCCTTGCTCTGCCATCATCACCTTGGCCCTTTGGCAAGCCACCAGTCCCCCGCTCTCCACGCTCCTGAGGAGCTAAAATCAGCAGGAGAGGGTGAGGAAGGGGCCTGCTTTGACCCATCCTGCATTACTGGAGGACAAAGGCCTGGTGAGGGGCCGTGGGTGGGCTGCACAGCTGCTCTGCTGCCGGCTGCTCAGAACACAACCAGAAAGCAACAGCAAGTTGGGGCCTCTCTCGTTTGCAGAACATCACTCTGCCCTCTCAGGTGTTTGGTCTCTTCACTCTTCATCTTCTCATGGAGATGCTTTTCCTTTCTAGCCAAAATAATTCAGAACTCAGAACTGAGCTGCAGGCAGAGGTCAGCAGTAAGGGAACAAGACATTCCTCGTGGTGTTTTTGCTCACTGGAGGGAAGTGAGCTCTTCTGGGTTGCTTAGGGAAGCCTGCTGAGGTACATGATGTGGACACCTGCGGCAGTGGTGTCACTTCAACCCCAAGGCCCAGGTCGTGCTTACCAGCATGCTGGCAGGGGTGCTGAGTTGGATGGGTGCTTTTTCTCAACATCACTTCTTGTACAGACCCAGAAGCTACTGCTTTTCTCAGTGGGATGTTGCATGATTCAGGCTTCACTACAGGTAGGGCTTTGGAGGTGGCTGCTCCAACCAACCATGACTTTCACAGGCTATTTCAGAAGAAGGAGCTTCAATGTTTCAACACGCACTTTGAAAATGGGGAGGAGAGCGATAAGGACAAGGAGGTCACTTCTAGGCCAGCCCCACTGCCCTGGTGGTGCACTGGGTGGTGACCCACTGGCAAGGCACGAGGATGGATCTACACTGTGGAGCAGGAAGAGGAGGAAGGATTCGGCAGGAGCAGGCGGTGGCTTGGCTGAGCATGAGCAGAGGCAGGAGGGGGAGGGTGAAGAGTTGAAGCAGGCCTGCAGGCCCGGGCAGATGCGGCTGCCGGGAGCGCGAGATGAACGCTCGCGGCTGGGAGATGCAAACCCGATTTGGGGAGAGGAGCGCACAGGAGGTGGGAAGTTGATGGGGCCAAAATTAATTGATGTGTGCACAGAGCTACATAACTCACTGATGTCGAGATGCGAGGGTTGCATAATTTATGTCAGCCAGGAAGGGCACAAAATTAAGTAACTGGGGTTTTGGTAGAAACCAGAATACTTCCAAACCAGAATACTTTGAACCACTGAGCAATTCTTCTGCAGGTTTATGTGATTTTTCTTTTGCTGTTACCACAACAGTTATGAAAGGGGTCTAAGTGCTCATGCATTGAAAGGTTATGAGCGGTACACAGATACAATGCTCCTCTGCAGAACACTAGGAAAGTGGGATAATTGTTATGTAATGCAGAGCATAATCAACAGCAAAACCACAGTTTTTTAAGGAGAAACTGCTCCCCTTTCAAAAAGAAACATTTCTTTTTTTATATATAATTAAAATGGAGCATTTCCTCAAAATATAGCATTGGAAAAGATACCTACATCAAAAATGTGTATTTTGTGCACAGTTATGAAGATAATTATTTCAGGAAAGAAAAAACAGGTAAAGGTTGAAAACTATTTGTGGTTCCCGTTAAGAATGGAACAGATTTAACCTTAAGGCTTTGCTAATTTCCCTCCTCCACTTTTGCCCTTCCCTGGATTTTTTTAAGCATCTACGTTCAGTTAGCTTTCTCAAAGGATACTTGGCTATTTCAAATATCACATTGTCAAAGAATGCAGAACTACAATACTGGCAGCAGCATAACCAGCTGATGAACTTTCTGTGGGACAGGAAAAAAACCACAGTTTTCCTAGTGATATATCTCCACAGCCACGCTTAATTCATCAAAAGCACTCTTAATCAGATCTTATAACAAAAAGTCACAAGTGAACTGTGCAAGAGAGTAACCTAACACAGAAAAATAAATACAACTTAAAAACTCCCAAGCAGTAAGTGGCATATTGAGATGAGTAAGAGAAAGAAGTCAGTTCAGCAGGTAGAGAAGCTCATCTGGAGAATCAGAGTTATTGCATGTTCTCTGCTGCAATCAATCTCCAGAACTAGGGAACGATTTTTATACTAAATTTGTTTCCTTTCAAACAAATACATTGCTTTTAATGCAAAACCTAAAAATTGCAACCAGAAGTTTAATTTTGCCTTTGGAGTCCATTGGGATTAGACCACTGATGAAAATGAGAGGACCGGGAATAGTTCCTTTGTAACAAAATCCTTCCAGTTTAAATTAACAATTGCTATTTATGAACCCTGGTCATGGCTCCATGATACTTACACAGACTCATCAATACAAGAGATGCTCCATATCTTGAAACTTGATTGGGTCATGCATATCTTTTTTACTTTCACCATTACAGTCTTTAAATATTTCTAAATCACTTTCAAGAAATAAAATCATAGAATCAGAGAATGGCCTGGGTTGGAAAGGACCTTAAAAATCATCCACTTCTAACCCGGGTGCTGTGGGCAGGGACAGTTTCCACTAGACCAGGTTGCTCCAAGCACCATCCAGCATGGCTTGGAACACTTCCAGGGATGGGGCATTCACACCTTCCCTGGGCAGCCTGTGCCAGTGCCTCACCACCTCATCCCAGCCTTCCTGTAGTCTGTGCAAGCAGTATCTGTTTGTGAGATGCTTTCCATGGTTTTTGCCCACATGTCAGGACAGATGCATTGCAAGTGTGGGAAGTGTTAAGGCCTTCTTGTGCCATCATTTATCTCTGGCAGGAGTGAAGGCAGCTCCCATAAAGGTGCTTTCTCCTACGCTTTTGAGGCTCACCTCAGTGCCTGATGTTTTCATCTCGCTCTGTGCCAGAGCAGGTCATGCTCCCAGCCCAACAGATCAGGAAGCGCCTGGCATTTTAGGATCTTTGAAGACTTCAAGTACAGGAAGCTCATCCATCCTGTTTGCTAGAGAGATTAGTGGAGGCTTTTTTACAACCATGGGTTCATTACTGAAATTAGAAGGTGCTGAGGGGAAAAGACACACTGGAGTGTCACTATTAAGGACTTAAAAACCGCAGTCCAGTGGAGAGCTAAATTTTATACTTCCACAAGGTTTTTATTCACACTCCATGTGGCAAGAGCTGCTTCAGGAGGCAACCCCAAATTCCTCTGTTCCAGGTGACACGCTTATTCACTGTGTCACAAGGCTGGAGTCTTGTAATAACAGGCTCCCAAGTCAAGCGATACTGCTTTGTTCCTGCCAAGAGCCCCTTTCCTCACACTCTTCCACCTCCCCACCTTTTTCCTTCTGTGCCAACGTCTGTCACCACCATCAGCACATGCCAACATCTCTAACCAGTTCCCCTCTTTGATGACTTTTTTTTGCTGGTCACCACCCTTGTACGTCTCCCAAGATCTGTGCAGATTACTCTCTGCTGTCGTTACACAACATCTACGACTCCTCTCAGGGTGGAGCCCTTTTGTTCTGTAACCTACGGTACATGCACTGCTTCATAAAATGCATTTGCTAACAGAGTTTTATCAAATATTAATAGAAACCAGCTCCTAGAAAATGCTGCGGTCCCCTACGCAAAGGCTTTGCTTTCCATGCAGATTTACAAAAGCCAGGCTGCCTAACACTTCCGTGGTGTCAGTCTTGCTCAAGAGCCAGAGCGTTGTGCAAGTTGACAAGAAAGGACATGATGGTTTGACAGCAGGTGTTCGGCAGGAACGCGCTACCGAGCGGCAGCAGCGCGGCAGGAACCCTCTGCTCAGGCATTCACCAGGAGCACCCATTAAAGACAGGGAGCAAACACGTGGTTTGACACAAACAACAAAGCAACTCCAACTGGGAGACAGCCGATATGGTCCCAGTCCAAAGCAAGATGAAGCAGTACTGAGAGCGAACCATCTCCAACGTGATCTGTTCCTCAGATGCCCCTGCCTGTGTAGCAGCTACTCCCTTTGCTTATCCTTCAGGTATACATCTTTAGTTAATCTTTTCCCTTCAACCACTAATTCATACCTGTTTCCAGTTTGTCACATCAACAGTGGGAAACTTCTCCATGTCATGTATCTTCTGGAACTGCCCTCTTTGATGGCTACCCACAGGTACCAACACCTTCAGCCAGCACTACAGATCAGTCTCTTAGCTGTTACAGCAAAACAGTTTACCCTACAGTGTGCCAGTGTGCAGGAAAAACAGAAAATTCATCTTTCCTTACAAAATGAAACCTGGGGAAAGTACTGCCTTGGATCAATAGAAACCACTGTCATCTCCTGCTGGAGTGACATTTCCTGCTTCTGCATGTTCCACAGCAAACCAGTCACTTCCACTAAGGCTGGTGATTCAAAACAGATATAACTTCAGTAACTACAAATAGGCAGTACTTGAAGGGCTTCAAGAAAGCAAAAATTTCCACAGTTGATGTGAAAGCATATTGAACCTCAAAAACCTCAGGCCAGGCTTGGCTTTCCAGACCTGCACAAAGCTGGATGCCACAAAATATTCTCATCCTTTTAATCAGACTAACAGCAGTGCCCTGACCACTGGCCATCACCATCCTGCTGCTGGCAGAGTTTGATTAATGCAACCAATTCACAGGGAATTGTGGAGAAAGGAGACTTGAGGAGACTTGTTCCACTGCAATGAGACCGTGCAAACACAACTGTGAGGAACAATGTGCTCCTTGGCCCATGCAGACAATACCAGGGCACGTTTTTATGTAGTTTTGTTCAGATAGGATTAAAATATCTCCAGAAATCGAGTTTCAGCCACTTCTCTTGGCAGAAACATCTGCAGGCAGATACTCTGCAGCTGCAGAACCAGTATCTCTGTGCTTTTTTTTCCCATCTGATATTTCAAACAGTTAAATTGGCCAGTTGGCACAAATCACTGCAGTGCTCATTAGGAGCCAAGCTTTGCCCAGGCCTCCATTTATGAAAGTCTAAACGTGTCAAAAGCACAGCCCGTTTTCAATGCAGTAAAAGCAGTGCAAGCCCAAGCACCCCTATACTGATCCAATTCCAGTTTGGCACCACAGAAATTCAGCTCCAAATTACATATGTTCAAACCCACTGAGGTACTGACACGGAATCAGGCTCTCACTCCCCCCTGCTTTGTTCATGTGACCTCAGAAAAGCAAATTATTCTTCACACTCTGCCCCTACCTTCGGGACACTCAAGAACATGTTTTAAAGCCACAAGCTTCCTTTGCAAAGGGGGTGTCAGACTCATGGTCTTGTCCTCTCCCCATGTCCAGTCTGAGCAGTCTTACCATGATGGCACAGAGGATGTCCCAGTTTTTGGCTGTTTTCCTGCAATTTTAGCAAGGACCAGGAGCGATCTAGTCCTTTGCCACTTGCTGGGTCTCACAGTGAGTTTTTAATGGGGAGAAGACACTGGAAGATGCCCACTCCATGCAGCCTTTTCTCCCCCATTTCTAATAAAATGATTTTTAATAAAGTTAAAATTAAGTGAAAGGGAATTAAAAAAAATCTATCATCAGCTAATAAACAACATAACACACCCTCTTCAGTGCATGTTTACGTAAGAGAGTCCTCCATGCTCCTGTCTAAGAGGTGCAAAACCTCAGGAATGTCAGCTCTTTTTTTCTCTTCTCTCTTTTTTTTTTTTTTATTTTTTGTGAGGGGGGGCGATTTAATAAAAGAACCCCTGTAGAAAAGATAACAATTACATGTAATGGAACCTGGAACCAGACTCTTTTGGCAATTAATCACCCAGGAGCCGTTGCAATCCTGCAGGCTGTTTCTGACAGATTTTGAGAGGTTTACAGGAATCACTGGGATAAGATGTGCCTGGGCTGGCTTCTGACAGGGACCGATCATGTACAAAGTGTATTGTTGGGTTTGAGTTTTGTATTTTTTTTTTAGTTTGTATATTCACACACACACACGCATATATATATATACATATATACACTCATACACACAGATGTGTGCACCCATATCCACATTTCCATAGGAGTCTTTCTTTATACACATGGAACAACTGCAGAATTCATTTGTTGGCCCAGAGGCAAAAAAAGAAAGAAAAAAAGCCTTTTCTTCCTCTCAGCAAAGTAGAGCTATCCATCACTTAACAGAGATACTTCCTGTTTTCAAGCAGTTGGGAAGGCATGACTTCCAACCCAAATACTTGGCTTGGCAAACCATTCCTGTGTTGACAGATGCTTTTATAACCACTTCATTCCACCTGAAGTTTCAGTATAAAAGGAGGTGGTTTTCGTTGTTGGGGTTTTTTACCTTTTTTTTTTTTTTTCTGAGAGAGGAGAAAGGGAAAGCAGAAAGGAGAGGAAGGAGAAGGAAAAGGAAGGAAAATACCACAATTATAACAGCTGGATGACAGAGGTTAGCATAGCTCTGACAGATGTTACCATGTAACCTCAAAATGACATGTTAGAGAAAAAACAAACCACCGAACCTGTTCCTTGTAGGAAAGAGAATTTTGAACTCCTGCCAAAATAGCACAATTCTCCTCAGAAGCTTTCAAATACTGCAACCATGATCTACCACATAACATATTATTTTCCATATATAAGATTTATCTTTATATTACCAGTGCTCTGACTGATTAAATTACCAGCATGGGATGAGATGTTTTTCTGAGAGACAACTTAGCCTCAAATGACAAAAACTGACAGCAGGTCAGCTCCACGAGGACCTGCCTTGCAATAGCTTTTCATCTCCTACTTTTTTTCCTAAGATTCATCCACAGGACATGCTCTAAACACTTCTTGAGACAGAATATTTCAGTGTATGACAAGGAGAAGTTAAAATGTGCTGCAGACAAGAAGATGTATTTCTAAAGCTGCATGATCCATTTTATATAGCCTTTTGTAATACCAGTTTCTGTATTCCTTACACCTGGTTACTTCAGTGACTACCCTACCACAAAAATCTTCATGACTTTTCCTGGCCTGTGACCAAACTTCAGAGACCTGTCTCTAACAAACTACAGATAAACAAAGTGTAAAAGACATGTTCCTGGAACAAACTAGGTATGTGAAAGCAGCTGCTTCTAAAGAGAGAAATCAGCAGAGAGGTAGGCAACATCAAGGAAACAATTCAGAAACAGTTTCAAAAGGAAATCAATGACTTTCCGTCATTACTGCCAGCACTGCAACTGAAAAAAAAATAAATTTCTGGTTTTCATTATTTGAGAGATCTTATTTTACTACTGTGGTTCTGGAAGACCATTTTAAGCATTAAAGTAGATACTGGTCACAATAACTGTAAGCTAAAGGAAAAGTCATTCAACTCAGAGAGAGAATAAAGCCACGATACAATAAATATCACTCATTTGTACTTGAAATTGGAAACAAAGGTGATTTTGCCTTTTAAAAACCCATCCTGAGATTTATATTCCAAACAGACGGTGAGTGAAAAAAACAAATCCTGCTTTAAAGTCTTCTTTTGGGAGACACAGCCCTCCTGCCCCTTCACAGCTAACACGCATTGGCTACTATGCAGTTGCCAAGCCCATTTGAGACCAACTAAGGCAAATTTGGATCTCTCCCCAAGGCTGCCAGGTGCTCCCAAGGGTGCTTTCTCTCTGCCAAGGGCATAGCTGGTGGCCAGGCAGGAGCCTGCTGAGCAAAACAAAGAGCACAGGATACCTCTGTTCATGGAATGCCAACCATGCTTTTGATACAACCAGGAAACACACTATGGGTTTTAACTCACTACGTGGTAGTGGGAGAATCACAGAGTGCTTGTGTTGGAAAAGACCTTAAAGATCATCTCATTCCAACTCCTCTGCTATGGGTACATGCCTGAGCACCAATGAAGCCCTCTCCTCCTTTCAAAAGGTGCATTCTTAACCCATGTTTAAGTTATAAATTGAGAAGGAAAAGAGGAACAGGTAGGTAAGAAGCCTCTAACCAGCACCTGCAAAGTCATGCTCACACAGCAATGCACTGACATAGAACATCCAGCAGCAGACACGCAATGTGAGTCTTTAAGCAGTTAAGGAACTTTCTCAGGTCCAGATGAGCAAAAAGACTTTGGGAACAGCCAGATGTGGTCACCAAGGCTGCAGCTGGTGCCACAGAGCAGGTGACACAATTCCACAGACTGAAAAAGTCTGGGTACACTGAAGAACTGCATGCTTGACTCCAGAATCCCAGATAGCTGCATGCCAGGATATTAATGTAGTCAAGACATGGCTAATTAAGAACAGCGGTGCACTGGCTGGGTCAGAAGCCAAGACACTCTGCCTGGAGAAAAGGCCTCATAGACATGCCTCCTCTTATTATTGCAAGCAGACAATCACTGACTTCCTCCACCCGGATGCAGGAAGACAACCTGGTGGTTTTCTCCCTCATACCAGCAGAAACCACTTTGTGTGTTGATCTTAGAGACTTGTGGGTGGTGCAGAGTTTACACAAATTACAGAGCAGCTGCCAGTTGCAAGCGACAGAGAGAGCTGGAACTCTGGGGTTAAAATATGTCCTTTCTGCTCATTAGGGTTGCAGCAGTGCTGATAGTAGTCCTGAAATCATTCTACAGGTCTGCCAAGCATTTATAGACCCTAACAGATGCAAAATATTAGATGAAAACCTTTGGTGCCACTGCACTCACATTTTTTTCCCTATGCTGCTGAGAGCTCCCTCAAACAAATGTGGGACTCTGCTGATTGTTGTCCACCTGGTTTTCTCCTTGACTGTCCCCCACTTTGTGAAGCCAGCCACCTGTGATATTTCTGGCTCTAAGCACTTTCCAATGGAGGAATTATTTTGGTCAGCCCCTTTTACATGTTCTACAGTCAGCCTGAAGGCGTTCCTGCCATGGCAGACAGTCTGGCATCAGATCTGGCTTCATTCTTACTACATATCCTAGATATTTCCATCTTCATTTCTGGATAATTTAGAAGATTAAGTCTTGTTCAACTCCCTGACGAATCTCAGTATTTGTTATAAATTCATTCCATTTAATACCCACTATTTCCCCAAGGCATTTAATTTCAAAAGCTTTTAAACGTCTGTCTGTACCTTTGGTGGAATTCCAGCTTTCACATCCAACTGTTAAGGTGGAAACAGAATTTCAGTGGAAGACTCCTACATCAGTTTTATACTGTGGATTATCAACATCTACATCTTCTTCATGCTGGCCAAATGCAGCTGCCGCCTCATTGAGGTCTTGCACTATTTCCTTCTGGACATCCTGTTCATTCCCATCTTCCTGCCATGCAAAGTGAAGATGCCTGGTTTTGCATCACATTATCAGGGTTAAAAATTACTGTGGTTCTCATTAAGTCTATTTGGGTTTTAAATCACCTTCTCTTTTTTCTTTTCTTTTCCCCACTTTTTTTTGCCCATGAGTGTCTGTTGGAAAACAACCCAGCTGTGGTTTTCATTAACTAATATAATGCATGTTCTACCTGAGTTACCTTTTTTATCTCCCACTGTTTCTCATTTAAATGAACAGTGGCTCCAAACACCAGGGGTGAAAGACTGCACCTCTACTTGTCTGCATAAATGAGTATTCATCCTGTCAAGGTGTACTTCAATCAACAAAGCTGCACCTTGACCTAAAGCCTCAATGAACCAATTACTTCTCCTACATACCCTGTCATTTCAAGATGCTCCAGTACTAGTCCCAATGGACAGACTCAACTATCTCTATATCTGGGAATACAGCCTAGATTATAAAGCACTAGGGGAGGTGTTTCAAAGAAGAGTTTAGTTGAGTTATGGCCAGGATTAAATTTGGTCAGCATATGACCTTCTGTTCTACTGAACTTCAACTCATCCCTTTATCCTGCCTGAAACAGCACAGGAAAAGACTTTTCCACCAACAAAAAAAAGCACAGAATCATATCAATTACTACAGTAGTTCAGGTCATCTTTAATTTCTGCTCTTCTTTTTTTTTTTGCCTTTATTTTTTCTCCTTCTCCACACTTCTCTAATGACTCCACAGTAAAAATTCAGTTACCCTTACCTTTTTTTTTTTTAATTTTCTGGGTCCATATTCATTTACAGCTCTCCCTATGTTTTACTTTTCCCTCTATGCTGTGAGGTTTATGATGATCTACTTACAGATGATTTATTTGCCAAGACTGAGAGATCATTGCACTGCTTGGCTGTTTAGTATTATCATTGATTATTTCCTTCCCTTTTTAGGAATATTTAGTTTATTTCCTTAGTAAGTCTCCTGAGGTGTAACACCACACTGGTAAAGTGTTCTCCTATCATCTCTTAAACACTTGTTTATGCTCTTTGATACAGTCAGCAAAATACCTCATTTTAGACTGCATTTACTTGTAGTACAATTCACAGAAATTGCATTTTCCTCCTGAAAGGATATGTTTGAACAGTTAATTTGCATAATTTCAACAACTTTTACATATATAAACCGACTATGATTTATTAATACTTGGCTGTCTGGAAAGCTGCATTTATGTGCCAGCTATGAAGGTGTCAGGAAGAGAGGCCCAAAAGAAACCATGTTGAGCTCCTGAGGTGGATTTTTTCCTTCAGCCAAACTTTTTTGCAAGTGTTGAGGGAGGTTTACTCTCCTTTAGTTTACAGGTGTCCAAATAGGTGTGAGCTTCCTACCTGAACAAGCATATTCTCCTTATGGAAGGCAGATTTTGGAAACCATGAGCAATTTCAGAGAAATAAGTTCTTGCCATACCAAACTGTACATTTTCTCAGCTAATAGAGTAAGAAGCTGCTGCTTGCCAGAATCACAGAACCCCACCCTGCGGCACCGGGGAACTGCAATGTATGAGATAAAATACCCGACTGCCCCATCCTTTAAAAGAAACTTTGTGTATTTCCTACCAAATTCCAGTGGCGAGTTACTGCTCACTTGCAACGTGGAAACAGGAAATATCTTCAGTGTTCATGCTAAGGTCTTCCCAGAATTTAGCAGCGTTTGATCCTGAAAGCTTAAGTGACTTGCTTGGGAGTCCCTTTGAACCACCAGCTTTATCTCGGGGTCTAATCACTGTTTAGAGGAAGATTCAAACCGTAATCAATTAAACGTAACTATCTGATTACTCCTCCTGATGTATCATTTAAGACAGACAATAGCCCAGTTCAGGATGCAGCTCAGGAATGGTGTGCCCAGAGCTTGATGTTGCCCAAGGGCGATGTGTCTTGTAAGGAGACACCCACCTCTATTTTCTATTGGTTTGGAACTTCCCGAAGCATTTGCAAATTGCAGGAACCGCATTGAGACATTTAAAATTTAAATAACTTACTTCACAGGGCCATCAGTACTCAAAGCTGCCCTCTAACCAAGAGGAAATACGAATTGCCCTTTGAATAGAGACAACTCTTGGGCTCTACGGTTAGGATTTATCAAAGGAATTTAAGGGGAAAAAATCCTATTTCACGTAGCTACATTTCTTAACGACTACCAACATTTCCTCCCACATATTATTTAGTGTTCAAAATTATATTCATTCTTCACGTTTCTGAATTCATAAAGCCATGCTTTGGCTGAAGGCCAGAATATGCAAGAGGAAACAGAAGATTTCATTTTACTCATGTTGCTCTGCTGGAAAAATCAGAGTTTAAGATTATTTCTGGGGATGCAAAGATGTAATCTTTTTGTACCAATTGCACATGCATGCAAAAATTATTCTATGGGAAATCTGTGCCAGGAAATTCATCTCCTCTCATGATGAGCACCATCAAAATGGTCACAAACGGTGCTGACAATGAATCAAACCCCCTTTTAAACTCAATAATGAAGACAATTAAAATGTAAGTGGAAATAACTTGCTCCCTGGACACAGTTAGTGATTATGACTGTCAGATTTTGATGATACTATGACCTTTCATCTGCTCGAGGAAAGTTAGAATGCAGCTGACACACGATTCAAATCCCCCCTTTGCAAACACTTCACATCTCTTTTTCACAGGCTGATGTTTCAAAACACACACTTGTATAACAGATATCACAGTTTAAAAGCAGTTTAAAAGCTCAGAAACCTTTCCTTCTTAAACTGTAACTTTAGAACTGCCAGCATTCAAAGGTAAGTGAACCAAAAAAATGCCAGACCACAATAATCTACACAGGTGGGCATTGGGGTCTGTGCTGGAGACCCCCTCAGCAGCACAGTCAGTCTCCAACAGCAGCACTCAAACTCTCTGCAGGTGTTACACTCACTTCTGGTACACCTGCATACAGCCCAGCATGAGTGTTCCATAACTCACAGGGTTTCAGAATTCCTGGAGATTTATTAGCCAATGTGACAACTTTTGGCCCCTCTGAAAGCACAAACATCCACAGACAAAAACTTCAGGGGGGTTGAGGGGGTGGAAATCAATCTCCCAGTTAATATTGCTTTTTCATCCCACTCTGCTCATAGGAAAAAAACCTCCCAGTCCTTGAACATAATGCAGAGCTGCACAGTCCTTGATATTGTATTTCCTTATGTCAATGCAGTCCTAGGATGGACAAAAGCCTGTTCAGCCACAGCTGTGCATAACTGCAGGGCTCTGCTGGGAGAGCATCCCCAGTCCTCTGCCTGCCAAAAATGCCAACCAACAACAAGGAAACACTTTATCTGTAGAAGTTTAGGGAGCTCTAGGTGTTCTCTCAAGCACCAGGCTTCACCTGTTTATAAACTGCTGGGATTTCATCATGAAGTGTCCATTTCCCCCTCCTGCCCAGGAAGAGCTCCTCTCACGTTGGATCCACAAACCAGCTCAGCCAGGCTGACAGAAACATCCCTGCTTCCCTGCCTGTGCCAACGAGACAGAAAAGTGACTGGAGTAAAGCAATGATAAAAGAAAAAAATTTCCTATGACCTTTACAATAATTACTGCAAAAATGCACTGAACTGATCAAAATGAAGGACAATTTCTCACTTGTTTTTGAAGTATGACTTGACAAACCTGGAATAAAATTTTTATAAGTCTTCTAAATTTCAATTCATTACTGTATACTAACTGTCACTAGCTGATGTTGATATTCACGTTGCTGAAATGAAACTTGACACACTGCAAGCTGTATCTGAGACAGTTCCTTTAACTTCCTGTTTGTATTGTCTTTTAAATTAAGTCAGACTTTTTTCAATTACGTATTTCCTGCTGTTTTTTTCTCCAAGTTTTCTTTCTTATTAATTTCAGTGAAGCAGCTGTAAGAGGTTAACAATTACAGCAAAAATGTTTAATTACCCAACTAGCTTTTAAACAGTACCTGTGGGCACATACACTCCTTACAAGAAGTTACTTAAAAGTAAACCCACAGGAATTATTGTTAAATAATGGTATGATTATCAAAGAAAATTATTCTCTGTGAGTCATTTTACATTAATTACAATGTATTATTTGCAGGGCAATGTACATGCAGTTCATTCTGCAGTGTTCCTAGGGGAGTTTAATGAGGAGTTGGTCCCATCAGGAACCAGAGGCAGGAACTGGACTGACAAGGTCCTCACACAGAATCTCTGCCTGCAAATCCACCCCACCAACACCAGAGTCTGCAGCCAACTTGGCAGGAATGGACTGGAGCAATAAAACTAATGAAAATCAGTTACAGGAGGCTACAAAAACCTGCAAAATATTTAGAGAAAACCATGGAATTGAAGACCTGACCAGGTTTCCAAATCCTGTTTTCTAACACTCTTAAAATACCCACTCCACTTTTAAAAAATCTCTCCAAATGAATCTGAATTGACAGTATGCTCTAAAAACCTGAGAATTCATAAAAAAACTATTCAAATACCATTTATAACTGATAAGAGAATATCACTCAGGCAACATTTATAAATGTATAAAGTAGAAAAGTATCTGTTAATGTCTAAGATTTTAATTCTAATAGGAAACTGGATCAGGCACGGGTTTTGGGGTTTTCTTGGAAGACAAAATCTCTTCTACAGCAGCCATCATTTAAATGGGATTTAATAATACACATAGTTTACATATCACACATATTGTGTGTGTTTTTGTGCATCCAGCTCAGCTGGCGTGCTCACAGTCAGTTCTATGTATTAGACTAGAAGTATCTTTTTAGAGAGCTTGCTTTGGATTATACTCACAGTACCATCCCATTACCTTTCCAAATTCTTCACTGATGAGTCCAGCAAAGGTAGAATCACTGTAGCAATGCACACCTACATTTATTAAGACATTAGAGCCCCAACTTGCTGCTGTAAACCAGTACAGCTCCTCTGTCATCTCCTGGCACTCTGCTAATATTTACAGCAGCAGAGGCTGATCCCAGAAATTAAACAGTGGCCAGTGGCTTTCTCATCATATGAATCAGCAAGTTTATATAACCTTAAAAATCCAAAAACTTGGGTGGTTGACTCTTACTCATTATCCCATCACTGAGTTCTCCTGGCCAGCAGGGAATTCCAGAATTCGGAAATTAATTCACTGTGATCAACACCCAAGGATTACAGATGGCTCTGCTCTGCTCCAGGGAATTAAAGCCCAGGTAAAGAGCTTCCTTACCAAGGAACTGCAGCTAAAAACTAAACCAGAACTAATTGTTTCTAGCACAGAGGAAAAGCACCTGGAGTTGGAGCCAGACCACGGAGGAAGGAATAAGAGGAAAGTGAGAAAAACAGAGGAGAAAGGAGATAATAGAAAAAGTCAGAAAGAAGAAAGGGAAAGTATTTTCCACTAAGGTAAGTCAAAGAATTCAACAGGATTCACACACAAAAGCAGTTCTTGGAAGTCCCATCAGCACTGCAGCTTGACGGTGAAGGGGAATAAACACTGGCAGCTAGAGCTGCATGGATTTTGCATCCCTTCATTTTCTGCAAAAAACTTTAGGCTAAAAGGTTTTGAGTCAGAAAAGCAAGTTAAAGACTCAGAAATGGTCATATGGAGCTCTCCCTGGAGCTCTGCCTGGATACCATAAACTTTGGTGGAAACATGTTCTGCAAGCACAAGAGCATTTCCAAACCAAAGTATGTCCTCCCATGAACCAGGTGTCTCTTGTAAAATCCCCCACTGGCTACCAAAGAAAACACTAATTTCTGTTAAAATAAACCAATCAGAAACTTTGATTATTCATAGAAAATGCTGTTTTGTTTTGTTTTTTTTAATGAAGCAGCACCTTCAGAAAGCTATATTTTTCTATCCAGGCTAGCCAAGGTCAAATAATTTTAGAAATTATTCTTGATAATTTTTTGAGCATGGAAACTATTTGCTAATATTTTACTGAATATTAATCTGAAAGACTGAACAGATTAACAATGCCTATTCTTTAAATTCCTCTGAGAAGCACATCCTAGAACTCCTCCAGGGAATCTGCCCAACCTTCCCTACTGCCTGATCATGTCACCCTGAAGTCTCTCCTATCATCCACACACAGCATACAGTGACAGGTTATCCTTGTATGGTTTGACAGAGCAGTAGAAGCAGGACTTGGGAGGGCAGCCAAACACCTGAGGCTAAATTCCTGGCACATTAAAAGCCTATTTACTATTGCCCATAATGCTATTTCATATATAGAAATACAAAAAGAGATCCATGTGGAATTAGCTGTATTGTTCATTTCTGTGGTTTTCCCTTTGCCTTTTTTTTTTCTGTACATGAAAGAACTAGGTCAATATTTTCCAGAATTACCCAACTTGCTTTACTCTACAAGAAAGGAAAACCATTCCTACTATGAACATTGTTTGGGCGAAAAACAACATTATTTATGGGAATTTTTCCCATCTGACATTTTAGGAAAGGAAGCATAGCAGAAAACCCCTCCACCATAAGGAATAATACACTTTTTTATGTGAAATATCAGTACAGACATCTACCACTGGAACTAATAAAGCAGTAGCAGTCTGTTGGGTGGACCACTCAGCCAAGGAAAATGAAGATTATACCATGCCTTTGGGTTTCACAGCTCTGTTTTGATTCCTTAAGTGTGCAGAGTAATCTAGATTCTATGTGACATTTAAAGTAGCCCTTACAAGATCCATCTGCTTGATTTTTCCAGCTTTGACTTCTACAGCAGTTCTCTCCAATCTGTTTAGCCACCTGATACCCAGCTACAGGGATGCTGTCACTCTCAGCTCTTCTCCTTCACCTCTAGGTGCCCCCTGAGTGATAGGGTTGAGAAAAGCAAAGTGCCAGCCATGCCAGAATGGATCACACCCAATGACAGCTGTTTAACTTAGCTGCCAAACTCTGTCATGTGTAGAAATCAAAGTTAACTAGAAGTAAAATCTGCCCAAATCTGGACAGATCTTTCATAAAACTAAGAAAAGGTACACACATAACTAAAGTTTGAAGTCTCTCCTCTAGTGCACAAGGGGTGAGAGAATTTCTAAACCAAACCACAGTAAAAAAATTCAATATTAGTATGGGCAACACCAATGAGCGTGGTAAGAGATCATCTCTTGCTAGTTTTTCTTGAGAAAAACAAAAGTGGTTTTAGTTGATATAAAGAAAGGTTGAAGCAGGCAGTGGTCCCAATGGTCAAAGAAACACCATGTATAAAGATTCCTATAACATTTGATCCATTTGACAAAGAGTTGGACAATTTTAAGTACAGCCAGCACTATCTAGATCACTTCTAAAAAGCATCCAGGACTTCAGCTTCACTAAGGCAGGCTGTGTGTGTGTGCCATCCTACCTTGCCAGCAAAGACAATAATTTCAGAATCAGCTGACTGGCTTCTTCGAAGGTATATTTAATTTCTTTCCCCAGCAAACTGACTTTCCTGCTGATAGCTCCAGAAGTGTGTTCACATTCCACTATGTCTACTTAAAATATTTAAGAGGTCATAGTCAGTGAGGGGAAAGGTAGCAGATACAGGTTAAGTGTGGTGAGTCACATACTCACCCCAAAGAGAAGTATTGCTCACCTTTGATGAGCTAAGTAAATAATTAGCTGTACTTAGGGCACTTCTCTTCCAGTCTTAGAAGAGAGGCAAAAGCTTCTGAAGCCTTTAAAAAGGGCAACACTCAAAATTCATAATCTCCCAGTGCAGGCAAAATGTTGTGCCTGCCAAACAGAGCCTCTAGACACTTGATCTTGACATATTAAACTGATTAATGATGGTAATGGTTTACCTTGAAAGACTGCCTCAGAAATAAAATCGAGAACTTTGCTATACCCCCCAAAAAAAAATAATTCAGGATTGTACTCACTTTGATGAAAGACTTCTACAAAATGTTTAGGGTCTTTGTCTCTCTGTTGGTGAGAAGCAATGGCATTATCATGTGAGATCAGGGCCTAAAAACTTCTCTTTAGAATATTCCAGTGTTTTCTTTTTTTTCTTTCTTGTTTAAGAGGAGGGTAAGTCAGACTTGTGACATGACCATGAATATTTTAAGTGTCTGACAATGAACTTCAGTGATCTGGGGTTCCACACAGATACTTGTCTGGAAGTTAATCACTGCACACACCACGGACAGTTCAAGCTATGATTCTTTTTTTTTCTTCATTAAAAGAGACACCTAAATAAAATTATTAATGACTTTAAATTTCTAATTGACTACAGAGGTGCAAAAGATTATAAAGGAAATAACAGAATTACAGTATGAGTTGGAAGGGACCTAAAACATCATTTAGTTCCAACTCCCCTGCCAGGGGCAGGGACACCCTCCTCAGAGCAGGCTGCTCCAAGCCCCATCCAACCTGGCCTTGAGAACTTCCAGGGATGGAACATCCACCAGTTCCCTGGCCAACCTGTTCCAACCTCACAGTAAATAAAAAAACAGTTTGGTTAGCTTGGATGAATCCCTTTTTTTTGCTCTTCACTGTTGGAATATTTATTTTTACCCTCACCAACACCATTACAAACCCAAGGTAAATATGTAAGAAAACCCAGAACCATTTAGTGTTATGTGCTTTTACATCAATAAAATTATCTTATTTGTGTAATCCTTAACATTTATCCTACAAAATTATTCTGGCCTCTGAATATTGAATTATAATATAAAATAAAGAGCATAACCAAGAACAAACACTATTTAAAAGACCTGACTAGTGGCAAAATGCTAACGTAACAACAGATATTAAGCAGGTGTAATATTTTAAATTATTTGGTATGTTCTGTATGAAAATATGGATGATGATAGTCCAGAAGTACCAATAAATACAATTTTATTTTGTGCAGTTTCATGATATATGTATATAATTAAGCTGTCATAAGGGTTTTCTCTCATTTTATTCAAGTTGCTGTGTCCAATCCTCTGGAATGACTGTTCTTCTTTGCTTAAAGGTCATTCTCTATAATGGCTTATTTAAGGAAATTCTACTGAACACAAATACTCCATATAAGGTTACAGAGTCTAAAACTCTGAGAAAACAAAGGGTGCTCCGAGGATGGGAAAAAAATTGTGTCAAGAAAGAAATACAGAGAGATTCAGAATAAACCCAAGTTACTGAGCACAGATATTTGCTTGTAGGGCTTTACAAACCCTGTGCCACCTCTTAACCTTTTGCCTTGGGTGGCTCCTGGCTCTCCAGGAGCTACTGAAAGAACTTTTCAGCTCCTATCAACATTTGGTGCTGCAGACCCTAAAGCTGCTGAAGATTTTGTACTGATACTTGTTCTGCCTGTTGCTGACTGAGTTTTTGTGTAAAATCCTGGCTTTCACACAGCCTCTCTAACCTCCAGTAGCATCTCACCAGTCTGCAGTATTTTGGTGTAGGCAAAGAAAATTATTTTATATATACTCGAATCATTAAATGATTAAAAAAAACCAAACCCACTCGGCCAAACTAATTAACATCAGAGAGTGATTTAAGACCAAGAGAGAAACATCAAAAGACATTACAGCATTGTTTGATGCTCTTCTCTTGGCAAAAAGCCTCCCCCAATTTCACAAACAGAAGGAAAACAAATGTTTCCAGTTACATGTAGGCTTTCACACTCATGCCTAAGCCAGACCAGAGCTCTCTCTGCTAACTGTGTTGGGGTACCTTAGTTGTCAACTGGCTCCAAATATTTCCCAGAAATACGAGGCTCCTCCTGCAGCAGGGCCTAAATAATGAGGGACAATTATGAGATGAAAACACACTGAGACTAGGAGACTATATAGATATGAATACAGTGCAATAGCATATGAAGGATTTTACTGCCAAGGAGGCAATTATATAGCATAAAATTAAGGTGTTACATAAAATTAGGGGATAGTTGAAAATCTGAGCTTCATTCGGAAGAAGGAAAATCAAGGATTACCTCCCATCACTCATGTAAGGGAAAACTAGGGATGAAATGAGAGCCAGCTCTGCAGAGCATCCCATCCCTCCTACAGCCCACTCCCAGCACAGTCACATCCAGAAGGAAGGCAGGGAGCTGTCGGAATGCAGGAGCAGTTTTGTGCTGTTGCCTCTGAGATAATGAGAAAGTGTTGATATCACATGAAGGAGAAGCAGCACGACTGTGCTGACAAAACTGTTCCAACAAACAGGTAGAGACCTCAACAAAACATTTTATACTTCACTGCATCAAGTCAAAGTCTCACACACATCAAATGTTGTGAAACTATAAAGAACCATCTTTTAAAATTATTTCTGCCTCCAGAACTGTGCATAAATAAAGTGGAAAAAATAATTAAGGCAATAGAGATATTTGCAAAAAAGCCCAGATGTAAATATATCTCCAGAAAAAAATTCTGCAACATTTTCTCCTCCTCTGAAATAGAAAAAAAAAAAGAGAGAGAAATAAAATACTTTTGCCCAATTACCAACACTGTCCCCTCACAACACAGCAGTTCCTTCTCCTATTTTTGTACCTATGATGAACTTCAGTAATCACCTCTCTCTGTGTACAAGGGAACATCTTGAAGCGCCTGGAAGCCACAAAAGTCTGGCTAAACAGAGTTGGCTCTCTTTTGAATATTATGTAGATTATAGAGGACAGAACAAGTTCTGCTTTGTAAATACAATTAACAACTGTTACACCTTTACCTTTGCAGTCAGGTTTTTCATTTTAACAGTTTCATCTCTGAGCCATAAAAGTGTGTGCTCATTTTATTTGTCAGACACAAAAATCCACACTCTTTTCCCCAAAATGTTTGGATTCCCAGAAGCAGGCAAGCCATGCACTTGCTATTCTGGTTTCCAGAATAAATCAGCAGAGCTCAAGGAAGCTACTGCCTGCTCTTAACTAAGGAGACTGAACTGCTGTTCTGTACAGTACATGTTTAAAAGCCAGTGAATAACCACCTTTAAAATAAAGGACTTAAAACACTTTGCTTAACCACTTTAGTTAACCAAAGCCTAAGACTTTAGACTGCAACCTTGAAAACCTTTTGTTGGGGATTAGGACTTTTCCTTTTGTTTCTTTCTCTCATGGAATTTTGTCCCATCTGTTGCTAAGAGAGAATAAAGAGAAAAGAAATAGCCATCGTGGGGGAAGGGTGCAGGTGGTTACTCTCTCAGGTAAGAGAGCACCTCTCTTACCTTTTGTCTTTGGAAGGGCAAAGATACCCGAGCTTTTGGGCTCCTCTCTCTCGCCCTCAGCATCAGAGGGGAGACAGGCTGCAGTCACTGTGGGAAGAATTCGCTAAGGCCGCAGCATTCCATCTCCTGCTGTCCTCTCCTACCGTGAGTGGAGCTTTGCTCATTAGAGCAGCTGCTGAACTGGGACCTTATTAACACCCAGTCTGACTGGAAGGGACCCTCACCATCTATTTGGGTGCTTCAGGGGAAAAATCCCGGACCCGGACCCCGACCCCCTCCCCTTCCCGGAGGGCGCATCTCCCCGGCTGCGTGCGGCCGCTGCTGCGGAGGAGCCCGGCCGTCACTGCCCAGCTCTGCCGCTGCCTTGCGCTTCTTTGCTGCACCCTAACCCAGCACCCCGCGTCCGCCCGACCCCCGCGGCTCCTGCTACAGCTGCGGAGTTTTCTGCTACATTTTGTTTATCACCCCGGGGGTGTCCGTCTCTGCCGTCCCAGCCGCCGCTCCCAGTTCCTGCTGCAGCCCTGCCGCCATTGCCACGGGAGGGAAGCATGGCACGCCTGCCCGGCCGGGAGCCACCAGCACCCCGGGAGCACCAAGCTGAGAGCGGAACTGCAGCGCAGGGGAAAGGGCCTGCGGCCGGGAGAGGCCGGCACTGGGCCCTGTTCTGTTGGGTGTTGTTTGCCTTGTTACTCGAACTAGCAAAGAACTGTTATTCCTTTCCCCATATCTTTGCCCTAAAGCCCCTAATGTCAAGGTTATAATAATTCAGAGGGAAGGGGGGGTCCTAGTCTCCATTCCAAGGGCAGTTCCCGCCTTCCTTGGCAGACATCTATCTTTCAAACCAAGACACCTCTTCCTCACAAAAAAACCAAAACAAAATAAAAGATTTTAAAGACATTTCAGAGAAGGTGAGACTGCAACAGGCAATGTCAGAAGAAAAAGGCTCTCAAATGCATCTGAAACAGAGGTGGAACCACTTGTTTCAAATTAAGTAATGGGTCTGTTTTGCCACTAATGGAAGTAACACTTAATTATTGATAGCTTAAGAGCATTAATCAGTTGCTTTAAAAAATGTTCTCCAATCAAAATCAAGTGCAATTTCTTCAAGATCTTTCCATGCCCTTGTCTGTCTTTCTGGAGAAAGGAGGAAAATTATAAGCAGTTGTCTAAGGATCCTGTAGATGTTGGTGCCTTTACTTGCTTTCTAATTTTAAAAAATTCTGTTGACATATTAAAATAACAACTTGTTAATCATTTAAATTCAAGTGAATATTGGATGTGACATGCAGGAAATGTTCTACATTGCCTTGTCAAAGAAAATGAACTTCTCACCTGGAGAGAGGCAAAGGCAAGGGGAAAAAATGTGACAACCAATAGTATTTTCTGCTATTTTATATCTGTTTTCTCTAAAGCATTCCACCAGAAGGCCAGCAGGGATCTTTGGAATCATGACCACAGTTTGCTTAACTAGAATAAATCATAAAACACGAATAGTTAAGTCAGTTAGGAAAGGTGTATTTGAATTTCATATTGCACTGCAATAAGATTTTTCAATGTGCTTTAGAAGTATGAGTCCCAAATATGAGATTCTTTCATATTTCCAGTGACAAGTCAGGCCCTCCACTCCAAAAAAGACAGAGCAAAGTCTCTTTTGAGAGTCTCACCTACAGTGAGGTCACATCATACTGAATTAATGATAGAATATTATACAAAATATCTTTATTACCTAGAGAAATTACTACAGCTCAGGCAATTTTCTGGGACACCTTCAGCACAGTTGCTAATAAAGTTTCATCACCTGGAGGGCAAGGGGGAAGAAACAAAAAGAAGAGTCCTTTCAGGAAAAGCAATTTTCAAAAAATTGTTTTGGGAATAACTCACTCTTGAGTGCCTGCAATCCAAGCACATGATCTTGTGCTTGAAGTGCAATTGAACTCCAAAGAGGAGATGGACAGAGGCTGGAGAGATTTATGTGGCTACAGACTTGTTGATTTTACTGTTGGGTGCTGTGCAGCTCTGATTTAAGATGTGCTGAGCAGGCTTTTATATAAAATAATAATAATAAATTAGTGATACACATGTAGATTTATGTGTCAGGGATCCAGAGTGCAGAATGCACATTTAATGAGTTTTAGAAATCTGTATAAATAAATATAACGGAAATCACACTGTGGATGTCCCTGTCTTGTGTCTCTCAATAGGATCTAAATTAGATACAGTCTGTTTTCAACATGCATATAAATATGCTCACAGAAACACACTAATGATCAGCCTGCAAAATCAGCTTGGGTTTTGAGAGCCAATTAAGATCCCTGTGGGTTCGTTTATTGTCAGGAAATTCAGCAGAGACAATTCAAAACATACACAGGAAGTCTATCTGCTGCCTAAGATGAGAGCTGTACAATTACTTTTCTGACCATAACTACGCTTACTTCATTTCATTTTGCTAACTTTACATTTCCCATATATGATTCATGGTGTTATGCCAAGGTCACCCAGGTCCCTGGTATTTAAAGGTTATACAAACACATCCCTGGAGGAACTAAAATGAATCAGATACACAGCAGACAGACTGCAGGCCTGAACTTGGAGAGGGAGGGTGTGAAAGGCAGACCCCTGACCAAAAAAAAAAATAGTAATTTCACTTTCATTTGCAACTTCACACAAAACACACAGAAATGCATCATTACTGGGAAGGAAAATCAGCAGAAAATGTTTCCTCTGGGGGAGGAGCAGGAAGGCAAAAAATGTTAAACCCCCAACGTTTGCACTTCTAGAAACCACCTGAGAACCTCTCAGTGCTCAGCTTTCTCATGCTGCCCCCAAACCCAGCATCCACACACATCCCTGCCTTCAACTCCAGCACTGACAAGGGCTCAAGGCTGCTGCCTTTCTCAACCTGCTGATTTGCAGCTGACTTTTATAAAATCATAGAAATGCCTTGAGTTGTGAGGAACCTGAAAGATCACCTAGTTCCAACCCCTGCCATGGGGAGGGATGATATTCACTAGACCAGGTTGCCCAGAGCCCCATCCAGCCTGGCCTTGGACACTGCCAGGGATGGGGCATCCACAGCTTCTCTGATTTTCTGTCAGGCAAGCTTCCCCACAAGTGAAACAAAATGAGAACATGTAAAAGTTGCAGACAGGGCTGTGCAAGTATCAAACTAATTGTTTCCTTTCCCATGGTATTCCTGTTAACTCTACTGCACTTAGCTACGGTCACCAACATTATGCATAAAAAATACTGGAAGAAGGATGGCATGAAGCAGTGTCAGATGAGAAGACTAATAATTTATCTTCAAAATACAGAAATATTCACATATTAATATGAACATAATATTACCACAATTTCACATGTCTGTGAAACAAAGCACATCAGAGTTTTACAGGTATGCAAATTGCAG
The DNA here is from genome assembly GCA_013400515.1 of Erpornis zantholeuca. NCBI lineage: Eukaryota > Metazoa > Chordata > Aves > Passeriformes > Timaliidae > Erpornis > Erpornis zantholeuca. The sequence goes on along the minus strand of VZTN01009040.1, from coordinate 228,773 downwards.
AGAGCAGACTTTGAGTGGTTTATCAGAAGCATCGTAGCAATTCTGAGTTCAAATTAGAAGTAGCATACAGTTTTTCACTGCTAGTCTTGTATTTGTGCAGCTTTTAATCCTCCTAGGTCTCAAGCAGCTCCTGAGTTCTTACAAACCTATGTATCACTGCCACAGAGCAATCATAAGCAACTCCAGCTCCATGATAAAGACAGATAGTTTGGACTTCAGCAGTAGACTGGACCAAAGAAATTCCAACAATTATTTTCCTGATTTTGTTGGTTTATGCAATGGCAAGATTCTGAGCACAACTCTTTGAACTCTATTAACCTGCATTTCTTCTTGCTCTGCTGTGAATTCTAAAATCCCTCTCCTTCAATCATGCTTCACTTTGAATGCCTGTTCCTTCTATTACTCATCAAGTAAGATTGAAAAATTAAATGGAACAAGGTGGCAGAAACTTGTTTCCAGCTCTAAATTCCTGACAGTACAACCCAAAGTCTGTAATTTATAATTGAAAAAAGAAACAATAAGGCAATGACTTCTTGTTATTGTTACCTTTACTTCAGAGGTTACAGCCAAAAACTGTCCAAATTCCAGACAGTGCAGGAACAGTCACACCTTCTCCTGCCAACTTACAGCATGTTAGGACAGGAATCACTTTTGTAAGAGGACGTGGTTGAGGCTTTTTCAGAGCAACAATTTTCTAAACAGTGACTTAAGAAACACTATCTATATTCACTGACACACTGATAACCAAACACCTGGCATGGGACCTGCATGTCCCCAGTAAGCCAACACCCATTTCCTCTGCTCCTGTTCTTGTGCTATGGATCATCTGGGCTGGAAGTCTCAAGATCCAGCTGATGCCCTCCATTGCAAATTCATTTTCCCTTTAGTTTTTCCACAATCCTAGCTAAGTCAGTCCTGTTTCTCCCACTTTAATACAAAGAACTCCCAAAATCCTAAGTCTGTTTTACCAACTTTTCATTCAGTGCTCTTCCTTGCCTCTACTTCCCACATATAACCTGGAAATTTTCTTCAAATAGAAAATATAAAAATATAATACTTTCATCTTTCCATTTTCCATCAACATTTATGTCTCCAAGTCTTTCCTCTTGTATTTCTGTCCTAGCTGCAGTTTCCCTTTGCTCATCTAGCCTTTTCCTTCTCCTTTCAGTCCTCTTCTTGTCCTTCTGAATTCATCCAACTCATCTGCTCAGGTCCTTTAAATCCACATCCATCTTTCCCTCTATTCTCTGACCTCTTATTCCATAAAACACCCCCTTGGTTCCTACCATCCTAAAAATCCCACTCTTCACTCCCTCCAGCTTGATCCCAAGCCTCTTCCCGTATCTGCATGACATCCTGATCTTCGTGTCCTCATTGATATTTTTCACCACAATCTCTTTCACACAACTCATCTGAAATTATATTCCTCACCAATATTCAAACTATTTTCCCCCATTTTCCAATTATGTCATCTGGCATCTCTATAGGTATGCATATTTGTCTTCCCAAAAGATGGATGGAGATTCTTCACCTATTAATACTAGTAAAACAAACAAACTTCCTTCTAAAACAGAGTTACTGGGAATAAAGTTCACAGTACTGAGAATATTCTCGATAAAGTTACAGGGAAATGAAAAACTTTTGGTTTTAAGGGCAGGTTTATCACTAAGAATTCAACATTAACAAAAGCCACAGTCGTGCTTTTCCATCTATCAGAAAAAAGTAGACCTTGTGTAAAAAACTGCACAGGATCCAAGAAAAGTACAATGATGCCTCATTTCATACAAAGGACTCCTAAAGCAAGAGATCACTGCACCCAGTACTAAATCCCAGTCACCTCTAGGGTGGAACCTATGTCAAGACAATTCTTTTGCACAGGTAATATCAATTAATGCTTTCCAGTGAAAGGAGTCACCTTCCAAGACCAGTCCAGGCGAGACTGTCTGGGGTCTACATTGCTGGACTTCCCACACCTTTAGGCATAGACCTGTTCCTCAATTCAGCCTAGGAGGGGATATCAGCTTCTGCCACCTTCCACTGCCCTAGTCTGATTTGTGCTGTACTTTGAAGAGAAGCCTTGAAGTCCTTCCCTCCCTGACAGAGCACACCGAGCATGGCGTGCACAAAGCTGCGCCAGACCCAGGCACAGGCACCGCCGTGGAAAAGCCTCCGGCTGCCTCCTGCCAGTGCCATCAGGTAAAGCCGACACTCGGCACCCTGAATAAACAGAGCGGGACGAGGGAGGGAATTCCTGACATTTCCGGCTCTGAAGGGAGATCTCCGGAGCCTCGGCTCCTTTCCAGGTCAGACTGGCTGCCGCCACCAGCGCTGATGGCATGAGGGAGAGCAGTGATGCTGTCCTTAGGGTGAGTGAGGGCACGCGAGACAGACAGGAACAAGGGAAAACATCTTTCCAACACCTCACAGACTTCTGAGTTAGAGAAACCTGTCAGCCCAGCCTCCCCTTTCCTTTTCTCCTTTTTTGTTTCTTTTTTGATTGTTATTTTGTTGACAGGATTAAGATTCTTATCTCAGTAAGCTATTTTCATAAAGCTGAAAAATCAAGTCAGGGAATCTGGGAAGGAGAAATGGACTGCAAAGCTCATGATTGTCTTCACGTCCAGGATGCCAGTGCAGGGATGCTCTCTTTTGGCTGGTTAGGTGGGTAATCTCCTCCTCTGCAGGCAATTATCAGTTTGGATCAAGACATTCAGAAAAACTAATGAATGAACAGAAAATCCTATTCCACCCAAATCCAACTTCTCTACCCAAAAAAATGCAAGTTTTACAGACAGACCGAAATGGAGGAAAATATAACAGTTTAGGGTTGTCAGGAAACCCCTCCAAACCTATAACATAATTTATTTTAATAGCACTTTCAGATGAAGACAGTGGTATCCAAAGGCTCCCGGGTTCCTGAGAACCTTCAAACTGTACTGCCCCCATTTTTCTGCCTCTGAGCCTTAGCATGAAGGTGGAGAAGAATAATCCCAGAAAATATTAGCACTTCTCATATGCAGACATACATCTCCCTAGTCCTGAAGTCTTAGACTTCCAACACAACTTAGACAGCAGATGCAAAGTTTCATCAAGCCATAGAGGATTAAATGGAGATCATTTCACCTTTTGAAAGTGCCTTTTTTTTTTCCCTATTTCATCTGTGATGTCTCTCAGACTGCTCCTTACCCTGGGGACCTGAGCATAAACTGTGTTTGGGACACCAGGCACATCATGCCCTGGGCTCTCTCCCTGCTCACAAAAAATTGTTTAGCAGGAATCTTTGGCCAACTTAAGGTCCTTAAAGAACCAATTGTGACCTCTCATCTTCCAGAAAGAGGCTGCCAAATTCAAAATGCACAAAGCATCAAAAACCACTTTCAATATACTGAACTACTGAAGTGTTCAGATGTCATTAATAAACAGCCTATTTATTAATAAACAAGCAAGCAAGACAGCTTGCAAGCTCTGCAGAGCTTGTTACAGGCACCAAGGCTGTCCCAGTGCTTAATTAACTCATTAATTCCTTGAACTGCAGTTTCAGCTGAATACTTACTTTAAATTCAGATTCTGTTTACAGCACCCTAATTGGTACAGCTTTAACTAATGGTCAAGATAGAAACGGTGTGCACATCTTTGTATAATAATGACTTTTTTTTTCCTTGTCATATTACAGGTGTGGAACCAATTCTTTTGTTTGGTTTTGTGCTGTTTTTAACATACCATTGCTCATCTATGGTTTTCCCTTCAGAGCTGTCTTGACTTGACAGCAGAAGTAACACTGCTATTTTTTTCAACAACAACAGAAAAATCCAATCTCCCTTACTCTTTCTCTGACCCAGTGAACCTCCTCTGTAACTTTACACCAGAGAACAGCCCTGCTCTGTGTTTCAATCTTATTAAATGCTTTTAAGATTTTAATCATTCATTCATTGGTTGCTAAGTGAATATTATATCCCTTTCCTGTAGGCAATCAGATACCGTAATGCTTTAATGTTAAAACTTGTTGCTGCTGCAAACAAAAAGGTAACAAATAGTTTCTTATTCAGTGCTGAATCAGTACCCAGAACGCCACCTCACTAGCTGCAAATACCCTGAGGGCACCTTTATTAATAGAATTGATCCAACAATATTTGAAAATAAAATAGCCAAAGACAATGTTCCTAATGAAAAAACAGGCAGAGTTGTCAAACAATGACTTAGGGTTGTGACTTGGGATTTTTATGGGCAAATGCTAAAACTGTATCAGTGATGTCCAATGGTATTTTTAAGTCTTAGTGAAAAGGTTCCATTGGGTGTTTTTTTGTTTGTTTTTTTTGCAGTTCTCTCGGTCAATAAACCATTTGGTTGTGTGTATTTTGTCAATTACTCTAATACGCAGGAGAGAAAATGCAGGGATATTCCTGATAAACATTCTGGTGCTCTGTACCTTCAAGGAGGAATAAATTGGGAATTTAGGTCATTCTGTGTTCTTTCTTAGGCGTCTACTTTTTGGCAACTGCTAGAGACTGGAAATTGGACTAGATAAATCCTTAGTGTGCCTACTCTGCTGTTCCTGAGATTATTTAAAATAATCTGATAAACTGGCAGAGCACCTTTGCACAACACAAAGTTTTTCACATCATGGTTATTCAGCAAAGCTTTCTTTTATGAAAAATGTCAACATTATTTATCTTTAATCAGGACTAAAATGCTTGCTCTGAACTAACCTACAGTTTCACACAGCAATCAAATGACAGAAATTCTTTTCCAAGCCTCTGTTTTTTTATTCCTTTCCCGTATTTTTTTTCTCCAAGGATCTGACCTCAAGCATAATAAAGTCAACAAAAATCTTTCCAATATCTTCATCAGCTTCTGGGTCATGACCAAAGTTGACTTCCTCGCTTCCCCTGTTCCTTCCCTAACAGTTACAGGCCAAACAGACAGAATAACAACCTGTTGACAGGTAACACTAATTTACAGTCATGTGAGAGGTAGAAGCATCACACACAGCTCTGCTGTAAACTGAGCTCAGTGCTGTTTGCAACTTATATAACTTCATGTCTCAGGTTTCTCCACTATCATAGTAACTTTTTTCTTTAAAGGTAAGTATTCCTCCAAACTGATATGTCCTTTAAATCACTGGGTATCTCCTAGTCTGTCATCAAATAATAAAAACCACAATAGATGTATAAAAAGTCAGAAACAAATCCTTTAATGGGTTTTTACCTAGATGGTTCTGTCAGTTTTGCAGCTCAGTGCATGCACTAAAAGTTGTGAGGCACGTGACAATTTTTGAATTATATCTTAAAAAATACTGTTTGAAAAATCTTCTTGCCACAAAAACACCTGACTTTAGGGAACATAGAGGTTGGGGGAAAGGAACAATTCTTGCCCTACCAGCAATTCTAATGAAGTTTTTTCTTCCAATGCATCCCCAAGCCTGTTAATTCCTGCACCATTCAATATTCCATGAAAACAAAAAAAATAATGCATTGGCTGATTGCAAAGTCTCAAGCATTTGTTGGCTATACTGCATACCCACAACTACCATTCCTAAACTTCAGTATGTACTACCAAATTATCAAGGAGGTACTGCTATTTACCATTTTATACTCAAAAATAATGCCCTTCATAACAGATGTAACTTTTTTCTGGTAGTGGAACCCCTTTACCCTTCAATAAGGTGTTAAATGATTATAACCAGGAAGGCAGCCCTAACTTCTGGGAAGTTCTGGGAAGGTCACAGTTTCACTTATAAATAAAAACAGACACCATCAGGCTTCTTCCTTAGACCATTATTTGATTTTTGTGTGTGTGTATACGATATATAGTTCTGCTACTTGGAGAGCTGTATATACATGGAAATCAGGCCTTATGGCCACTAAGATTGGTTTGCTTAACAGGAAAAATTGGCAGGGAGGGTAAGGAAGAAAGCTGAAATACCTGTAAACTCAAATGCAAACATCTAGAGTCACAAGGCTTTTCTTTTACACCAGGACATTGCATCAATGTATTAATTTGCATTAATGACCAGAGAACCTTGAACAGGTCCATGAGCTACACAATGAAACAAGCTATTGGAACTACATGCTGAAAAACCCGAAGTCAAAAGGCCAGCAACATGGAACTAAATCTCCCCTCTCAAGAAAAACAGGAATAGGAGACACTTTTTCAAGGCCATTTGCCATAAAAAAAAATTTCTCATTTGCTTTCACTGAGAAAGTTTGAATAAACATTCTCAGCATAGTGTTTGCCTTTCTGACATCAGTGACAGTAATATTTTGAAGTTAAACATACAAATACGTTTTGGTTAACCAGGAATCATATAAAATCAAAATGAAAAAAAAATTGGTGATACAATAGGACAGGAGCTCTCACCAATAAATACACCCAGCTCACAAGATACACCAGTGCAGAATTCCAGATTTATTATTTATAACTGAAACTCACCTGGAAACAATGCAAGGGAAAGAGGCAAACCTAACCTGAAAAACAGATTTTTAATGAAGCACACACTCCACTTCTTCTCTTAACAAGCTGCTTTTGCAGGACATCCTTCTGTAAAAACTACACCAAACAAGTGCAGCAAAAGGGGGCTCAGGAGAATTTTGTGGTTTAATTTTTCTACCTGTAATTGTCATACTGCCAAAGTAATGGGAAAGGTATGAGCAATTCCTGAAACAGTTGTGTTTTAATTCTGATGCCAAGTCTTTTGGTTATGAAGAATTTTTTCTGACTGAGTTGAAAGTCTATCACAAGTACACAGAAAGTCCTAGGGCAAGAACAAAGGTGCAGGGCAGAAGCTAGTTTATTCAGGCTTGTCAAGTTAACTCTTGTAAAATATGTACACATTTAATTGTTTTCATAATTTATATATGTTTCAAGCATGAAGGGGGCCTCCTGAATCTTTTAAGTAGAAGGCAAGCACCAGTTCTGGAAATCCTGCTTGATCTGGGAAGAAGTCACTCATCTCTGAAGCTTTAAAAGACTGGGTTGGTTTGGGTTTTTTTTGGTCACACTAAACAGAGACAATTTGGAACCATCTCATTTATTTCAAGCAAAAATATTTCCAGAGCAGCCTGACCTTTGCAAGCAACCCTACGAGTGGGTTAGACACATTATAAAGGATTAAACAAAGCAATAAAGTAATAAGGAAGAAAATGAGGGGCAATGAGTGTGTGGGAGACCTTGTAATTGAGAAAGCATTATAAAATGAGATACCACTTGCAGTAAAACGCTTAATGAAAGCACAGCACAAGCCTGGCTTCTCTCTCTTCTTGTCACTTAGTTCTCTGAATGACTGGATGTGCTGCCTCTTCTAAAAAAAAAGTGAAACATTACAAAAGGGACACCTGGAAAAACACGGATGTGGTCTTTTTAGCTCCAGCCTGCCTTCCTGATCCCCGCCACGTACACTCACCACTGCCCAGGCTCCTCCCTATCTCCTTTCTTTCCTCAAAAGCAGCTTCCCTCAGCTGTAGGAATGCCAAGCCATTCTTTCAGGTAGCTCAGCCCCACTACTTGTCCTTTCACATGTCAGGATGTGCCATGCAAGAGAGCTTTGTAGGTACTTGCTGGGAGGGGTTTTTTCAGGATCAGTACCAGGAGTGCACACAAATGGTTTAAGAACAAAACTGGGAGATCTCTGAACCTGTTCAACAGGTCCCCTCAGACCAATTTTAATACTGTAAAAAGTAGGTGGAAAAAAAATACCCAACACATCCAGTATGTCCCTTCTACCTGTCCTTCTACCAGTTTTTTCCATGGTATAGAAGATTGACTGTTTTTACAGAACCCAAAGTTCTGCAGCAGCCTCACTGACAAGAGAATGCATTTTAGGACTTCTATTAAACATGAAAAGAATGGCCAAACTGAGAGTTATTCTGGGACAAAAAAAGCTTCTGTACAATCTTCTGCTCTAATGAAAAATATTACAGATGTTTTGGGGAGATCTGATTTGGTGATGATTTTGTGAAGCAGCAATTAGGAAAGCATCAAAATTTTGCAGGATATTCTCAGAGTACACTGAGAATTATAACAGCTCACTAAAGATGCTCCTGGGACAGGTGTTTGAAACAAACTGTTTGACACAATTCTGGGTTTTTTTTAAGGATTCCAAGGAGATCTGAAGGCCTTTGAGTCTTTTCTCAAAAACACAACACAAAGGATTATTAGCATGCCATGTTACCCAATAATAAATATCACAAGGCAAGCATCAACAGCAGCAGCAGTCTCCTGTTAACTGCTCACCTTGCAATGGAAAGGATGGGTCTGCTTTCTTTTCCCATTATAACAAAAGAATATTAAAAGGGGATCCTCATATCACGTCCCTCTTCCAAAATTCAAACTAGTTGCCAAAAATAAAATCTGCATATCATTAGTGGGGAATAAACTTCCTGGGGGAGGAAGGTAGTGGGCATGGAGTTTCCACTATCTACTACACAGAGTATTTAGGAAACAAACATTCTTTTCCCTATAATGGCAAAACAAGTTAGCTGAGCAAAAGATGAAATGATCTGCAAGCTTGGGCTTTATTCCAAACCCCTTATATATGAAGCCCAACCATCAGCTGGATCATCCCGCCTGTTTTCTGAAGAATATAATAGATGGAAATCTGCTCCTTAAACTGTTTTTCACACAACAGGAAACCGACAAAACAGCATCGCAACAGCAGCGCTCACAGGGCCTACAGAAAGTCTCGATCCTGGGCTCTGAGCCCTTTCTTGCTGAATAGTTTTCCCTTTAACAAACACTAGAAATATCTATAAATTAAAAGCTTTTCATTACAACCTGCTACACAAGGCTTTTAAACTGGTCTAAACACACACAGACAACGTGTGCAGGCACCTGTGTGCAGGAGCACACACATACGCACACAAGGCCTAAAGTTTTAGGATGTTCTAAAATATGTTGTTAAGAAAAGTAGTTGCTGCCATTTATGATGGAGAAATATAAACTATTTCTGTATGTTCTCTCTTTTTCTCCATGATTTAAAAGGAATTTAAGAAAAGTTAGAAATGTAGCATTAAAAATAAAGGTATTTTTCCTCAGTAATTTCATTATAATGGAATCAGGTGATCAAATATGTCTATCACTGAAAAACACAGATCCACTTGCCCCGAAATAAAAACTGTGCAGTGGACAAAGATCGATGAACTTATCAAACACAATCTGGTAACTTCTTAGCCTCAACATTTAAGCTACCAACACTATTACCCTCTTGAACAAACACAGCTTTTGGAAAGGTTAAACCTGTGAGGTCCTCATCGGAAAGTCCCTGAGTAAATTATAACATGTGATGATGACATTCCTGTGTCTTTTGGAAGCAGCGAGAGGAAGTAAGGGTAGGTCATTATAAGCCACTTGCCTTTACAACCGGCTGTAAAAGACAATGAGGACAGGAAGCTTCCCACCGAGATCAAGGTGCACAATCCCCAGCTAAAAATAAACAAGCCCCGAGAGTCACATCTGCTGGAAAATATCATTGGAGCCTGAATTCCCAGGTGCCGAAGCAACGGGAAGAGAATGCCTTGGTACAGCAGGCTCCCAAAGGACCCCAAAATAATAATTACAGGGATTGGCAATGATTATTGTTCATGCTAAGGCTGTAGATAAAAATATCAGAGCACGCTAACTTATTAAACCATGGGAAAAAGGGAAATTAAAATAAAAATTAGATTAAAATAATTTAAATTTATTTCAAATTTGTCCTTGCCATCCTTTAGCTCCCAGACACAATCCCTGGAGTCATTCTATCACAAAACCTTCCTATTAGAAACAACTGGACCAGTAGGGAAAAAAAGCAAATTTCTACCCTTTCTCACCAGGCCTCACCCATTACACATCACCACTTCCTGCACATGTTCCCCACTCCCAAAGACTCCCAGGTCAATCCCAATTGCTCTGCAGATCAACAGCCATGCCTGTGCCAAGGGACATGTACTCTTTGCAGAGGGAATTGGGTTGCTGGAGCTGCTGAGATCTCTTGCCACTAAAGCAGCCATGAGCAAATACCCAGGGCATGTGGGCAGTTCTAGCACAGCTGATCAGCAGTGGGGGAAAAAATGGACAAACACATTCCCTAAGGACAGGGAAGTTCTTTATGCTAGCACAGCCATTTCTTGGTTGAGGAATGGAAGAGAGTTTTCTGCCTTCAATATTTATTTTTTTCCCCACAGGCAGGCTCCAGTAACGTGAACAATGTGATGACAACTTAAGTCATGTAATTCTTTCCTATTCTGATTTTTTGGCAGCTCCGTGTGCACAGAAAGGCCTGGTGAGACACCACAGTCTAGAGACTGCAGTGGGAATAATGGAAACCCAGAGAGCTCCAAAACCTAATGCTGATACCATTAATAAGTAAATTTATTGGACCTGAGGCAGTTCCATTTAATTCATAGATTACTAGAAAACCTTTAAAAACAGTGGATTGGAAACCATTTCTGGCTGTCAGTATTAGGAAATACTATGCACAGGAACATACCCCACAATCTGATATAAAGATTACCTAAACAAAACCAAAACCTGGGACCAAAGCACAAAATAAAAACTATTCCAGTTGTGGAAGGGCAGGAGGAGCATCTTGTTTCAGGCCTTTATAATGTTTCAATTCCTTGCATGAAGCCTTCTGCTCTAAAGAAGAGCTTTTCACACTCCCAGTGCTTCTTCCCTGTATGCTTGGAGGCTTCACCATTTCTTTTATTTCTTAAAACAGCTCTTAAAAACCACTCTGTTTTTCAGTGCCACCCAAGGACAGCTACAACTGGTGTGGAAGAACTACTTTAATTACTGGTGGTAACCACACAGCAGCTATTTAATAATAGAATCACATAATTACACAGATAAGCTCTTCTTTAAAACACAGCACCCACATTCTAAGAATCAGCAGGAAGGGGTGAAAAATAGAAGTAGTGAGGAAAAATAATTAGCCTTCTTTTTTTCCCTCTTTCCAGTCAGTAACTATTTTTGCAGGACTCATTTCTGTGAAGTGTTAATGGGTAATACATGTCCCTCTCCTGCAGACTCCGCTGCATTCTGTAACCCGAGAGCTATCACACACTCATTCTCTTGGACACATTTTCCACATTATTTGAATATATCCTTCCCTTAAAACTACTTTGGCATGACATTAAGGAAGTTGTGGCTCAGGTGGTAAATCCAGGACCATCTTGAAAGGCAAGCTGGTGAATTAAGCTATATTCAAATTAAACGGGAAACCACGGGTTGTTAAGATTTTATAAAAATACCCCTAAGAACAAAAGGCATTTAAAATTTTTGTTGACTGCCTAATAGCAGGAGTTATATTCTGGTTCCAAAGCATTCCTATTACAATAGAAGCAGCCCTCACATATTCCCGTCTGAGAAGTTCAAGCTGGAGAAGCTCTAAAGCCCAAACCACCTGAGTCCAGTCCACTAAAAGTGAAGTATTCCAGGTATTGACCCAAAATGAAGTTCACTAGCTGAATCCTTCCATGGGTTTGCTTTTTTCCCCAGTAACTTTACTTTTGCAGGATTCAAATCTGCTGCTTATAAATGCACAGAGCATCACTTCATTGCTTTCAGCACAGCACAGGAATGCTCGGATCATCATAGCCTGAACCCCAGGTGAGGGAAAACAGAGGGGCAGTTCCATGGCCTCCCCGAACCAAGACTTACTCAGAAGCAAATAACAGAAAAATAGGTGAAGTTCTTTTTCTAAAACGTAAGATTTTTGCAGCAAAAATCTCTACAGAACAACTTTATGCATGAAAACTCCCATCCTGGAGGTTTTACAGAAAAACCATCAGAAATTATTAAAACAGTAATTNAAAGAATGGGCCAGATGCAGGAAGAAACTTCCCTAAGTCAGAATGACTTGGAGGACAGGCCCTTGAGTCGGATTGCTGCAGTGATGGAGATCAGACGTACAGCTTTGGGGGAAACATCTAATTTCACATTTTAAACACCTGCAAAAAAAAAAAAACCCTCACTGTGATCAGAGGAATCAGGGGACTGGGATTTATGAGTAAGACTGTCAAAATTATAAGAAACAGAATACAGTGTTTCCAGCTCCCTTGCCAAATATGTATTATGAGTTCAGTTCATTTTACATAGATTCAAGCAAGCAACAACAAAAGGGAAAAAAAAAGAGAAATAAAGGAAAAAAAAAGTTATTTCAGTCTACAGAAACATCAGGGATTAGATGTCAATAGCAAATCTCTCAGTACTTCCTGCCACCACGCCAAATAAAGTCTGCTTCCAAGCCAAACATCTGCTTTGTCTGTCCCAAACAGGAACTCATGAGAAGGAAATGTAGCACCCTGTACACTGTGGTCAAAAGACAACATTTAAAAAATTCTACTCTGTTCAAAGATTTACCTGTAAAATGTCTGAAAAAGTATTAAAAAAAAAAAAG
>VZTN01009040.1:200112-216395 GCA_013400515.1 Erpornis zantholeuca | reverse complement strand
AAATTTTCCTTTTAAAAGTTTGAAAAAAGTATAAAAAAAAAAAAGAAAAAAAAAACCTCTGCTATTTGCCCTCTGTTCCTCAAGGGCTCCATGACCAAGACTTCATTCATCAATCACACAAATGTGGCATTGGCAAGAATATTCACCCTGCTAATGCCTTTTACAGACGTTCCAGTCCCACATACATTAATTCTGAAGGAATAAACCAGACTGACATTTATTATGTGCACATGTATAGAGCACCCTCTCTCTCTTTTGCTCTCTAAAATAGGAGATTATACAACAATCAGGTGTTTCAATGATATTAACACTACTTTGGGAGTACAGTTTTCTCTGTGTGCAATGCTATCAAACCTCCACAAAACCTACAGAGGTTTCCAAGGTGGTCATTTCCACACAAAAGCCAAGTGGTTTCCTTCACTTGGCTCCAGCTAATAAATAATATGATTGTAAACTCGAGTACCTACTGAAAATTAAGGTGGAAAATGAAAATATACAAACATTTTTTCAGGCCAGGACTTCCAGCTGATGGCATCAGAGCCTTTGGATGTCTCAGGCAGCGGAGGCCTCCTGGGAATTGCATTCGAAACTCCATGCTGAAGGTTGCTGACACCTTTTGCTGATCCAGAATAAGGCACCATCTCTATTTTTATAATTCCAGCTAACAAACTGCATTCCTCCCTTTTAGAAAGAAAATCCTAATTGGATGGGATGGCAAAACAGGTGCAGGCAAATTTTAAAATCTAGTGTGTATTTTGAGCAGTGAGATACAAGTGAAATTGTTCCTGTGCATTTTACAGGGCTAAAGACATTTCAGATCTATTTCCCTCAAACAATTACATTTTTTTGGTAACAATATGCAAGTTTCTGTTTAGTTCACATGAACTGTACCAGTTTACACCATTTGAAAATTCTAGTGAAACACTCCCCAGCATCCATGCAACAATCTGTGTCTGCAGGTAATTAATTCTCACCCCACCCCTCTGAGAAACTCAGGTCAGCTCTCTCCTTTCACAGGCAGCCTAAACTACAGAGCCAGGAAGGGGTAAAACCCAGATTAGCACTTCTTGTTCCTTAATCCTGTGATGAGTCTTACAGATCACACTGCACTTAAGAGCCTTGGAGAGGAAGGACACAGGAACTCTACCGCCGTTCAGAAGAGAATTAACATTTAGAACAGTGGTATTTGGCTAAGAACTTCAAACAGAATTCCAAATGGTGGTGAAAACACTGCCATGGCAAGAACATTAAAATAAGGGAGGGAAAGGACACAACATTGAGATAATCCACACGTGCACACAACCACACACACAAACTCCTCAACAATAAATAAATCCGGAGTATTATCAGCAAGTGAACAAAAAAGCTCAGTAAATTTGGAATCTATTATGACTGTGAGATCTCTTTTAAAGGCAGACAGCGAGTTTTCACAGGGGCAAGGGACCAGAAATTCAGGCCACATCATCAGATATGGACATGTCTGTAATTCAGTTTCTTTCAGTTTAAGGAAATTAGCAATGAAAAAAGAAACTCTGAATTTTTAAAAGATATATAAAACTCAGATTTTTTTTTTTTGTCTTCTAGAAAATACTACTGGCACTGTTATTCAGATCCTAGAGAAGTAAACAGCAAAAATAGACTCTCATAGGGAATGGGTTTCCAATAAACAATAATATTTACTTAGTGTGCATTACTTAAAGAGAGTATTTTGTTAAGACTTGCTGGAGTTTTTAGGATTTTTATCTTGTAAATCTCTTGTATCAGTTTCAAGCCAAAGTCATGTTTCCACATGAAATACTGATACTCTCATTTTACGCTAGTGGGCATAGTGCATTTCAACAAGCTACAACTTGCTGTCACATGGAGCTCACACTGTGGGGAAATGTTACATTTTTAGGTCAACATATGAGAGAAAAACAGCCACTGAGGATCTCTGTGCAAACCAGGATCAGCAGATGGTCACCTTCCCTTAAAACATAGCACTGTACTTGTTAATCTGTATGGAGATTGAGAATTCAAGGCTTACTGGGAGATATTCCTTCTCAACAAGGAACGACTCTCTGTGAATCTATAGGCTGTTGGTGGAAGTTCTTTGCTCTTTATCTAGCTAATAAAGAAACAGACAGGAAATAGAAGCTAAGATTTGTACAAGAGCTGTTAAATGATGAAACACAGAGGAAAAAAAAAATCAAATCTTTCAGGCCATCAGTCCCGTTTCCTCAAATTTGCTGCTACCATGGACATCAGAACATGCGGGACTTAGTTCCAAGTCAGACCACCTGGAAGGCTGCTGAAAAGCCAGGAAAGCCTGGGAACTTTTGTATCTCAGTGAAATGAAAGCCCTTTTCCCATCCAGCCACCCTTAATTGCTTAGTGGATTTCCTGGTGATTGCAAAGGAAATGAGTTGTTGCTCAATTCACTAGAGCCCTGTTCTATAGCTGACTTTAAAAAAAAAAAAAATCAACAGGGAGGGGGAAAAGCATAAAAGGAGTAGTTTAAGCAAAATTGGTTACTGGACTTGAACAAACTTGGATGCAATTCTTAGTTCACTCTGAGTTTCCCATTCAGTTTAGCCTGTGCTGCCACAGCTGCTCACTGCTTCACCTGTTTTTCAGATGTATAAACACCATCCATGACTGTATGAACGTGAGCTCCTGAGATATTTTTGTGAAAACAACCATCTATATCTTTAGGTACCACTCACAGGCTTTGCACTAATGGTTTGTATTTTTTCTGCTACCCACATTTATTTTTTCACAAAGGTATATTCCAGAATACAGCCCCACAGTTAAGACTGCAAATATAACAAAAAACAAAACACCTGCAATCTCTTTAAAACCTGCAGGAGAAGTACACAACAGCAACCTGGCATGTGCTGGAATAACATCAGGGGTATATTTTGTTTTAGAACCCCAATAAAATTTCCAAGGCCCATGGGAACTGTAGACTTCAAGAAAAATCAAGCAGTTAATAACTTATTTTCTGATGTGAAACCAATTTTTATCAACTTACCTTGCCATCAATTAGTTCCCATCTTTTATGGGACGTTTTTATAACAGCTCATTTTTAATCTGGTCTTTGCAATATTTCCCAAGAGTGGTCCCTTGTAAATTTAAAGAAAAAGAAAGAAACCAAAAAAAACCCCAACACAAACAAAAATTTTGACCAAATTGGAAATTAATGAGACATCATTTATCAGTTCAGTGCAAGTGAGAACTAAGTCTGCAAATGTGAATAATTAGGCAATTTTACATCTAAAATGAAATTAATTTCTGTGTATGTTTTCACATGGTATATGTAGAAATACTTCTTTTTAGATGTGCTAAACTCATAGGACTCCACTACTCTAAACCAAATAATGAATTTTAAATGGTACATGGCTGCTCCTCTGAAGTATCTTCTTATGATGGCAAGTAGGAAGAGTCTGTTATTTTCTAATTAATGTAATTGTAAGTTAATTTATTGAATCTGTTTGTAGGAGACAAAAAAACTTCAGAGGAGCAAATCTTTCTATAGGCCCTTGGCACCATTCACTTGATAATTCCTCAAGTGTTTGAGTAAAGTATCAATCACAAATCTGTTAAATCAAAATCTGGCCTGTTGGTGAGGAAGTAATGAGAGGAAGGGAAACAGAAAGAGGGAGACAACGGAAGAACATTAGGGAATGAGGAGACATAGTAACTTGGAAAATATATTAGACTAAAATATTCATAAAAGGGAAAAAAATTAGAAAATATGAATGTGCTTAGGTAAAGCTAACAAATAAACCATGTCACCAATCACATCCCATTCTCTTCAGCAGCAACAGTAAATTCTGATATTTATTTTTGGAGGAAGGATTTTCTCCAAGTGTTATAAAAACCTGCAACAAATTCAATTTGAGAACACGATTCCTTTGCAGCTGGACTATCAAAAATGCCATCCACTGACTCCATACCCAAGGAAGCTACCACGGCAGAGCATGGGTGACACTGAAGTACAATAAATAGTTAAGTATTAGGGTTAGCTTCCTCCCTCCCTGGTGAGTGGAGAATTTCACTCTCTGTTAACCACTCAGGGCTGAGGGAAAGGGCAGCTCCACATCCTGCACTGTTTAATGACAAGTAATATACATGCAATCCAGCATCCTGGAGTGAAGAACAGACACCCTTGCATGGCTGTCTAGAAGTTTTGGATCTGTCTCGTTGTCTAAAAGAGAAAGGAAAAAGTTTTCCTTTATTTGCATCTGTTATTTTTCAGTTAACTGATTGATGAAATCGGAATTAGACATTTTAACAATGCCTTTCAACTGGTTGGAAAGATTTCCAGCAGAAAACTCAGATTTCATTTGGGCTGCCTCTGTGGTCTATGTACTGCTGTCAGGAGCAAAAAGAGGGATTTTCAAGCCCCTATACAGCTAAGAATAGACCTGTCCTGTGTGATCCTCTAGTTACAGTAATTTCTGAAATACAAATAGAGCTAATCCAGCAAAACATTAACAGCTGCTTCCATGCATCCTTTTCTCATGCAGAGTTAGGCTTACATCAATTAGCTCAAATATTTTTAGTACACATAGAATATTTTGTATTTACTTTAGTCATCTAATACTGACTATGATCTAAAGATACCACTACTGGATTCAACCTCTGAGCCAGTTGCCTGTATAATAAATTAAAAGTCCCAACACAAGGGATGGGCATGTGAAGTTACCTGCTCTCTCCAATTCCTCTGCTCATATACAGGCTCAAAGAATTTACAGGAGAAGCAGAAAAAAAGCCAACAAAACTGCTACTAAGGCATGTGGAACAGGGAAGGAGGAATGGTTATTTTACACTTCAACAACCTTCTAGTCTCCAGTTTCTTACAGATGAGCCCACCATGGCTGGACAAGCATCACTCCCTTAGAACCACAAAGTGTATGCCTCTACACTTCTACCTGCTGCATTACCCATAAGGGTAGTCCAAGCTTATCCCACCTATTTATCAGTATTAAATTTGTTATGCCAAAATGAGGACAGCTGTTTTCTTGGGGCAAGAAGCTTGCCTATGCTTGTACTGATAAGAATCTAGCTTAGTTTTAAGCTTAAACAAAACTGGGAAAAAATACAGTGACAACACAAAAATACATATTGAAAACCTAAATTCCATTAGTTTACAAGGACTGAAGAGTGTCATTTTTTTTTCCTATGGTAGCAGACAGACAATAACAAGAAAAAGACATATTTGTAAAGATTTAGTTAGTATTTCAGAATAATTAAGATTAATGGAAAGCTTCCAAAGTAGCTCACTAATGTATCATGCACAGCCTATTAAGGTTGACACAACAAGCTTTTTCTCATGGCCTTGACTGCAGTGACTATTTAATGTATCTGCTGTGTGCTGTCCCCTAGGACCACGAAATGGACTTTATAAACTGTTAGGACAAACACTGACGTGCATCTAAACTTTGTTTATCATTGAAGCCAGGCCAAACAGTGCTAATTGGAGTTCTTCTGCTAAACAATGTTTACGCGCTAATTAGTCCACTTCCTAAACGGAATGTTCCAAGAAAAACTAAGAAAATATTGGCAAGCTGCCACTGGGTTGCAGTCTCATCAAGAAGTTACTTCACAGACAGACAAGGGCAGGTAATGGTAAATTGGGCAGGTAAATTCAAAGGGATGAACCAACATATGTGGCTAAACACCTTAAAAAAGACTCTGCTGTCTGAGAGGGAAAGCTGTTTTATGGCTTTAATTCAGATGGAATTGAAACATTCAAATGGGAAAAAAATACAGTGTTGTACACAACGAGACAGAATGACAGTGGTGAGAGTGGCTCCAAGAAAATAACATGCTGTACTTTGATTGCAAAAGCATCTTACTACTATTATTTATAATTTAGACTGCTAACAAAAACTTGAAGAGGATGTCAGCCACATGATTCAGAAAGCCGAGTCATTCAGATCTTTGAAGCCAGTAAACTGAACCATTCAAGAGACAAACAAAATCTGGTGGTGTTTTACACACCAACAGCAAGTCCATTTTGCAGGGGAGTGGGGAAAAGAGCCTAAAAAATGATTGAAATGCCAATAAAAGCAAATGTTCATGTCCCTGAGGTAGCTCCTGGGCAAGGAGAGGACAGGAAGTGAAGAAGAAGAGGACTGAGAGGGAGATAAGTCTAGAAGAGCACAGTGAAGAGGGAGAGGGAGAATGTCTCAAGGGGAACATCCCATTTTCCTTTCCAGGATGCTTTCAGTTATGAGACAGTGGGCTCTGGAACATAGAGGGTTTTGTTCACCCTGCACATGATCAAGTAATTTTTTATTAGGTATAATAGAGTAATATAAAAATAGAGTAAAAACATTGCAATATCATGGGTTTCAGTACCTTTTTTTCTTTAAAATATAGTAGTTTTCTTGCACAAAACCCCAGGGAATATTGTATTCATGCACCAGTCTCAATCCCAAGAAAGTTCTTCAGAGCACCGGCAGCCAGTGCAAGGCCATGTACTAAAGGATCTGGATCTCTAGAAGACTGCATTATCAGTATCCCTGGTAATCAGAAATGCCTCTTGCTATGTTTAATGAAAGGAGGAAAAACTTTTGACCTGGAATTTCAAGCTAACTTAGCAATTTTTGTCTTCTGACCCCATAGTCTCTGACCCGAGTTTCATTTCACTCTGATGCCGAAGGACTTCCTCGCGCGGCTGCAGCCCAGTGCCAGACATCCAGTCTGATTCGGGCCGGATCTTCGGCAGCCTTATCTCCAGCCAGCAACTTCCTCTGCAACTACAAAGGAGACCTGGCCCATGGCTGACTCCCTGCTGTACCTCCACAAGGGACTAAGAGGAGCAAATTCCATGAGCATGCCTAACCTGTGCCAGATGGCTCAGGAGTGCCATGGCTTCCTCCACCTGTGGGGTGACTTCTTGCCCACACACCTGCAGCTAAAAGGGGCTCCCTCCTGCCATCCATGACTTCAGAGCCTGCGGCCAGGCCTAGGAAACACACACCGGAGTCCCAAGAGGGTCCTTTCTCCTTCCTGCTGACAACTCCAAAGGCTTCCCCCCTTCTACTGCCAGGTACTGTGTGAATTTCTGATAAGGGCAGCTGGCTCGGAACTGTCCCTCTCCTAAGGAGCAAGGTGCAGGGAAGAGGAAGGGGAAAAGACATATGTCCCTTGAGGAGCTGTGAAGGGCAGGCACCCATGTAACAGGGGATAAAGCACCCTGCAGTGGGATAAAACTCCCTTCAGGATATGAAAAAGTGCAGGATGGCAAAGGATAAGTGCAGTAGACAGGAGTGAGACAGAAATAAGGTCCATTAGCCAACATCTGATTGTTTCTAGGATGCATCTGGGAGCTGTGTTTGGTTTCCCTATTTAAATTTCCATGTGGCTGTATGCCTAACTTGGCTAAACAGGCTCACTGAACAGTCAGATATGGCTACAAAATATCCCTCTTGCGGTGAATCTTTTTATACCACTCTAGAAAAATGGGTGGTTTCTCCTCCTCACAGCTTGATCTTTTCTAAACCACAGGATCTTCACATGATCTTTCCTAAATCACACATTCCCACTTCTGGAGCTTTTCAGTTCAGTGGTTTCTCAGTTATGAAAAACTATGGGCACAGTATTCCTTAGAGCTCATAACCATAAAAAAGCAATCGCTCCCAACAATTCAGCACTATGAAAAGAAAGCAAACACCTCATCAGCTGTTAAAACTGAAAACACCAGTAATTTAACTTATTTATTAACTGGTTTTTGTATCAACCCACACTTTCCCTTTAATTCAATCCTTAATCTCCAGTCTCATTAAAGGAATAAATTGCCTTTCCAACAATGGGGAAACCCAAGTAGAACCCAAGGCTACTTGGTTAATTCACAAACACATCATGCTGCTGGGAGAGGAAAACACAGTGTTTGCAGCTTTGTTTATGCTCCTTGGTGCCAGAGGATACACTCAAAAGGTACATGGAATCAACAACCTGCAGAGTGTAATAAAGAATAAAGGACAGTGCTCCACATATGATGTCTACATTACAAATGGAATCAGCTTCAGAAGACTCCTTAAAACATAAAACCTGGATAAAAAATTCATGCCTTCAATATAACTGAATTTGTCACACAGGTTTTCAGAATGCTCCCATGATTAACAAGTGAGGTCTATTCTGCCAATTCTTTATAAAGTAGGGATGTTGTTTTGCCTGTATGTGAGTTTGGAAAAATAATTTAAAATTCCAGCTGTTACTGTTAAAAATCCAGCATTCCTAAAAAAACTAGTACTTGTGTACAAATTAGAATGTCAACTATGAAGCAGAGTGGGGACTACTTCAGAGTAGCAAATGCTCAAAAAGTGAAGAGCAAATTCCCCATTAGCATAATTTTGGGAGGAAAAAAATAAGTAAGAAAGATTTACCAATAAAATACAGCACCTTTTTATCACTGAGGGTATAATTTTCAAATTCCACTGAATTACTTTTGGAAAAGCCACACTGCCCAGAGAGAATAACAGCAATTTAAAAAGAGCAGTAAAGCTGTCAGCAGCTTCCTTCTTATTCAGGCCACTGTGATTTCTGTCCTTAAGAACATGTCTGTACCGATAAGCAAAACAGAAAAAGCAAGTTGGGAATGACTGTACATGCTAAATAACCCCGAGCTCTGGAAATGAAGCAGCACAGATCTCATCTTACCCCCCTGAGAGCAAACACTCCCTTCCAGCAGAGCCTGTGACCGGGACAGGTGAACAGCCTGCTGCAGATTTTGGGTGTGACGTCTCTTTGTGATACGGAAGGGACGGTGGCAGGTACGGAACAACACTCCCAGTGAAGCATCCCTCAACTCTGAACTTAGCTTCGGGCATGGCAGTGAGTGTTCTGAGCTTTAAAAAGAAAATTAGGAGAATACAGACTGCTTTAACTCTCTCTCTTTTGTCTACAGAGATATTAATGGCTACACTAATCCTGTTGGGATACTTGTATTCCAGGATTAATGGTCCTTACCTTCTTCTGCTTGTATTTTGTATGCAGAAAAAAGGGGAATCTTCATCCTGGAATACAAGTGTCCTCATAAGGAGTTACACTGAGATAGCCAGGACAGGATCAAAGAGCTTCCTCGGAGGATACAGCCTTTATCTCCACACATTTGTTCTTTTCCTGTTAACTTGAAATGAAAAGGAAAGCCAAGACCAGCAGTCCTCCTGTCTGCTACTCTGGGAACTGCTGGACAGCTCAGGGACTATTGCATCTATCATGAAAATTTTCTTTCTCATAAGATAACACAACTTTTTATGATCAAGTCATGTAGTTTCTGGGCCAAATTCACCCACAGTTTTCAGTGCAGACCCAGTAAATCCAAAACATCTGGGCGCATAAAACAAAGACTTGAAATTGGCCTTCTCTGTCTGAGAAATACTGATATTTATCTCTTCATGCTTATGGATCCAAACACTTTATATAAAATTTTGTAACAACCACGACTTATTTTATAAATTCAGATTGTGGGAAAGAGTTGATTTTTTCCCCATTACATTAAAAAAAAAAAAAAAAACACAAAAAAACCCCACCCAATAAAACCAACCAAAAATGTATCTCTTACTTGTAGTGGAAAACAGCTACTGTTTCATTCTACTAAATGAGAAGTTTGATTCTATCATAAGCTGACAAGACATAGATTATTTCTCACCATTGCAGCTCTAATGTTGTAAATGTCATATCCATCAGATTCCTGCTGCAGCATCTGTCAGGAACTAAGACATTTACTAACGCAGAACAGAATTTGCTTAGCTGGGCCTTAAGCTAATAGAAGTACTGAATTGTAAACAGGCAGTGCTTTAGGACAAAACATGTCAAAAGAGCAGAATTTAAACAATGACATGTAAGGAAAAATGAAAAACCAATCACTTGCACTTAGACTCAAAACGTGTTTAGTCCCCAGTGTCCCCCACCATCAGCTACAATAAACATGAGGCATAAACCCAATTGTAAAAAGTCACATTTAATAGAAGGGGAAGCCTCATTTGATGCGATGGGTACAAGCAAAGCAAAGGAGAAAAATGTTCCATGACCTAAATAACAGGTTATTTTCTCAACTGCCAATGGAATTTAAAGGGGTTTAAACGTTAGTTATTTCCATAGGAAACTTGCTCATGGTTTCAAGCTGCCTGTGATTTCAAAGGAGCTGAGAGGCTTGTTTATGTAGCTGTGGTCACAGGTTTACATGAAAACTCTTATGTTGGTGATCCCTGACACTCTCTGGTGCAGGATGATGTTAAAGAACAACTAATAAGCTTCGTCTAAAATCACATTTTCTTCAAACATTCAGCCTAAGTTCTAACCTTTTTTATTTCTACAAGCAACAGTAGCAGTCAGCTGGGATCTGATTTTCTGTCTTTTTTGAATTAAATACAGCAAATGCTGCACAATCAAGCAGAAAAATAACAGAGCTTTAAATAAAAAATATTATTATATTTAATACTCAGACTTGTAAGCGTAGAAATAAAAACAAAGAAGTATTCACAAACCAAAAATGCTCCTTCCATTCACATTACTTACGGAGTAGATTAGATTAGAAAAATCAAAGCTTATTTTAATATTATTATGTCATGACAATATCCAGAAATGCTTCCTCTGTTAACAAAAATAATGACTGTAAGTAAAAGAAATACAGCTCAATATCTATCAAAGAAATATTGCCATGAAGAAAAGAAAAATCACGCTCCGAGAGGATGCACCCTCAGGTACATCTGCAAACAGCCTCAAATCTCCACATCAACAAAAAAAATATTTCAGCAGTCACCCTAATAAATGAATAGCCATCATCTCTGCCATGGAATACATCCATATTATTCCTACCAGGTTTTTAAATAGTTGAATATCTCAAGTATGAGAAGTTCGGAAAAGGTACAGCAGCAGTAAGAAAGAAGTGATGCGGTAAATAAGAAATGGGCTGCTTTACAAAGTGATTTTCATTCTGCAGTTTATTTTTGAAGCAAGGATTTAGACATTTAAAAGCAGTAAAATTAAACCTGTCATTTTATTCTTCTCCAAGCCTACATATCCTATAGACCAGCAGGGAATCCACGTAACTAATAATGTAATTTTCCTGATCTTTACTTTTTCTTATATATTTTTTCTCTTTTCACTGTGAGTCTGTGCTTGCTTTCTGTGCAGGGGTAGCTGTGTTTTCCTCTCCTGACAAATACATTAGTTCCATTAACACTTGCAGAAGCAAGCACAACAGCCTTCTGTGTACCTTTATAATACACATTGTCCATAAGCACTTGTGGAATTAAACAGTGAACTTTACCCTCAGGGTTGTCTCCAATTGGAAGGCAGCCACTGGATACAGAATGTTTTTGCAAACAGGTCAATCAAGAAGGTTAAGAGAGCAGACAAAAAAGCCCAGATAGCTGAGAATAACCCCACAGCCCTGCTGCCAACCTGCAGGAAACCTAGACTATATTTTAATGGATGTCATTACTTAAATCTCTTGATGCTCGCATGCCAAAATGGGCAACTTCATTGCTATGGCAACCAAAGGACCACTGCTGCCCACTTGTGCCATCACAAGTCCTATTCCTTGTCTCCCTTTGTTGTAACTTTAATTCACTGGGTATTGCAGGAAGGGGGAAGGAGAAGAGAGGTGGCATCACTGCTTTTGTTACTGAAGAAACCACTTGTCCATTTCAGAAAAGGAACTGAATGGTCAAAAAATGGTGATAATGTGAATTCAAACCATGATGACTTTGTTTTAGTAAGCACTAGAGAGAAATAAGAAAAAATAGTAGAAATTATAATATAAGAAAAAAAACTCACCAGAAGAGTTTCAGAAAAAAACAGATAGGTTTGCTATATAACACAGCAACCATCAGTTCAAAGCAAGAAATACCACGAAAGGGAAAGAAGTGCAGAGGTGAGGAATGGACAAGAGTCAGTAAATACAGAAATGCAACTGAAGAATACTGAAGAAAACTGATTCCGCAAAAGGAATCAGAGGAAAATAAAACTTTGAAAAATACCTAAAAGCCTTTACATCTGGAACAACTGAAAAACAAAACCAAACCCAAACAACTAAAAGAGCAAACAAACACATACCAACATATATCAGTCTTCAACTTTCTGAATTTTATTTTGCCAGATCTGAGAGCATTGACACATGTTGGTCTGTTTTCACCAGGAAATCATGTCCATGCCAGCACACCATGCCCAAGGCTAACAGAGCCAATACCATCCCCATATGAATTATCCAGTGTCCACACTGGAGTCACTCCAGTTAAGGTTTTATCCCTTGCTCACTGGGCATAATATATCTTCCCTGCATTGGGTTCCATGGTATTTAACACACCAGAAGTTCAGCTACAGCCCTCCTAAAATTCAGCAGAAGTCAATCAACCAGCAGACATACAAATTTATCAGAAGTTTCATATGTTTTGCAGCTTTGTGGAAGCTCCAGTTTTAGATCAGGGAGGAAAGGATGTTGATGTGAAAAAGCTGATTCCGTTGCCAGGGATAATTTTCAAGACTTTTTTTAAGTTTTACACTTTTTGAGAATAACTCTTTTGACTCAGTACACCCCTTGTCACTAATCACTTTGTAAAACCTGAGATAGTAAATGACTACTGTAAAAGGGACAGAATCAGAGAAACCATTTACAAAGCAAAGAATTGAAAAGGAAAATATAATATAATTGGGAATTTCTTTACCAAGGTGACTGATTTTGCCAGAAGTGACAAAATGAGAGGTAGCTGACATGAACAGGAAGGGTGGGACACACTAAGATGGAGAAATACAGTGCCAGGGAAAAGACAAAAGAAGAAGAACAAAAAGAGAGGGAGGAAAAGCAGGCAAAATTTGAAAGCATGAAGTCAACAAAATGAAGAAAGGTCAAGCTGGGAGCAATGAGAAATTCAGCCTTGAATAGACCAGTGTTCACAAAAGGAGCAAGTCAGGGAAAAAAGCATCATTAGTGGTAGAAAAGGGCAAGTTGTGGTTCAGAGAAAAACAATTGAGAAAGATTTGGAGGCGGAGGGGGGGAAACCCACACAGAGTTTGGTAAAGACTAACTGAAGTGAATGAACTGAAAGAGTGAACAGGAGACGCCATCCAGAGAACAGCAAGATGGCTCCAAAAGGAAAAAAAGACAGCTTCCAGAGGCACTGGAGTCTAGCTGGTTTTGACCTTGGAAATGGAGAATTTGTTTGGCATATTTGAGAAGAGTCTCAGATAACTTCAGGCGTTAGAGTACAACTTGACCTCCTTTAGCAGGATGTAATGACATTATACAATTTTTTTTTCAAACTTATAAGAAGACAAAGTGTAAAGAAAGACACTGAAAGAAATTAGCTTTGAAATAAATAAAATTATTTATGAACTTTGTATCATCACCATTATTGTTGGCACCTCTGAGGTTTCTAAAAGGATTCTGCCACTCCACTGCTTTTTGCTTTGCAAGCAAAAGTCATGATACAGACCATAAACAGAAAAACAAACAGATTTTGAGTGTGTGGGGAAAAGGTGAGCACAATGACAATTATACAGTGTAATTACATTTATACATACATAAAAATGCAGTCTCTGAATTTCAGCATGGAAATTCAGCATTCTGTCTGAGAATTGAAAGAACGTGTCCTTCCACCACTGCACTGAGCATCTGATAGGATGGTTCTGAAAGGACAGTGCAATACCAACACCAATTCTTCATTACCTCAGATTGCTACAGTCATCCAATATGCAGTTTGCAACCCTCTCTCCAACAGGATACAGGAAAAGCACTATCTTTTATGAATCAGCTGAAAAAGGGAAAAAAAGAAGGCTCCTGGCAAACACACAGGTCTCCAGATCACAGTAACCCGTGCCTAAAACTTCTTCCATTTCTTTCATCTATTTCTCTACAAGCCTGGCCTCTCTTACAGAGCTAGACCACAATGACCAAAACAATGTGATTACAACATAGGACATAACAGTAATTAATCTGTTCCCATAAATTGCCCCAGTTTTCTACTCTGCATGTGGTACTATAACAATTCTTTGGCTTATCACTGGAAACTGGTATCTTCTGGAAGAAAACAAATGAAGTAATAAGATAGTTAACAGCAGTCCTTAAATCATGAGCAATATTTTAGGAAGTGAAACTGCTCTTAAGCACTACTGAATTTTCTGTATGTGTAACCATATTCCTGTTTCACAGAAATCTGATGAACTACATAAACAGGCTCTGGAGACAGATGACAAGGATGAGAAAACATGTTATTCCCCAGAAAAAAATGCTTAGTTAGCTGTAAAAGAGGCAATTGTAAAATTCTAACCCATTTGGTTCAAATATAATCTTTTACTCTACTTCAGAAGCATTTACTGATGTGTATTGAATACACATATTTAAGATAACCAGAAAGAAAAAAAGCAGATAGCAAAATAACAGATTAGTAAAAGGTGGAGTAGTTGAGGAAATTCTTAAGAAAGAGCTGCAACAAGAAGTTTGCAGCTAAAATCTAATTAATATTTCTATTTTTTTTTTTGCTTGTGAACTTCAACATAGCACCAAAGTGTGTTTCAACTACACCCTGCTGCCATTTAGGTGGGCTTTCATCCTGGTGAGCTGCACGGCAGACACAAAGCCCTTGTGAGGATTTCACTTCACTATGAATTAGTGTCTAACGTTGAGAACGCCTTTCATCATCGGCTTGTATTGCCTTCAGGTGCCTATAAATTCCTCTTAGTCTTTATGTAGCACTTGTCTATCAGACCATGTCATCAATTTTACTGCAGGCAAGAGGCAGACACACCTCTTCCTGAGACACAGACAACACAACAATTACCACAGCCACTCTTGCATTATCATTTCATATCAGCTCATTGCCAACCGCTAATCACCCACGACTCTCTATGGAAAACACGTCGCACTTTCCAGGCTCTCTTCACCTCACTGGTGCTGAGAGCTGCAAGGTTAAGATGGTCTCATCATTGACTATGCCAAGCCTCCATGAAAAAGAAACCCAGGCATCGCATGCTATCTGAGTAGAAATGAATAGCTAACAAATACTTTTAAAAAACAGTAGGGGCTTTCAACTTTTTAAGCAAGTCTGTGCTGCACTTGTGTGCAATGTAAGTTATTTTGTTAAAGAAGAGATGAGGTGAAATTATGTCTTCTCTTCTGAATTAAAAAAAAACAAAGCATGAGCATACCTATCCCTCCAGGAACCAGGCAGCTCGAGAGGTGGGGTAGGGAGAGCCTAATGTTGAGGGTCAGGTATTCTTACCTGTTGGTAAGAGGAATCTAAAGTTGCAACCTTCCCTCACAACTGTTTGATTAAACGTGCTGGTGTTGAGCTAACGTGAGTGGTTGTTCATTCACACCACCCCTGCCATCAACACACTGTGAGATTCCTCACTGAGATACAACAGTCAAAGGAGAGGAACCAACCAAAGCATTGTCTACCTGAAGATTAAAATCCTTCACACAAATTCACATTTCAGGGCTTAGTTAAAATCTGCACTTTGAAACAATGAGTAAAATGAGTTCAGGTAAATCACCTTCATGGCTCAAGTTATGTTGTTTGGCACAGGAGAACCACCCACTCGTAATTCAATTACTCCTTCTTGCCAGCATCTCCTGTCTCAGGGGTTGGAAAGTCACACAACCTGGGAACTCTGCAGCTTGTGATTGCTGACCCACATTTTCAACACACTGCTGTAGCCACGAGATGCAGCGAATTCATGCTGCCAAACACCCTTTTTTAATGGTATCACAAAGTATTTCAAGGAACTGAGCTCAATGCAGTGTCTCACATTTTAGTAGTGACTGTGTCCCCTGCAGAGATGGAGCATCCTGCTGCTTTCTCACTTCCTGAAGAGCATGCCCTAGCACTATTCCTCCCTGGCTTCCCACTGCACGAGGGAACAAATGCACACCATCGAATTATTCTTACGAAACAGTTCAGTCTTCAAACTGCAGAATCTCATTCAAATGTGTATTTTGCTTGTCACTCCTTTTATTCTGCCTTCATAGGAAGGAAGTAATAATAAACAAATTACTGCACAAAAGCACACGAGCTCTCGCAGGCAGTTTCAAAGCTATTGACAAAAACCAGTCTATTCACTGCAAGCGTCCTACTTTTACAATCTCTCTGATCAGGATAGAGGACTAATTCAATGGTTCCTGATGGAAAAATACCTAGTGGGCGTGTTCCATTTCCAGAGACAATGGTTTGCCATGCAGAGCTTTTCTCTTCCTCCATCCCTCTAGTCCCCTGCCTTTATTTTTCTTTCCTTTTTTTAAGATCTGAGGATTCTGTTCTGAAAGACCACAGTAATACTTCACTTCCACA
>VZTN01009040.1:125002-200060 GCA_013400515.1 Erpornis zantholeuca | reverse complement strand
AAAGAAAGAAGACGAGAAAGAAAAAAGGTGTGGGAGGGGGAGAAGCTTTTCAGGAAGGCTGAGACCTTACTAAGTACTATATAGTCAGGGCAGGCTGCTTCCCACAGACAAGTCCACATTACATGGACTACACGTGGTAGCAGATGTCAGAAAGAGTCATGTAAACCAATTCAAAGAGAATCAGGTCTAACACAGGACTACAAATATTTCAGAATTCATTCTGGAGTAGCAGGTAAACACAGCAGACCGTGCAATAAATGCTGCTGAGTCCACAGCCGTTCACACACCAACTGAGGGCTGACTCCCTGGCATTAGCAAGTCCATTTGCTCCCTGCTCTTCCAACTATGACAAGGCTTTTATACATGAGCCACCAGGCACATAAAACCAACATGTGAAAACTCATAGCAGAGATCACATCTTCCAGTGTTTGCATCTCACAATAGCACTGACCACAATTACAGTTTCAGTACTATTCGCAGGCCTCTGACAAAGCAAAATTTCCATGTTTTATGCAAAGCTCTTCCAGTCATGGATTAGAATCTCATTAAAACAACACCCTCATTGTCCTCTTTAACAGCATTGTTTCTAGGGAATGGAAGAACTAGCCAATAGGGTTTATTTATCAATATTTCTCTTTGGCTCCCAAAGGCATGTGCCTGCTCTCTGAACTTAATTGACAAAGTAGTCAGAGATTTAAGACATATTCTGGGTCTGAGCCCCAATTAGACCTCTCTCATATTTCTGAAACCTGTTTAGCTAAGTTGTTTGTTTGGCTTTTTTTTTTTTTTCTCTCTTCTTCCCCTTCTATGGCACTTTAATGTTCTTCCAATTAAAGTGTGTTTCTAGCCATAGTCTGTCCTTTTCTTCACTCTCCAGGACACACTCTTTGAAAGGTGTTCCTGAGCCCTTTCAGAGTGACAGGTGTTCTGCACCTGGTGAGCTTCACCTCTCTGGTGAGATGTTTGCAACCACAGCATCTACATATTCAACCATGGGCATGGGCAGGCAGAAAAGGCTGAGAAGATGAGTGTGGCTACAAGAGAAAAGAAAGAATTCTACCAGTACAAAGGCCATGGCAGTCCCATTACCCTGGCAATCTTCCTAGCATGTCAGTTAGAAACACTTAAGATGTAAAAAAGCATTTTCTAAACTGCTGTGAATGATTTTGAGATTGTCGTCTTTCCCATTATCCTCATAGATCACCAGTGAGACTCTAACACAGAGGAGTGGTGGTCTTACACGTGTTTCCATAGCATTACTTGTGGGATTTTAGACAAGTTGATGTGGGTGAAAAACTGTTTGGCTGTACAGTATTCATCAGAACAAACCTGGGAACAGACCCATTTCAGGAAATGGGGCTGAAAAATGGCCCTTATTCAACCACATATATAGTGATTCTAAAGAGGGAAAAACTTGTCTTTCTATTTAAGATTACAGTCATTGCAGCCAGACAAATTTAATTTATGTTTTTGAGTGACCTGTGACAGAGAGGAAAAATATGTCACGTGGCACAATTATATTATCTCTCAATGGAAATATCAGCATTAGGTGTGATACAGAGTAGGCTACTTGCCATTTTGAATTTTATCTTTCCCCCAGTTTTGAAACCTGTGGGGAAACCCCAGTGCATTGCACCAGCATCGACACTTCACATTAGCTAAACCAGACCTGTGACTCCACTACCAGAAGAAAAGCTAATTTACTTCATACCACACTATTTTCAGATTGATTTTTACATCCACTTTGCTGGGAAATCTGAAATTCAGAGCTCTTACTATCTCATCTCTGCCCTCCAAACATACACACACATACACAACATCACAGGACTTTTTCCAATTTTGCAGCTTTTCTTTGTTTCAACAATGATCTAGATGGAGAAATAACAAAGCTCACTCCTCCCTCTCCAAATGATCTGCTTTTAATCACAAGTAACATTTAAAACAGACATTAGAAAGGAGGGGCTGCCCCTTTATAATTATGGAGCTTGATAATTACCTGGTGACTTGTAACAGACCTGCTCTCAATGCATCTTCCTTCCTCTCTCCCTTGATAATGTAATCTAATCTCTTGGCTATGCTTTCATCTGGCATCCAATGCTGCACATTGTTTATCAAACAACAATCTTTTCTTAGGTAATGACAGAACAAAGGCAAGGAAGAGCAACTATGGTAATACTACAGCACTTACCACTTCAAAAGTAACTGAATCGGTATAATTTACATTGCCTGTGTGCTTTTTCTCTTCTTTTCCATCCAGTATTATCTCCTCTGTGCAAGACCATGACCCACATTCACCCTTTCACTGGACACTCTCTAGATTACACCTTACAGAAGCGATTGTGCAACATGCCGACAGTGGAAGTCAAAACTAAAAACACAAACAGAAAGCTGAGATATTCCATATATGTCTTTATATTTGAAACCACAGGCATTTTCTGTGACAAGAAAATCATGTGCCTCAAG
Source organism: Erpornis zantholeuca (assembly GCA_013400515.1). Classification (NCBI taxonomy): domain Eukaryota; kingdom Metazoa; phylum Chordata; class Aves; order Passeriformes; family Timaliidae; genus Erpornis; species Erpornis zantholeuca. Next base: position 197,597 of record VZTN01009040.1, on the reverse strand, counting down.
TTCCTTTCCTATCACAAAGTCTTAGCAATAACATGCAACGACTAAACACAGATCTTAGTCTCTCAATATCCCATTCAGAAATCCTGATAAGACTCTAACCTCAAATTTCTTTTATACCTTAATATTGATGAGAAGTCAGGCTGCAGAAGCTTTTGCTTTGGATTTTCCAGGGCCAATGATCCTGTTTCCTAGAGATGCCTGTACTTCATATTCCCTGTGTGCCTTAAGTTCAGCAGTTCCTCACATTCACAATCAAAACAGGATGATCTCTGCAGCATCCCACCTGTGTTAGGTTCAAGACAACAACTGTGATGTAGAAAAAAATGAGGGCCCCAAGGCCCCAGGATTTTGACAGTTCACAACTACAAGGACAACCAAAGACAGCACAGTAGTAAAAATAAACTTGCCATCAGCAATTAGCAGTTTGGTCTCAAAATCAGACAGAAACAGCTGGGTCCATTTGTATAAATAGCTTCTGGAGATCTAAAATAGCACTAACCACTGCATTTCCAGGCTGATCACTCTCACCAGGTGTCTTTTACCACAGAAAAATATAAAACAATTATAAAATAGATCTGGGTAAAGGAAGAGGTAGATGACTATAAGGTATGCAGATATTTAGCACAATATTAAACTAAGCATTAAGATTTTTATACCAAGAGAAACTGACTACATGCATTATTCTAAAAGAAAGCCCTCAAGTACCACTCAGAGTCACATTCTTATATTTATGACCTATTATCAAAGCATAATAGCTTTATGGTGCATGACACTGACCCAAACTAATAGTTAGATAATGATAATGCACTTTCCCTGTGATTTGAAAAGGTTCAGGGAGAAATTCCATCTTCCCTAAGCATAATTTGAAGCACACAGCTCTGGTGATGTTCTCCCAAGACACAGCACAACCACCTACTTAAATAGGTATGAACTGATGAAGGACTGAGGTTAGCAAGTCAAAAACCACAGAAAAATGTGGTTGTGTGGGTGTGAGGATGCTGCCAAGCTGTGATGCTACTACAATCTCTGACTGAAAACACCGATCTGTAACAGGCAAATCTGGTCAAGGCCAGAGCTAAAGGTAGGGTAAATGAGGTAACAGCATGGCAAATCAAGTGTAGGGTTGGTATAATCTTCCATAATTCATTGAAAATGCTCACAATTTTTTTCATGCTTATCTTGTGAAGTGAAAAATTAAAAGCTGTGAAAAAAGTAATTATTATCCTTCATCACAGTATGATTTCAGAGGCCTTTACAATAATGGTGTTTGCAGACATGCACATGGTTACATGCAAGTTTACGAGGACAAGCCAAGGTGAAAGCTTTGCTGAAGGAACAGCAAACTATTTTGATTGTCCAGCAAGAGGAAAGGCCCCGGGATCCAATGAAATGAATACCTAAGTAAATACCTCATAGAACTCCCCCCGTGTGCAGGGGAAGTTGTTATGACACAGAACAGGTGTGGAGCTTCGGCTCAGCAGCCACGCACGACTTCCCATTACAGACCTATCGCTTCTGGGACCACTTAATACTGTCTTCTGCCACCAGGGTCAGCCTGGAGGTGAGGGGAGCTGTGCCACATCCCATCAATCCACTACACAAAACCTGTCTCTTTGCATTTGCTATGGGAAGAGACTCTACACGTGCTGTCCTTCCCATGCTTTCCTGCTCTGGCCTCTTCTGCTTAAGGGAAAAAGGGAAAAAAATGGCCACTCTGAGAAGCTTTAAGATAAACAGGATAGATCCAAACCCAAGGATGCTAATTTAATTTCTTCCCAATCACCTGCATAACAGCAGTGAATAATTAGATTGATTAGGCTGTTCTTAAAGGTATTTATTTTTAAGCAGTTACTACCCAGTTTGGATAGCAACAACAGGGCTCTAATTTGGCTGTAACATCTTTGCACCTGAACCTTGCAGTAACATCCTCTCACAGCAATTCCACTTGTATTCCCCCTGGCAAAATAGTGGGTCATGAGAAGAAACCCAGCATAATTCAAACCCAATTAATTCATGTACCAGTTCAATTATGCAGCCCTCAGACTAAATACATTTCTCCACAGCCCATGAGGAGCAGTTCTGCTGGCTTTGCCACTATAGTGTTTATCAAAGAGAAAAATAAAAATAGCTCATAGCAATCACTGCCATACAGTGCCACTGCCTGGTGTGGCTCATTCAGATCCAGTTTATCCCCCAGCAACATCATGCCAGGTTAGACAAACACATGGATTGTCCTGCTTTGAAGTCAGCTGGTTCTGCCACAATTATTACTAAGTACCCACCCCTTGTCCAGTGCACTGGTTGCTACCAATAAAAAGCTCAATTTTGGAGCAGTTGAAAGTGTTAAAATAACTCTGCACCTGTTTTTGCATCTAAATCCGTGGCATTTTAGCAGCTCCAGCTTCAGGTCAGTCTTGGGCAGAGCTGACAGGGTTGGAAGGCAGCAGACACTCTGCAAGGGTTCTGCAGCTGCAGAGGCAAAGGGGAGGGAGAAGAGCTACCCAGAGGACATCTTCAGCTCCCTTCCATAATTCCATAATTAGAAAGTCTCATAGTGATGAAACTATTTCCACCAATATCACCTATCCAGCAAATCACTGCTATTCCTCACAACCTACACCACTGCCAATAATTCTTGGTAATCACAAAGGTTAACAAATCTGCAATATTATTAGGTAGCTCTTGTAAAAAAGACAAACCAGGAGGGAATCACAGTTTTATCAGCTGCTGGTTATATTAAGAAAGTCTATAAGTATAAGAAAACTGCATTAATTAACATTCCCATTACTGTTTCCCACCTTTCTTACCTTCTGTAATGAAATCTTAGCACAATTGCTACCTCTATTTTATTATAAAAGGGCATACTATGATTTTACAATAAGAGAACATTTATCAGTTAAAGTGTGTGGTTTTAAAAAATTTAAATTGTAGTTATTTTCTCAGTTTTCTAAGAAAGTACTGTAAAACAGCTGAATAAGGAAAGGTTATTTTAACCTCCAAAGGCTATTGTTCCTTTTTTTCTCCCAAAATTTGTCTGGAGCCAGACAACACAAGGCTGCTGTGCCCTGGGCTAGAATGGAAGGGGGAGGAATGATAGGAGGGGGTTGCCTGTTTACAATTACTCCATTCCTGTTTTTAATGAATCTTTCCGAATGACCACTAAGTGCTGGTTTTGTTCTTTGGAACAAGGGAGCTATTACTGGAGGACTAAAAAAAGGAAGGAAAAGGGAAAGCAAACGGAAAACTGCCAAACTCCAGGACATTTCAAACACTTCAGCTGCATGTCCCAGAGGTAATCTGCTCCACAGGCACAAGACTGTCCCCACACATTTGCAGCCTCTTTTATTCCTCTCCCTTGACATGCTAAAATGAAACAGCTGTGATAAGGGGGGGACAGGAGATAGTGCTAAAATAAGAGTCAACAGATAGCTACTAAAATATGAAGAATTACATTATTCAAGTTTGAGTAACTAGAACTTATTCACTCCCTATATTTGGCTACTACTGCGGGGTCACTTGCACCATCATCTACCTTCCCTGCACACCATCTGATAGTTGCCCTTCTCAAGAATCAACCAGTCCAGACAGCTGCCAGTAAGCCAAAAAAAAAAGAAATTCACCAAGAAACCTGGCTTTCCCTAGGCTGGTAAGGTTGCAAAGCATCAGACCTTCCTCAAGTGTAGGTGGGATGGGACTCTGAGCAACCTGGTCTAGTGGATGGTGTCCCTGCCTTGGATCTAGGTGATCCTTAAGGTCCCTTCCAACCCCAACAAAGCCATGATCTATGATTATTTTAGATAATATTAATTACATATTTTAGATTTACTGCTTACCATATCTTAATTAAACTCTCTCGTTTCTTACAAGCACAAGGACGAGCCAATCCCATGATTATACCCAAAAAGTATCACAAGGACAGTCAGTACATTTTCATTCAACAAAGCTTTTTCAAAATCTTATACAGCACAGACATTTAGGAATGGCACTACATGAGGGAGTTTTTTGTCTAGTGTGGTTTAAATACTGTACTGACACAGATTTAGAGAAAGCTCCTTACAGCCACAGTTTGGGTAATGCAGCTACATCAAACTTATGCCAGAGAAAGCATCATGTACCTCAGTAAATTAGCAGGTTTTTCTACATGCATTACTGAACCAGGCATCAATCCACTTTATTGAAAATGTTGCTTGGAAGAAAATAGTTTCCATCTAATCATCACGAAAAAAAAAAGTGCAGCCCCCTCTCTGACTTGCTAAATGGCAGTCCATTTATAAAGCTGGCTGGGGTGGACAGCTTCAATTAGTTAACTGTTCATCATCTATGACATTTGTTTATTGACGAAAGGTACTGCTCTGCTACTGTGTGTGAAAGTATCCAAGTTGCACAGGGTTGTTAGAAAACCATGGCTGTGATCTCACCTGTCTGCAGTACTGCTCCTTACTGCCCTATTTTAGTAGCTTCAAGAGCTGTCAAATAGATCTGGGCATGTAAAAATGTAAGTTGTACATGCCTATACTTTGTAGAGGTTTTTGCACCTACAAGTGCACATTAATATTCACCTGCTGCATACAGAGCAAAGAGGGCAACAGTTCTGCGCTGCTTTTCTCCTTGCCTATTCACACTATATAGAAGGAGATTTTATTTTTGTCCCACTTAATTGACAGCATGGTGAGAAATCAATCAAATAAAATTCCAGTTACCTTCAGAGTAAAGTAATGGATTTTTAAAAATTCTACTTCTGTGATAAGTAGCACTCCAAGAGAAAGTTTTCCTTGAACAATATTAACTGGTATGCACACATGGGATTCCTACCCTATAAAAGTGAAATAATATATATTTTTTCAAATATTGATTAATCCCATGTGTTTTTGCTACAGCTCACCATGAAGGATTTGGCAATATTTCCACAGCCAACACGATAAAACCAATAATAAAAATAAAATAATAATAAAAAAGCTTGCAACAACATATTCCCTCATAAAGAACTGTATAAACCAGAAAACTGCTCTAAACTAGAAAATGAGCAACCATTATTATACAGAAATTACCTATTTTAACATGTCATTTCACACATACCTTTGTCAGAGAAGAAATATTACTTGTGTACTTCCCATCCTTTAAGCTGAGCGTGTACTTACAGCCTTGGAACCACCATGACTCATCTGATGACAAGAAGTTGCATTATTTACACTTTTATATATGGCAACCACATTTTATCTTTCAGGTTCCCTGCCATGGTGGCTGGAACACACATTTTCCTTGAGAGGCAGCGTATGACTCAAATCCAGATGGGCAAATTACCACACATTTGCAGCAAATAAAGAATGTGCTGTGCAAGGGAAGAGTTACCACAAATTTGCTGCTGTTTGTGTTTCAAAACCTTCTGCCTCCACTTGGTGAGGACCCTCCAAACTTCAGGAAGCAGAGAGTGACTAAAAGAATCAATTTTAAGGACTTGGATTCATTTTAAAACACAGACATGACAAAACACATTGATATAATATTTCTTCTTAAAATCTGGATAATTTTATTACCTGAACAAACAGAAAATCCATTGTGTAATCTGACTAACATGCTTACCTCAGTGACACTGCATGGCAGTGATTGCTATGAGCTATTTTTCTCTTTGATAGCTTTTGAAGGCGGTTCTTTCATTAGCCACTTATCCCTGTTAGGCACCAGGTAGCCATCTATCCACCCCACATAATTGTCTCCTTCAACTTACAAGGAATACAAATAGATATTTTTATTCCATCTTCATTCCCCGTTCACTTTTGCCTTCTTTTTAATCAACCAAGTTTAAAACTATAATGATAAAAGCCAAGTTCCCTTATCTGACAGTGGCTGAACTCCCTGAAAGACTGATGCTGATCTCTGAGCCTCCTCCGCAGAACCACGTGGGCACAGGCCACATTGTTCCATCCCAGAGCAAAACACCAAACTACTTCTATATCATCCCCATGCTGCTCAGCATATATCTCAAAACACTTTGTTTGGGTTTTGATTGTTGCTGTACTCAGAGCAGATATTTTCACTGGCACGGGGCCATCCATAAGTAATCCCTCAAACAAATACTTGGCACTTGGGAAATCTCCGGCAGGACCCTGTAACACACACACACACACACACACACACAAAGGAGAACAAAATCAATCTGCAGCTATCCATGCAGGTCTGGTTAACTCCCAGCTTCCGCCTTTACAACGTTTTATCAGATTCTGTGTAGGTTTTATTTCTGAAGCTTAAAGGAAGAGCTATCTGAAAGGAAAACCAGAGAGTCTATCCCATGGCACACTGCTGACAGCAAGGCAACTTGGGGTCCTCACCTCCTGGGGCGGTCAGGGACAGGTTTTTTTCCAGTGCAGTGCCCAACACGGTGCTAAGTCTGTCACCACGGTCCCAGGAACCTTCCTGCATTCACTAACATAAACAGTCAATGCACAGCCCAGACACTTTCCATCTGGATGACGAGAACAATTTGTGGTAGCAGGAGGATGTTATTCTGTGCATGGACCAGCCACCCAAAAACCCCACCACAGATACGTAGCCTGTGGATTGCACTATTTGCAAGGCAGCAGAGAAATTATTTCTTTTAAGACTTGGCTTCTTTTTCTGCCCCTAAGGAGGAATGTGGTGCAGTGGTTACCAACATCACAACCAAACACAGACTTCTCTCAAAGTCTGGGTGACTAAATGGATGCTATTTAAGAGCTCTGGTGCAGCTACAATTAGACCTCTGCTTCTCCACAAGCATCTAATATGACCACAAGCAACATCTCAATCCTGTCATTTGCAATCAGGGTGAGTGCTCCCTGCTTGCCTTCTGTCTGCAGTACTGGGCCATGACGACCATAAAATCCAGAGAACTAACATTCACTCAAGAAACTAAGATTTTTCTGGATACTTCTGCCTTTTTCTTTTGCCACAAAGGACAGTGAGGGGACCTCAGAATCCCCAGCTCTCTCCTCTCCTCTCCCCAAGCCCAAAGTCCAGCTTTGTGCTTTGCAGACAAGACGTCATGGAGGATGAGGCCACAGCTACACAGAAAGCAGTATGTTGTCCAGACTACCCAAAACAGAGAGAAGATGCTTGCAGAACTTTGTGATAAGCTGATTAAATCTGCTGAGCAAATATATTTTCCATGGCCAAATCTAGGTGAATCCTTCCAGGGAAAGCAATCCTCCTGTTTGGATCATCACCAATGCTCCAAAGATAAAGAGCCTGGAGTTTTTCAGAGACCTGATTTAATCTAGACAAATTATTCTTCTTTTTTTTTTAATTCTCAGAATCATCTGCCAACATTGTCATGAAAACTTCAAGAGACAAGTCAGCCCAGAACTAAGAGCAAGTCCAGAATGTTTCAGTCAGAGTGGTTAATGCTGGACATTATTTCTTTAGGGGTATATAGGTTTTGATACCACAGTAGTCAAAGAATCGGAAAGAACTGAGGCTATTTTTTTTTTTTTTGGCCTTGCTTGGTTCACATCATTCAGGGAAAAGGTACAGCTGCATCAGCAGAAAGTCTCCACCAGAGCCTTCTGCAAACATAGCCAGAGAAATGCAGCTCTTGGCCATTCAGCTATACCAGCACTGCCACAAATGTGCAAACCTTATCAGCAGAGCAGACATGAGCAGGCCTTTAGGCAGGCAAATCAAAACTGGAGCACAGGGGAGATGTGTTGCCAAGTTACTTAAATTTCTGTGAATTCAGGTTTATGTGTCATTTGATTGAATTTCTTTTCAGTTCAGGACCTGCACATCCAGCATTGCTACTGCTAGCAATTGCCAGCTGACACTTCTCTGGGAAGCATATCTCGTATGGAGATTAAAGAGAAGGCAGGAAACAAGGGTATCTTAAAAGGAAATTCCCCACATTTTTTTCCCCTTTCAGACTATAAAACAGGATGAAGATGATTTCAGGATTAAACACACAATATCTTTGGGGTGTCACAAACCAGATGAAAACTGAAGTGAAACTGAGAGCACAACAACACAAGACTGGTTTTTTTTCTACATTATTTTCATCAGAGATTTTAACTGGCAAATATACAAAGCTACAGCTAGCAGCTTAAATTTGAAGGAGAAAAAATATCCTCCTGTTTCTTACTTTTTCTACATATTTTGGAATGTAAGAAACCACACATCCTGGAGAGCAGAGGAGTGCCCACATAACATGGTAAAAACTAATTAAGAGGTAAAGAAAACAGAACCAGCGATTCAGCCCAGTGTAAATTTTGTGCACTTTAAACAAATAAATAACAAATATAAACATTATAAGGGGCTTTCAACCCGTTAACAGAGTCTAAGTGTTTTCTAATAATTTCAACTTTCATATGAAAAAAAAGTTACTATTACTGTTATCTCTAATCTTTTTCTCTAGAGACTCAAAATAAATTTCAGAACTAACCAGATGGTCAGTCAGCATTAGCAAATGATTTTTGATAATAAAACCTAATTAGTTCTGACCTTGTCTCCATCATGTATTATCAGCTTTGGCCATCATAAGAACTTTGCAGTCCCACAACCACTACAGACAAAACTTGGACACAAAGTCTGGCAGAAACCTTCACTCCCTGGGCTCCCCACAGCCCCCTGATTTTTCACAAGTGACTTTAAATGGGACTAAGAGACATATAAGGAAATTTGTACTTGCATTAATAGCTCGTTTGTTATGAAGTTTTCACTTCCTTTTAGCATTAACACATTCTGCAGATTTGCTATTCCATGTGACAGTATTTCAGGCCTCCTGGCAAATCACTCCAGGTACAGAGAAGATTCCTTGCTGAAGCCACAATTTTCTCTTTATGCTTTCCTAGAGCCAATTCAAGGCAGAATAACATAAAGCAAAGAAACAAAACCATTGCAGAGCTGTCATTTAAAAACACAGATTTTTAAAAGGCTTTAGGGGTATCATTTATGAAACACAAAGAGATTTCCTTCTTTAGCAGTGTTCCAACACATTACTCTTTCGTGCTTACTCCAAGACATGAATATACTTGCCTCAAATGTCAGTGAGGTATTTATACAGAGGCAACTCTTCAGAAACCTCTTATTGTGAATACAAAACAGGAAGTACAGTAATTCCACCAGTATATGTTAAATAATGCTCAGTATAAACTGTGCTCTTCAATTAACAGGCAGTGCTAATCCCTCCAGGGGAAAGAGAGATGTGAAGTGTGAACTGAAAATACTGACTCATGATAAATCCTTTGAGTATTTTTCCCACAAAGTTTTTTGTTTTGTTGGTTTGTTTTTGATTATGGGTTTTTTTTCCCCCCTCCCCTCCTAATACCAGACAGGAGAAAACAGAAGATAGAACCTGCAACATAGATGAAAAAAAAAAAAGCAATGGTTAAAGTTCAATGACATTGTAAAGTGAAAAACGTGAAAATATAATAAAATAATTGTAAAATAAATGTATGATGATACTTCAAACCCTACAACTCCTTTCAGGTCTCATGCTTTCAGTAACTAAGCCTTGGGATAACTGTCTTACATGGAAGGTGCAGCTTGAGGAAACTACTCCATCAACAACTTAAATACAGCTGTGCTGGTTTACAAGTGTCACAACTATTTAGAACAGGATGTAAATAAAAAGACCATATAATACTGAATAGTCTTCAGCCACTTAGCTGATTTCCTACCAAAAATAATTAAACTACAAGCAAAAAGTGTAAAAAATTATTTTCTTTATAAGCATTAACCACCATGAATTAAGGAAACGTATGGTTTTTATTAAAAAAAAAATAAACTGATTAATAAAAAACACATTACTCCCTAGTGAGACAGCCAATCCAGGTATAAAATCAAAGCTTTTTCCTCACATATTGAATAAGAAAATATTTTTAAATAGACAGATCTCTAGAACTCTACTCAGACAACCTAATCAGCAGTTTGCTCTTTTCAAAACATTCACAGATGCTGTAAAAAAAATAATTTAAGAGCTTCCCAAGTCCAAAGACCTGAAACAAACACCCCGTGCAAACCCCAGACAGACAGAAATCAAAGCTGCCCTTTTCTAAGGTCTGACAACAAACCTGTATCTATTTACAAATGTATAAGAACATCTCTTCTGCCACAGAGTCTCTTTTCCCACTTTCTGCTACGGGCACGGTATTTGGAAATCTCCATGCAAGCTCAGAGATGGAACTTTGGTTTGACTGCCATCTGCTGATCCCAAGTTTTGGGAACCTGAAGAGTACTTTAAAAACGTGTGCACAAAACTTTCAAAATGTTCAATTTTCTTCTTCCAGTTCTCAGTAACAAAGAAATTAGGTAACTAGAGATAACAATAAGGTGTCTTTGTTTGAAGAAATAAAATTAGACCAAGTATCTAGATATTAGCATCCTTTAGCTAATATTCAGATAAGCAAAACCAGAAAATTTAACAATTTCATGTGCATGAATAAGATGACTCTTGAAACAAAAGCATGTAATGCCCAGGACCATAGTGATAGTAAGAAACAGAGAATCAGGTGTAACAGCTACTCCTTAGAGAAAAGGGAATCACAGTTGAAGCAACCATTTAAAAAAACCAAGGAAAATATAGAATAATAATAGACTACCTTTATATTCTTCCACAAGGGAGATCACCACAACAACCCAATTTACCACAAAAATATTTGGTATTATAAAAACACACACACATACACAAGAAAGTAAATTCACCTTCAGGACCCTGACATTTGTTATTTCCTTCAAGAAAGCAAATCCTTGGTGAGGGGCTGAACAGGCTGGTGATGGTGAAATGATGGAATTGAGATGAGAACACCATTACACCAACCACCCCTTTGGAAGAGACCACGCTGTGGATGAGGTCAGGACTTGAAGTGGGGTTTTTTCCTACTCCAGAATGTTTTTTATCAATGCAAGCCAACATTTAGACACATCGCTACTGCTCAAAGCTGAAACTGAAGCAGCAAGAGATTTACTCTAGTGTTCCATACAAGGATAGCTCTCCTGGAAAAAAACAGCTTNTATTATTGAGATATATAATATAAATACACTTATAGAAGCAGACAATGTAAAAACCCAAAGCATTCAGAATTGCCAAAACAAGCATTGTTCAGCCCAGTCTGTATGTACAGTGTATTTCTGCCTAATCAGATACTGATTTTAGCCACCTTTTTCTAGTTCCTAAAATTCCAATTCTGCAAACCTTCAAATACACACTGAGCTTTACAGTAAAGCACATACAGCAATGATTCCAGTGTTAGAATCAAATGCAATCCTCAGCTTATGGGTAAAGAAGACAGTTTGAGCGTTGAGCTCCAGGTTAAGATCTTTTCTATTGGTATTTTTATGAGAAGAAGAACAACATGAATAAAATATAAACCCATGGAAATCCTACCCCAGAAGAAAAAAAATACAAAAAACCACTCAAACAAACCAGGCTGCCATTTGAATAATGAGTTTGGATTTCTCTGTGAGTCCAAAACTTCAGGTGGCACGCCAGGTACACAAATTCTGGCGATTTTGAATCAAACCACAACTTTTCTTCTCTTAGAACAGTACTAATTAAAATCATTTATTTCAAAATGTGGTCACTGTCTCAGAAAGTTAATGGTTCCAATTAATACTTTTCCTTTTCCAAGAGCCTACGTTATTTGTGTTCTGTCACAGCATTTCTGGCAGATGATGTCAAAATATGCCTTTGTTGTGGAAATGTGTCTGCTTAAACAGCTTCTTTATTTGTGATGTGGCATCTCCTGTGAAACATACTCTGTTTTCACACGAAAAACAAAGGCAGGACAGAGTCCCATTATGTATAAAGCCAGTAATGGTCTTGTACAAGTCAGTAATGGTCTTGAACAAGTCTTGCACATGATCTAGAGCCTTCAGTGGTGGCTTCTTTCTTTTCCCTGCTCTGTACATTAGAAAGACAAGTAACTGAAAAAGTAACAAAAAAGAGGAAACACAAGACTTCCCCTTCAGCCATAATTCTGAAATCCCTTAACATGCACTGGGGTTGCACAGAGGGAAGAATTTTGAGCTCTGTGAATGTTAATCAGCAGTTTCTGGAGAAGCAGTGACAGAACTGCACCTAATGCCTCAATTACAGTGCCGACAGCAATTACAGCTCTTTCACTTTGTTTCCATCACTCTTGTTCACAATGCCCACAGCAGACAGAGATCTTCAATAAGGACATGTCAGTCTTCTATAGGCAGTACACTGCCAGCAGTGCAGCAAGGAGCACAACCTATTTTCCATGTCACTCTGATTCTTTCCACTCTTCCATCCCTTAACGAGACTTTTTCTGGAGAGCAGGCAGACAAGTTGAAGCAACATCATAAAATCCCTCCCTGCCAGTACACAGAATCAAAGCATCACTTAGGAGTAATATCCTCTGAAGCCAGGTCTTCTGAGTTAAGAATAAGGTCTGCACTGCAGCTCCCCCAGGAAATGAATTGTTTCTAAGTACAGGTGGGGAAGCTCAGAGAAGCACAAGGAATAGGAATCAATGGGGAAATCTAGGATGAAGTTAAGTTACATTTCCTCACACCCACCCAAATGGAATCGTTGGTGCATGAAGACAACAGGGAAGCTCAGATATCAGAGCAAACTAGTACTTAAGCACTAAAACAGGTATTTAAAGACTTTAACACACTCCTGCATTAAATGCATGAAAGAACAGTGTTTCAATTTTATATTAAAAAAAGAGAATTCTCTAAGCTAGCAGAGGGTATTTACATTCCTTAATAAAACTAAAATAAATGGCCATTTTATAGGTGCAGGAACACGTTCCAAGGTGCGTGTTTGCCAATTACACACACCCCACATGCTGACTGATGAACACACACACCCTGGCGTGTGTTCTTGCTTACATAGCTCACGTGCCTCCCTGGTAAGTAATGGAATAAGACTTGCCTTGCAAAGTGGCTAATGCTGCCTCTCCTCACTCAGTGACTTCTGCAGAAAGCATTCACTGCTAAGAAAAACAACTTCTGAAGCTGAGCTAAGCCCTTCGCAGTGTGAAGAAGGCTCACTCTTGTCTGCAAGAACCAATGCTGTGATCCCTCCATTTTCTGTGCCATTCTCAGGAGTGTCTTCCCCCAGACTGGGCTAGCACTCAGCACTTTTCTTGTGCATTGCTGCCTACTGTAAAGACAGGGCCCTCCTCAGTGATTGCTTTTTTTCCTACCACCTACTAAATCCCAATGACTGCCTGTTTCACTGTTTTCCTCTTCATAAATAGATGGGCAGGCTTAGGCCCTCCACACAACAAGGTACACTGTGATATGGAGACAAACATCTTTTGGAATGATCATTCTCTTTAAGATTTTTTTTAATTTTTGCTTTTCTTCTACTTGCTTATTTTGCACCCAAACTTGCACTGAAAACAGTGTGAAAATCATTGTTCTTCTCCCTTTCCTTTTCAGAACCAATGCACAACAGTGCAAAGGAATACAATTTCCCTCAAGCTGATTATATTGTGTGATGCTTTATCTCTCATTCCTCTGTTTTCAGGAAGAGTCCAAGTGTGCTTGTCAGGATCTGTCTGCAGATAACAGCATGTACTGGCAGGGGAGAGGCCTTTCCTGTTGCCTCTCTATTGCAACACAATACAGACCCCTTCATTTCATCTGTTTTTCCTGTATAAAACTTACACCTCCTTTAGGAGGTTTAATACCAAAGAAATTATGTCTTATAGGAGCCACAGATAGAGTTATTCAAAGGAACAGGGATGAAGATGGTAGCTAACTGTCCAAGACTCTCAGGAGACTTAGCAATTGGATAATGTTCAATTTAAGTAAAGGCAAAGCACCCAACATGGGAAATTCAACCTTCTCTTAATAAATAAACGGATGTGCCATGAGATGAATCATTACCACTTCTAGTCTTAAGAGACAGTGATGAAAACACTAGTTTGGTTCTTGGCAGCAGTCAAAAAAGCAATTCTAGTGTTAAAAATTCAGAACTGCTAATAAAAGGGTAAAGATCAAACCAGAAAACATCATTATGTACCCACACAAACCCATGGTGCACCCACACCTTGGATGCTACATGCAGTTTTGGTCCCCTTCTTTCCAAAAGGATGTAATAGATCTGGAAAACATTCAGAGGAAGGCAGCAGGGATGATCAAAGGCATAAACCAGTTTCTGTTTAGGAATAGCTGACTCTCCTTTTATTCTGCATAGAACAATATCACACAATCAACAACTGGAAAAAAAAAAAAGGGCAGTTCCAAAAATTATCTTTTCCAGCACCTAAATGGGAACAGTACTTCAAGGAGATGCTGTAGACAGCAATCAGAGTATTGTTGTAAAGTGTGTTCAGAGCACATATACCTAGTTTATGCTTCTCTGTAGAACAAAGCTTCATTTGCCATGGAGGAAATACACTTAACATTTAAAGCAAAGTAAGAAGTGACTACATCCTCTTTAATTAAATTCCTCAGCTAGGTAAGAATATTTAACAGACATAACCCCCAAAAGAAGAAGCCACTTCAGATTTCCAGAACTGCTGGGTCCTGTCTGGCACCACTCAATCAAAATACCCAGTTAACTTTCAGACCCTCTGCTCACAATCACCTTGGCATTTACATGTTCTTCAAGGTTATCCCAAAAAGCATCGCAAACCGTCCTGAGTCAGAGCCAGCTCCTACAGTTGCCTATTCATCAAATCATACATAGCCTCAAACAAAACCCAAAATTTTGTTAATATGCATGTCCAATCCAGCCCTGAGGTATCCAGCGATCTAAGCAGCCAGCCACCAAGTTTGTACTGTTCACAGGAGATGTTAACATCTCACATGGACACAGAGAGAGCTCAAGCTTTGCACTTCGGTGCACATCAATCCTTCCACACGTCTTATGAAATTATACATTATTAATCAGTCACCTCCAGATTGCCCCCTTTCCTCTGATGCTACTTATTACAGTACTGCATTTAGCTTTATGTCAAGAATTTAACTAAGATCTGATAGAAAGAACCTGTCTTTCCTGAACAAACCTATTGTCTTTCACTGTTATATGTACTGCACATGAATGGTATTTCCATTTATCCCTAAGGACAGGTACATCACATATGCAAGGCATCCAGCTTTCATCACTGATGGGGCAAACAGAATTTAAAGCTGGATCGCCTTTAACACAATAAACATTTTCTAAAACTCAGCTATTGGAATTTCTGCCTGAGATCTCCTATTTTTCTTTCTCCCCAGAGAAATTTCACAAAGAAATAGTTCTAATCAACTGAAAGGACTAATGATGGCATCTAATATCCATAAAGAATCTTCAGTAAAAGATTACTAACATCCTTACTGAGAAACAAGTGCATAGCAGCTAATCCCTAAATTCAGCAGCTGTTTTAGAGTCCTTTACTGATGTAAAGAGCTTGACTGTATTCCAGCTTGCTCATTATAAACCTCCGAGGTTCAGAGGTTTCCTAAACGTAAAATAAGAAGTGAAAAAGTCACAAATAGTGACACTGTGCACTGGTCACCTCATCCTCCCAACCTGCCCTTGGTTCTGACTGACACTAAACCTGTACAAACCTGGGCCTTCCATTTCACCACGACTTCCCTTTTTACTGGAACAGCTCCCTACCCTATTAGGGGAGAGATAACTATCAACAGTTAATATAGAAGTCACTCAACATTTTATATTATAAAATAATCCATTTAGTAGTTTATGCTATTCTGAGCTTTGACCTTCTTGTCCTTTCCAAGCTGGCTGGCTGCCTTAGACTGATTTGTTTTGCAATGCTCCAGTCAAAACATTTCAGCTGTTGCATGAGAAGGAGACCAGGAAAAATGTCACTTTATTTACAGTTCTTAAAAATTAATAAAAATAAAACTATTTCACCCTAACCTTTGGAGAGAGGTCTCAAGACCTGATCACATTAGCAGGACGTGAAACATCTCAATTTGAAAAAGCTTTGTGAGGCTTCTTGACATTTTGTACATACATTTTCCAAATTTTGCCCACTCAAAGACTGATCCTACCAAGGCTCAAGGAGTCTGCAGGCCAGGCAGGACCTAGGCTCCCAAACAACAGCAGGGGAGCAACCTCTCCCCTTACTGGAGTTGTCTGAATACAGTCAAGCAGAAGGAGAAAGAAGACACCAGAAAGAAAAGCCTGATATGAACAGTGAACACATTGAAAACCAAGAGTATGGACACTGGGGCAAAAGCACTCTTTTGTTGTCAGAAAATATCCTGGGAAACAGGCAAAAGTCCCATTCTTGCACAGTAGACCCCACAAAAAAAAACCAGCAAAGGTGTTGAATGTTGTCAATTTATCACCTATTTCAAGTGAACAAGTTTTTTGTGGCAAACCCAGAGGGTCCTGTACTGCTGATAACCATGAAGATCTCAGTATGATACAAAATTATGTAACCTAATTATTCCCCCCCAGAAACGAGTGATGGTTTGTCTGATTTTAAAGTGTTAATCAGAGCCCTCAAAATTTGAGTATTAAGGTAATTAGAGGTAATCATAATGACTTGCAAAAATAATTTTCTAAATTAATGCAATTTCATTAATCACGCACAATGCACACATCTTTAATTAATGTAAATAAAGACTGCATTATGATGCACACATAGAAGATGAATGAATGAAGACTGTACACACAATCTTGCCCATGCCAGTTGTGCTTGACAAACACAACATCCTCTATAATGCTGTTTTAATATAACATACACAGAAAGCTGGACAAACACCGTGCATTTTGCATCCACAAAGAGGAAAGCTGGGCAGAAGACCAAGGGCAAAGCAAGACCCAAATGTGTCCGTGGCTACAGCCCAAGCACCATAACTGCAGCCCTTCCTCGAGCTTCTGCAGCTCTCAGCATTACACTTACATCCCTTCCAGCATCACTCCCATAAATATTTAAAACCCAAGGCTGTTTGGAAAGTCTCTCCTTTAACTGTTATCACTACCCTAACGAAGCTAATTAAATATAACTAAGACTCATGCCATCCAGCACGCTGACTACGGAATATGCCTTGCTGCAGTTTGCTGCTCTGACATAATGCGCAGTTATCCCCAGTTACATCATGGCCGTGACAGCTCCTGAGGCTGCTCCCCTGGGAACAGAGCCAAGCCACCCATCTCTGGGTGTACCCATCCCCTACTGTACCCATCCCCGGAACAACCCAAACACTAACACAAAGTGGGAAGACTGAATTGAAAGGTTTTAAAAGGAAGAAGTTACCATCAAATACACTGTTTTCAAGTAACTCAATTAAGAAGTGAAAACCTAGACCTTTATATGCACACACACAAGTTTTTGCAGATATAAATTGCTACACAGGTGCATGACAATTAGCCATAAAATTAGTGTTACTTCTCTAGATAAAGTTGTTTGCTTTGTCACTAAACCTACATGAAGAATAGACTTGACCTAACCCAACACTTAGGAATTTACACCCAGTCTACATGTACTGCTTACATGCACCTCATTTTTTAGAGGCATTATTCATTTTAACCCCAGCTATTCCTATTCCCATGTTATCTTAGAAATACCGCATCATTTCCATGCCACTGTTAAAAAAAAAAACACACAGAAAACCACACCTGGTATCACAGTTACAGACTCATTGAACCAGGATGGCATTTACACAACAGACATGAATCTGAGAGCCTTTCCAAGTTCCCTCTATGTCCAGAGGCTTGCTAGCACCATGTGTACCTTAACTGGATTCTGTGACCTCCAGGTAGGAGGTGTGAGTAAGAACAAACTTTGGCCCATGGCCTTTACCTTTCCATCTCTGAACTTTTCCAAAGGAAATCAATACACATGGATACCTTCAAGTAAATCTTCTGGCATGTGCTGCAGGGAAGTTTATGAAAGTATAAGTGATGCTGAAACACACAACTGAGCCAACACAAGGAACGCTTTCCGCTATAAACAAGAGAAGGTGTATTGACTTTTCTGTTCCATTTGAAGTAAAGCTATTATATTTTTACATACATTGTTTAAATGCATGTTTTCACAGACAAAATAAAGCCAACTTGTCCTGGCCCTATAGTATATCTGCTAAAGGAGAAAATATGTGGCCCAGCAAGTTTTCCCTCCAACCTTTCTTTTCAGACAAGTAATAAATCTTGAGTGAAAAAGTCGCTGTGCTCTTCAGCTGTCACCACTAAGATTTTGTTTTTTAAAACCATAGCAGCCTTAAGGCTGATTTACTACTCAGCCCTCTACACTCTGACAATCGAATAGTTGGAAACAAAAATCACTTCTGCACACCTGGAAATATTTTATTTGCTGTGCTCATGAGAAAACAAAGTTTTCATCTGTGAGGAAGGAGGTGGCAGGGGGAAGGGAAGGGAGAGAGAGAGATTCAGGTGAATCTTAAAACCTAGTTCTTGACTTAAAGAAATATTTTTATATATATATATATAAGAACCCCAAAACTACCTCTGCGTATTAAGAGTAATCATGATCTTCAGAAACCATGGATTCACTATATAATCCAGCCTCAAAGTCTGGAGGTCTCAGCCCCTTGAAAGTCTCAGCCAGTAAACAGCACTGCTCATCATCTGTGTCTATTCAGCCATTTCAGTCTGGCAGGTGAAAAGAACCTGTGAAAACTTTCCAATAATTTCATTTTACTTTTTGCTCTACTTTTTTTTTCAATAAACATAATAAGCTTCTAATCACCCTAAAGTGTAAAGATCTGATGTTAATAAAGGCAAAGTTGAACCTCTGAGAAACTTTCCAGAGCACCTCTTTGCCCCAGTCAGAGTTGCAGTTTAAGAAAATTAAGAGGAAAAACTCAAACACATACCAGAGAAAACCAATTGATGGAAAATGTGATGGTGCCAAAATTGTGAAAGTATTTCAGAATATCAGATCCTCTTTTCAATGTCATGTAGTTTGATATCATTTTTCCCTAAAGCTTCATTTTCTGAAAATTTATTATATGCTCCAGAACAATCTTGTCTTCAAAAGAAATCCCACATCTTCTGTTATTTCAAAGAGCCATACTTGCACCTGGGCAAGATGATGTAAGTGCTCTAGGTTCTGGCTGACTGAAAAGGAGACCCACAAAATCTCACTCTTTGTTTTTAATCCCAGGGCTTTACAAGAATATGAGGAGTGTCCTTTGACAAGCAGAGAGGCATTTCAAGTAAAAAAGTAATAATGAATTGTTCAGCAGTGTCGAGAGACGTGGCAATTGCACTCCCATACTTGGACTCCTACTCTGCAATACTGCACCACAAGAATACAACAGGTGGGAAAGTTAAGTTCCTGCACCATTTCCTTCTAAAAAGCACCCAGTCTTGGGTCTCCTGTCCTCCAAATCTGGATGAAATCTGCACTGCTCAGAAATGGCAGTGAGAGACTTATCCCCTTTCCTTACTCTGCCACTGAAGACACATGATGGATTATGTGGCTTCTATCTCTACAGTCCTATCCAACATTTGGGAAAACTGAAATCAGTCAGAGTTGTAACACAGGAATAACCTCTAGTGAGATGCATCTGGCTGAAACAGAAATCACAAACAGGCAAATATGTAAATAGAAGAATATATTACGTGGTACTGAGGTAAGATTGTGCCACTGCATCTGACTGCATCACCTGCTTTGTAACAGCACATAGACATTTCTAGACAATAATGAATAAATGTGCAAGATTCTTTCTTATTCCTTTTAATTTGTAAAACTGCAAACTTAAATATTTGAATTTCTTCCATAAGCCTTCAGAAAGACTGAACTTTGATGTTTTTAAAGAGGAAAGATTATTCACTTTTGCTGCAGGCAAGAAATTATAATTTCTTTACTGATTCTGCCAAATGGTTCTATCACACATTTTTTATTTCCATCAAAACAAGCCACTTTAAATTAAGATTGTCCCATAACTACACAGTAATCAACATTTGAGGGGCAGATCAATTTGATAAACCTCTGCTTGATTTCTCTGCCCAGAAGACTCCTTCAAATCCAACTGAACCATGGGGGAAGGGAGTTTTATTTCCTTTCCTCATGCTTGGCAGTTGCTAAGAAGAGTATCAGCTGCAGTTCTGTTTTATTTTGTTCATGCAACCAGAACAGAAAACTCAGTGTTATCCACGTGACTCTTAAACTAAATAAGCTGAATTCAAAGCCAGTGGTTAACAGAATGAAGTCAACAAAGCTTATGTAAGGAGCAGCAAAACTTGCAGGTGATGGAAGAGGAAAAAAGTAAGGAGGAAGACTAGGGAGCAGGAAGCTTTTAAAAACCAAAATAAACATGCAAAAGGAGGCAGGAAAACTACCCTGCACCGGCACAATATGCAAAATACATGTCTTTATAGCAACAAGCAGGATGCTTGGAAATGGGGAGCCAGCACTGCCCTCCCGTGCTAACAAAGCATTTGTAAAAGTTCAGCTCTTCAGTATTCTGGTACCAGGACAGCTTCCAGTTTAAACTGCACTGAAGCCCATGAATGCAGACAAAATCCAGACCATCATCAATCTGGAGACAATGGGCAATGCTGACAGCACAGCTTCCCATTAATCTTCATTTGTCCTATCACATCCTGTCATTCTTATGCAAATAGCATATTTGAGGAGATGTCTTTTCTGCACCCCAAGATAAGGAGAAGTGAAGCTGTCAGGAGCACCAGGATGTCATCCTGTACCACGGCCCATCCCTTCACTCAGCGCCTCGTGTTTTACATCACAGCTAATGTGTTTGACATTCAAATTTGACCCAGCAGGAGGTAAAACCATCCGATCCCACAGCAACGTGCATCTTGCTTCCTGTGCTAAAACATTCACAGGAGTCCCTGGGGATCTGAGTCTCCCTTTTTCCCGATGTATCCTTGCTAAGGGAGTTTGAAACGCACTTAAGAGGGAAAAAAGATAATCTGAATGATTAGGGTAAGTAATGATAGCAATTCACCCTTCTCGCACTAGAAATAAGCCCAGCACTAAAAGACCAGGAAAACAGCTTCCACTGAGAAAAGGAAAAACAGGGCACACGAACCCTGATGAGCTGGTCTAGGTTTTCTTCCATGGAAATCTGTCATATCACACCTGAAAACTTGTTCACATGTATGTCTGGACAGAACGTTTCGTTTCAAGCTGAGCAGTTTATACACAAGGTTCAAAAATATTTTATGTGGGGATGAGTGATCTCTCATTAGGACAACTGATGCATAGGAAAATACAAACAGGCTTTGAATCATAAGCAGCTCCACAAAGTTACTGCTACATATTTTAGGCATGAAAAATCACTCCTGAGTGAGTAAGTCACCAAAACCAAAAGGCAGTTTTTCCAGTTATTGCTCATCAATTCTGCTTATAGAATGAAGAAGAAAAGGAAAGATTTTACTATTATTACTGACTCAGAGTGTTTTGTTTCTGTATCACTTTCAAAAAATGTTCAGAACATCTTGTTCCAGAATATTTCCCTTCCAAGAGAAATCACTTTCTGTACCATACATGGCTGAAAACAATACGTGCTGGATTTGTATTCTTACAGAAAACAGAACTATTCCAAAATCTCTGCAACATCACATGAATGAGATGCAAAGTAGCTGGGACACAAACATGAGACACAACTTTAGGCTGCAATAATATTTCGATACAATCATCTTAGAGAAATATGTTATTAATAGACATCTGTGACAAGTCAAAGCAAGTTTACCATAAAGTCTGACTCAGATCTCCTCACTATCTGAAAAAAACGTACTGTAGTGTTTGCAGGGATAATGAAGTCTGCACTAGGCTCTGGGGAATACCCTTACATTTGATATCCCCACGTGCTGTTTGCAAATTACAAGAGTTTCACCATCACATACTTGTCAGTTAAGCAGGAGCCACATAAATTAAGATGCTGGATGGATTGTTACCAATTCTGCAAGCATATAAACCTTAAAAAACACACATTCCCCAAGCATTTCTTGCTTTGAAAAGCTAAAGAATAGTCACAAAAAAGTATTCCAGATGTTTTCCCAGTCCTTGGAAGAAGAGAACAGAGACTGCCTTGCTCGTTTATACCATATATAAAGCTCATGCATTAAAAAATTACTGTATAGTCACCACACATACCTATGAAAACAGGACACTCGGTGTCATACATAACTATTTCCATATAAAATATTAATTTAACAAAACCATACCTTCTCAAAGGGATCACCAATCACAGAGTAAAGTGAAAAGATTTCCCACTTGTGATTTCCCACTGAAAGATTTCCCATCGGTGGAACAGAAATACTTCCTGGTGTCATCATCTTTCTTCCAAGGAAGGGAAGAAGTACAACTCATGTACTGCAAGTACTGCATGGACCCAGGAGAAGACAGGAGCCTGGTACAGCCTGTCTGGTCCGGATGACAAAACTGTGTTGTTCCTTCTTAAAAGCTCACTACCCCCATAAAATTCTTACATACAGAAGACACTGAATTTTATGCATCATATCAAAATGAAAACTTTCAGTCCTCCATGCTAAGAGGTCTGGATTTGCATCAGTGATGTAGGTAGAGTACATAGTAACTTAGGTTCCATCCAACAGTTCTCTGTATTGCAGGGTAGCACCCTTAAATCATGGTAGTTCTGTTCCAGTATTGCCAGTATTTCAAATAAAACCTGAAATATGAGAAAGCAGCATTCATTGTGTGCCCAGGAGAAATCCAGCAAAAGGGACAAGGACAGAGAACTCAATTCCCATAGGGTGATGGAGACAACACAGTACAATGTTGAACTGACTCTGAAGGAAATTTCCCTTCTGTTCAATCAGATTATTTTCAAATTCAGCTTAGTCTGACCCCAAAGAACAATCACCAAAGAAAACCAAGATCAATTAGACAGAAGTGAAATCTTGGAAGTTTAAATTTTGCACAAGCACACTTTTCACTGATGAGTTTTATTATCTTCTACTGAAAACTCTTCGCTAGCTCCACTTTGCCACGGCAGGCTCACAGATAAATACACAAGTAAGCTCTGAGTAAGCCTTTGTCAGGTCTCCTTCAGCTGTGTGGCTTCCTTCAGTTCAAAAGCGAAGAGGCCCTTTTGTGTTCTGGAGCCAAAACTCAAGTTTTTTCTCAAGACTTCATGTGCATACAAACCATACCTTAAACACACACATGTTATGTGCATTTTATGCCCAAGACAAACATAAAAGACTATTCCAGAAACAGCTTAAAATTTCACAGTTATTTAAGAAACTTATAAAAAACCCTGAAAAGATCATGAAAACTAAATTCATTAACTTGTCATCAAAATTATTAACATTGTGAAGGCGAAAAGCTGCGGAATACAGAACCTTACCAACACTACAAAACGTATCTTAAAGGAAATCACTTCAGACTGATCTGTCTACTGCACTTAGCTGTGAGAAGGCACAGCAGTGGTAAAATGGTTGTAAAATGGATTTTCTGGAGGGCTGCTGGGTTGGGTTTGTGTTTGGAGGTTTTCTGCAGTTACAACCCTCCAGATTTTACAAACTTGAGATGTTCTCCTCACGCCAGCAGAGCTGATGTGGGATCTGCAGAGAAACTGCCCTGTTTACAGTTGGAAACTGGATTGCTGAGACATTTAATCCTTGAAAGGAAGCAACTAATAAAACCAACAAACTCCAGCAAACTCCTGCATAAACAAACACAACAGAAGCAAAAACCACAGTAGCAGTTTGACAGAAATGCTGCTGCACAAGTTCAATGAGCTTGACTTAAGGAAAATTTCTTCTAGGAAACAGATATTTAAGACCATGAAACTTGTTAAAAATACTGTAGAGGGAAAAAAAAAAAAGGGAGGGACATGAACCATTCCTCTGCCTTGTCTTCATTTTCAAACTTCTACATCATTAAATTGATCAGCCAACACTTTGGAGAGTAAAAGAGGATGGAATTATACCAAAATCTGGTCTTTTCGAGAGGAACAGGAAATAGAGAGTGCATCTATTTGTACCTTGTCTATCATGTCCGGTCTGTTCGTAGCTGCCAAAATTGTCACGTCCTTCAGCTGTTCTATCCCATCCATTTCCGTCAGCAGCTGAGCCAAGACACGGTCTGCTACATTTCCAGCACCTGAAGAGCTGATTTACAGGAAAAAAAAAGTCAAAGTATTAGCTTTTCCTTCCTAGAAACTGGAGAAAGGAAAAGATATGCTATTCTTTCCAGTTTACAGGGATGCATCTTTTTGCCTTAATTCTTCACAAGATTTACTTTTGCATTTAATCTCTCAAATGTTATCAGTGATATGAAGTGAATGAAATCAAACCAGAGAATTAGACTTCCCTAGGTTTTCTTGGTATTCAGCAAAGCAACTGAGATTTGGGGTTTTTTTACTTATTGCCTTGCTATGGAAGTTATAAAGAACTTATCACAATGTGGGTATCTGGAATAAACACTTTTAAGAAAATTGAATTCTTGCAGCTAGTCAGACAGACTTCCATTTTTAGCACCATCCAAGTGAGAGCTTACACTGCCCTATGCAGTATAAAAAATTAGGCAGTTATGTGTTTTGCAGAGTTGCTCTACATTTTTATGTTCTCTCCATCACTTCAGAATAAATTGAGTGTTGACCAACTGCCTCATAATAGCTTTGTCAGTCCTTTAACTCAGCTCATTTTCCAGATACCAGGAAGAAAACCCAACACTGAAAAAACTGAAAACTCCAGTTCTGAAATCACCAATATGTGAAGAACCTAAGCAGACAAGCATGAAATATTCCCTCTGCTGAGAAGGGGCAGGGAAACTGAAGCAGACTAGGGACAGCAGCTGGAGATTGCACCAAAAATGTGAGTTTTATCCTCCTTTGCCAGAAACTGGGAATCTTGCTCTTAGCACACACCAAAACCTTGCTGTTTCCAACACAACCTTCCCCTGTGGATGGCAGGGACACACCTCCATCATCTTTCACCAATGAGACTGCTCTTCCAGGGCTATTCCCTGCAATGCTGCACAAGGGAAGGTTTCACTTCTGTACCTTTAAACAGGCTCTGTTCAATACAATTTTTAAAAATTAATCTCTCCAATTCTTCCGGATCCCTATAAACTAAGAAACAAAGACAAGACCAAATCTACAGAGGATTAAGATAACTTTTTAATCTCAAAGTTTTTAAAGTCCTTTTCCAAAAGTTCTCTAGTGTTTGTACAGATAAACAGGCACCTACACACCGAGAAGGGCAGTATGATCATCATGACAAACGTTAGCTTTAGAAAATAAATATATTAAAATATAAGTTCTCCAATTATTTCTATCAGATAGAGAATGCACAGAAACAGCTGTACAGTTATTATACACATATATTGCTGCAGCACTGCCACCCACCACCAGCCTGCCTGCGACCACAGTGATGTCCCAGAGCCAAAGAAACACAAATGGCTCCATCACTTGTACAGCTCTCCTCCAAATAAATTCCCCAACTTTCCTATCCTACAACTGGTTCTGCAATTTTCCAGAGCAAAACAGTTAACTTATCACACCCAGTCTGGAAAACATCTTTAAGGAGCTATAATAAATGTTGGCTAAGAGAGTATTTAGATTGCTAAGAAATATTAGAGAAGGGACTTGGGTTACCTGCTCGTCAGCTTTTGGGGTTTCTGCAGCCACACTGGAAATTCCCCAGCCATATCTGAGCATTTCTAACATACCCATGGGTCACAGTCCCACTGACTTATAGAGGGCTGAGTGTGATAAAGCACTTCAGGTGTTGGACATGGACAGCAAATGCTTTTGGAAGGACACACAGCTTAAAGGAAATTACAATCTACTTTGTAACATTAGCTAGTCTCAGGAGGGATCCAGGCCTCCCATCATACATGAGTTTCAATTTTACTCCACTTTATACCAAACAGACTGAGCACAGGAAAATGCTAAGCAAAGGAAAAAGTAATTGTAAAACTGGGACCAAAATGTTAACGTTATATAAAATGATCTGAAGCTGGAAGACTTTGGAGGAGATGCTAAACTTTTTTCTGTTTCCTTAAAAAAAAAAGAAATATTTAGAGAGAGGTGGCTAGAACGGATATTACATCTTTCCCCGATATAAACATTTCTCTTACAAGCTTCAGACTGAAAAAAACCAAAAACCCACAACACATTAAAGAAGTGTTTATTCTAAAGAAAATCCCCCCAGGGGAATGCACATTGCAAGGACTTTCATGCAATTAGGGCATCATCAGAAACTGCAGCTAGTATAATCAGAAAACTGATTATACCAATCACAGATGGTATACAGCTCTAACAATGAGAGCTTCCAGGACATTATATGGGGCTTTATTATTATCTCTTAGAAGTGAAATAAATAATTTTAGGTCCATGCATATAAAAAGTATCAATAACAAAAGCAGTATCAAGTGAGGAGGTGGCTGGGTCCTGTGACACCACGGATTTCTAAAATCAGTGCTTTTATTTACATAGTTCACTAAGCTATCACACGCTGCACCATTTTAGCACAGTCTACACTAAATTAGCTTTTGGCTTAACAGGACACCCTATAAAAATCCCAGGCACAGAGAGAGATCTCTTCCCCAGCTGCTCGGGGCTGCAGTAGAGCCATGGTGTGCTGCGAGAGCTCCGGTGCTGCCCGAGCCGTTAATTCCAGGGGTGACACACAAGGATGAGATTTTCCATTTTCCCATGGTTTCCCAGCAAGGGTTCCAAATTAACACAGGCAATGTTCATTAAGGCTGCCCGGAGTTTTGACGCAAACAGCAGCCAGAGAAACAAACCATGATTAACCCTCCAGTCTCACGGAGGCACTGCCAAAACCAACTTCCAGCCAAGGGGCTGCCTTGGCCCCCCCCGCCTCCACCTGACCTCCACACGTTGATGTCATCATCACAACTGCCTGGAAATGGCCTCCAAAGGCACGTCCTGGTACAAACTAATTTCCTGTCAACACGCTGCCTGCAAATCCAGGCAGCCAGAGCTAAGCCCCTCACATAATCCACGCAGGGCCATGTGTGTGCACGGGTGTGTGCACGCAGGAGCCGTGCCCCAACCAGAAATACCTTCAAAATAAAAAACGTGTGAGCAAAGAGCAGCCTGCCTGAGAATTTCAAGTAACTGCTTGTGTTGCCCTAATGAAATCCATTAGGCTATGTGTTATTTTAATTTTTTGCCAACCCCACTATTTACAACCCTCAATAAAGTTTTTAAAGGTAGAGAAGCTCATTACATCAGTTAGAGACAAAAATCCTCCTCTATGTGATATTCCAGCTAATCCTTCAAGTGTTCCACCAGTCTCAGACCAAGCACATGTGTACTCCTGCACAGGCACTCAGCTTGACCATCAGAGAAGAATCCTGAAGGCTGTCAGGTAGCCCTGTCCATGGATTAAGGCAGCCTATTCACTGTGAATATAAAAGAGTATTGTTATTTTACTTTGGCTAAAGGGATTCCCAATACACATTCTGGCAGAATAAACCATGTATTCTACAGTTTACTTAAGACTTACAATTAATCTGAATTAATTCTGCATTTCTCTGATAGACCTGAGAGATCAAGAGCACCACCTCCAAAATCAATATAGCAGGAGAGAGCTCTCCACAGCTTTTATTTCTATCTCCTCTGGCTTTAGCCAATGACCATTCAAGCCAGCTGGATTCATGTATCAGTGGGCACTGAAATTTCCCCCTGGACCTTAAAACCACTCTCATACTTCTTCTAGGGGATATAAAAGCAACCACGGCCCCATCCTATCATTGCACCAAGGAGTACATACAGTTCACTAGCTTATACAGATCTTCCAGCCAAGATTTTGTTTCCAGACATAACCAGATGTATGAAATCACATTTAAATCTGTTACCCTTCCTGCTATAGGCATTTTTTGACAGCGAATTCTGTCATCAGCAGCACCACTGCAAGCTAAAGCAAATGCACATTTGCATCATCTGACCATCTAGAACACTTCTGAAAAAATACTAATTTCACTGGCTTTCCAACACCAGATGTCATTTTCACTGAAAAATGTATTTAAGTCTCCCCCACCACTTAAATCTCATAAAGGAGAACCAGTTGACTCCATCCCACTGCTGACTTCAGTCTTCTGTCTGAACACCTTGGCTTCAGAATCAGGACCTTAATTTAATTACACTGCTAAACTGTAGACGTGGAAATGTAGGATATCTTCACACAATAACATTTTGAGAGCTGTTAAAATCATGGCCACTGTGAAGCTGCAAAAGCAGGAGGAAGTCTGGGAGGACCCCTCTCCTGCACAGCTGACCCTACCTCAGGCAGAGCTGTGAGGTCAAAGAGGCAGACCTCAGGAGAAGTATGCAGGATAAATTACTGCAGACAGATTAATCCCCACATAGCTGAAATCTATAATGCAGGTTTTGTGAGAAGGAAGTCAAGCCCACCTTCTCTTCCAAGGCATCCCATCAGGCAAGATTTACATATGGATAAAAACCGACTTTATTATTTTTTCTCCCCCCTAACAAAAGAATTGCAATCATAATCAAAATTTATAGGTTTTAAAAATACTTGTGGACGTGGTATCTTCTCAAATAGCCCTTTCAACTGAAACCTCTGGAAATAATTTCATATCAAAACAAATGTAAAACTCACTGACATGACAAAATGCTCGAAAAAATTTGAACAGGTTGAAATAGACCTTCCTGGCAGGACTCTCCACCTCCCCATGAACTACGGAGGTAAAAGGTTCCTGAAATACAGAAGCCCCCTGCCAGCAGACTCCCACGCGAGGGCCGCCTCGCTCGCACAGCCTGAAGGATTTTTATTGAGTCTGACATTTCTGTCAGGGCTTTGCAGGGGGAACCTGTCAGCAAGGAGCACCTGCCAAGCCCAGCTTTTCAATCCGGCTGCCATGATCGTAATTAACTGTCACACTCTTTTATTGCCCTCCCGCACGAGCTTGGGTGAAATACGGCTTTGGCAGGTTAAGGTTTGCCGCAGCATTTGAAAAATAAAAAATTCAAGTAATTTACTCCAATAACATTACCAGAAAGACAATAACTGCAGGATGGTCCCGGATATCGAATTTTGTGCAAAAATTCCATCACTGGGGTGTTTTGTCCAGCAGAATGGACACTGCCATGCCAGTCAGAAGAAGCAGGCTTGACCAACATTAAAACACTGGGCTAAATGTACTTCTGTGAATGTTATATCAGTGTGAATGGCACTACTTTAATGACTGTTATTCAGACCACTAAAGGCTTGGATATTATTAAAAAGTCTAAGATATACAGCATGCAAATATTTCATATTATCCCTTATATAGCTTCATTATTCATTAAAAAAAAAACCCCAAATCCAAACCACACTAGTACACAAGCCCCTTCAGTGCTCAGACAAGAAACATTCTCCACATCAGGGAATTTTCCTGCCTGTGTGATCAGAAAAACCCTGCAAGAAGATGATCCTAAATCCTACCCTCCATCAGCACCCTACAATTAGATGCTGTTGGATTCTGTACACACTTGTATCAACTATTACTCACTATATTGTTTCATATTTTCCCTGTTTTCTCAAGCACAAAATTCAAGTACCACAGAAGGAAAATATCCAGAGGAAACCTAGGCGAAGTCTGGGAAACTCAATCTGGGGAGCATTTTTATCTTCATGGTCACCTCCACACGGAAATGGTGTTTTGTCAACTTTTAATTTGCTTTTTAAATGCCGTTCGTTTAATTTGATTTTTGAGACATTAGAAAAACACAGAAGAATAAAAGAACTCCAAGTACTCCTTAAGTGGTCTCCAGCTTTGAAGCAAGCATTCCTAGAAAGATGATGAGCTTTGTGAAAACAGGAAACTGCTCAGTCTTCAGCAGGTGACTTTGAAACAAATGGCCTGTAGACAGCTGCAGACACATCCTAATGATCCTTCACAGGTTGTAAGCAGCCTCTTCCAGTTGCCTAAATTTCTCATTATTGCAGCTTCCAAAAGTTAATGAAGTAGGCCCGAAAAATGAAACACAGCAAAAGGAAGAAAGAAGCCAGTGTGAGACAGGCTTGCAATCAACAGGCTTTCTTCCAGAGGGCTTTCCCCAAGCACATCTCCAAATCCTTGAGTGCCTAGGTGGTGCTCCATCATCCATTTGCATCTGCTTGCAACTAATTCCAGATGCACATCCATGAAATATGGGCATCAGCCCACACTTCCAGCTGCCCCTGGCACTGTCTGGCTGACACAGGAAGGATGCTATGAATTCTCCTATTCCATTAACACTGATGTTGCCTTAGAAAAAAGCAATAAAACCAAATAAAAAACCAAGCCCAAACCAAGCACACAACTGATGCACAGTAAATTTCCCATTTCCTTTCATTCTGTTTTTCTCGGCATTTCTCCTCTGTGCATTCCTGGAAGTTAATCAAGTTTAAACCTGTAATCAATCATGTCTACCAGGAAAGCAAGCACAGTTTAAGCTGGAAGTATTATAGACCTAAAAGTAACTAACTAGACTGGATTTCATTTCATTACAACAATATTTATGTATAATAGGTTCACTGTTTATAAATTTTAGTTAGAATTATGGTCCTCCTGCATATCATTAAAATGATGACTTTGAGAAAAGTGGTTTTGTATCCAGTCCTGCTTTCACTGATATCAATGAAAGTTGCTACTGACTTCAAATATCTGAGCTATAATGCAGGCTGAGAAGCTACAAATTATTGGGGTTTGTTAACAAAAAGGAAGAAACACAGATTCAAAACCACGTTGTGATAAAGGACTCTTGATAGCCAAAAGCACCAAGAAGTTTAGTTCAAAGTTAAAGGGACTGCAGATATTTCTTGTATACACACCTAAACTGTGGGTAATGCTATTTGTTAGAACTGCTCTTCCAAAACCAATTACAAGCTTTACTGTACAATAAAATTGTTTCAAAACTTTCCTCTTTCACCACTTCTTGCTAGGCCTAAAATAAAAAGCTGGCACAAGGCATGCAGCTTTTCCCCCCAGACAATATTTGTTTGGATACCAAATTCCAAAACTTTAAAGAATTCATACAGCAGTCACGAAAGTTTTGAATGCCTCAATTCTCCATCATATGCAAGCACAGCAAAGATATTGCAGGGAATCAGCTGATGTTCCCCAATTCAGGAGTACCAGTGGCAAGAGATGCCAGAAACACAAAGTTCTTTATCTGAGCTGAACAAGAATTGAGTTCCTCACAACAATCATGGCAGGGGAAAACTCCATTTCTTCCAGGTATGCTTAGTTCATGTTCTTCAGTCTTTGCATGAGAAACATTAGGGGGACAATACATCCTCCAGCTTCACTACTGCTAATTTACCCTGTGCAAGGTGGATTTCTGCCAAGAACCTCAATCCTGTGTAATGTCCTCAATCTGTGTAATGCTTTGCTGCATCCCTGAGGAGTCCATGGGTTTCATTACTGGATGCAACACACTGACCTGCTTCATGACAGAGGCTGCCCATTGCACCAGGGAATTTGCACAGGCACTAAAATGCAATGATAAGTTCAAGTGTAGAGGGTAAATATATATGAGCTAAAATATTCCAGAAAGATGTCTTGGTTTAAAAAGAGAAGATTTATCACTGTCCCTGTTCAAGGAAGAGGTGGCACAGTACAGAGGAGAAACTGCTGCCCCTCACAACCTCTTCTAAAAGCCCGAGAGCCTCAAAACTTAATACTGAAAAGACTTTAATAGCAAAAGTGAAAACAATGTGTCTTTCAGTCGTTCTGACTATTTTAAATTGTGGCTTAGGAATCTATCCATCCTCCCCCATACAGGATATCCTCCCCAGCATACAGGATAACATATTTTCCCCAAAAAAGCATCATCATATTGTAGTTTAAGGGAATTAGTATGAAAGACCCTTCACTTTGCCACTTCTACCCTCACTCTGAAAAGGTTAGCAACATTCATCTACCAACTTCTGGCCTCCACAAGTCAAACACAAGGTACTTATTTTGTCCCTGGTCTTTCTTATTTTTTTCCCCCTTGGAAAATAGAATTTATCAGTGTCTTTTACATCAGTCTACAGCACTTCCCATCCTATGTTATAGAGACTTACAGTTAAAGGGGAAATGCTTTGCTTCTGAAAAACAAAAAAAGGATGTCTCTTGCCCAAAAATCCTAAAAATCCCACTTATATAAACAATGTCCCATTTCCAAAGCACGGAGATTTCTGAAGTTCAGCAAACAGACTGTCTGCACTGCATTTACACAGACCCACGTCCATTCATCACTTTCAAGTCTAATTACCAAGCCATTTCCCTCTTGGCAACCCCTAATGGCCAGAAGAATTAGGTTTTACATGGCCAGGATACTGAGGGTAACAAATACCCATAACTCTCTGCAGCTGTGCAATTTGTAAAGCCTCCCAAGCTTTGTGCAAGCACGGGATTACTTCGAGGCAAACTTTCCTGCTCACATTCTGCTGTATCTGAACCAGTCCTGCTTCAGTGCAAGCTGTCCTGCTAAAAGTCATAACAGCATCTTTCAAAAATATGGAGGAAAAAGAAGAAGTTATAATCTGCTTGTGGAAGCAAATGCTAATTAGAAAGAGAGAGAGAAGTGGAAAAGGCTCTGTGCATCACCTGGTTCACCTCTCCTGGTGCACGACTGCAGAAGTTTTTCCCTTCTTAGTCATTTCTCCTCTTCAAGCCTCACTGGGACACCTCTAACTTTCTAACATCTTTTCTGCTGCAGGTTTCTCATCTGTTCTTTGGAATCAGTCATGGCAAATGCCTCCCCTTTTCTCTACAGTCAGGCCACTGAGCCACTAATTTTTCATTTTCAGATCTCTCTAAACTTACTCTAACATCTCA
The DNA here is from genome assembly GCA_013400515.1 of Erpornis zantholeuca. Classification (NCBI taxonomy): domain Eukaryota; kingdom Metazoa; phylum Chordata; class Aves; order Passeriformes; family Timaliidae; genus Erpornis; species Erpornis zantholeuca. The sequence continues at coordinate 164,949 of VZTN01009040.1, read as the reverse complement.
ACATAAATCAGAAAGAGATGGAAAAATCCTCCATGAGCATTAGAAGCTCAGAGTACCAGAACAAAATGCAGAAATGAACACAGCTCCAAGTATCTCTATGTCTACCACTCTGGAAACTCAAATCCATTCAGAACCACCCTCTCGACTTCTTCCATCAAGGATAATCAGATTTTTTTCTCGAGCAATTGCTCCTTACAATGAACTATTTTTCTGTAGACCTGCAGGATTATATTTTCATAAACTGTCTTCAACACTGGTATGTATCCAGCCCACATTCTTAATTCCTTAATATGTATTAATGGGTTGCCTACATGCAAAATAGGGAGGTTGTGGACAGACAAGAAAAAAAAATCCAGGAGCTTAGTTTGTATTGATAAAACATATGGAACTTCTAAGCAGATGGGATAAGAAATAATCTTTTCCAAATAATACATTTTGACAACAAACAATGTCAATTAATCTAATTTTTGCTGACTTCAAAGTATTATTTGTTCTAACTAATAAACACACACAAATACATTTTGTAAAACAAAACTGCTACATGAGACAGTTACATTAGGTAGCGTGTTAGGTGTATAACAATTATGGAATGAATTATGGCTTGGGAATGTGTAATAAATAAAACACCATGGCATAACTGAGTGCAGCCACAGTGTCTGCCATGGAGTAATGGCTTGTGCAGTGACAGAATCCACTACATGATGCAAAGGAGATATTATAATGAATGGTCCAAACAAGAAAATTCCTCAGCTTTCTTGATCTACCTGTACACTCACTAATTACAAAGTCTGGTAGTTTGTACGTGCCTGCTGCTGAGAAGGGATTGTTCAGTGATCTCTACAGAAGGTTGGGAGCAACACATGTGTGTTTTAAACCCACAAGCTTTAGTCAAATCTAAATAATGGGTTAATGAATACTTGCCAAAGTGCTTTGAAGAACAAAACCATTAAGGGATTCACTCAAGGTTATTTCACATCTGTATTTCTGATCAGAATTTCACACAGAATTACTCTCACAACTTAACAGTTTGAGCTTCTCTGTGTCTCTGGATATGTCCTGGTAGGATCACGAGAGGTTGCCTACCCAGGACATGTGGAATGTGGCACATTGTGCCGCAGCATCCTAACAAGGATTTAAACCAAGAGGATTTAAACTCTTACAAAGCTGTATCACAGAGTGTTTCTCACTGCCAAGGCAAAGAAAACTAATTCAGCCAACAGAGGGAATGGGGAGACAATATAAACAGGTGTTTCCTTGAAAACTTCAGCATGGTCAGTAATAGCAGAGGAAATGGATCTCCAGAGGCCACAAATCGTTAGCATCTCTAGTGCATTTGCAAATTCCTACTGTGCAAAGTCAGCCTGTAAAAAAGGGCCATTTCTAATAAGTGCCTTGTCTGGTTTCTTACACCATTTAATTTCAGATGAATTTTACGAGAACTCTGCTACATATTTTACCTCCCATCTGGTTCAGATTTGACAATGAAATATTTGTGTGTGTCCCACCCTGTTCTTTTTAAAGCTCCAAAACCAGATGTCTCCAGCACAACATGACTGTAGCAGGTCACACCACATTCTTCAGCAAGCGGTGCCAGGCCTACTACCCCCCACAGACAGTCCCAGGTAAGGCAAAATCAGGTTGTTTACTCCCTAAAAGAATAAAGCAAACAAACAAACAAACTCAATACCTCCAGGGCACTGTGTGAAAAGGCTGTTTAAAATGTGTTATGGCTTAATCTTCCAAGAGATTTGATCTTGATGAAGTGCTGGTTCTGAAAGCTAAACACATTAACAATTGCAGCAGGGGATGATTTTTTTTTCACCTCCACTGGCTTGATTCAAGCAAACAATTTTGCAATTTCTCTGTTGTAATAAGCAGGCAGGTGTTTCAGTGCACAGCACTTCTAGGAAGCTCACAAATTTCACAGCTCTATACATTTCATGTGAGAAGGGTGCTGAGGAAAAATCTTCAATCAGAATTTGCATTTTCAACAGCAAGAATGTTCATTTCTTAGCAGCCTCACAGGGCAGCTCTATGCTACACATGATGCCACCTCCTGTGACACAAACCATTTATTTGTGTCACTGAAACATCAAAGTGACACCTGTTAGCCTTTTCTGAAGATACAAATGCCCTTCTTGCAATACAAAGGAATGTGGAATGATGTCGAGGGAGCTTTTTTCCCAGAAAAATGTTCAAGTTTTGATGCGCCTTTAAACTGGACAAACAATTGAGAATGCACCAATTTGGTAGCTTTCCATGCAAAATAAAACAGGATAAAAGTATTTATTGCAACAGCAAGTAGCAGTTTTAACAGTTACAAGAAGGTATCCCCCAAGAAAATCCACTTACAAAGCCTGTCAAGTCTTAAATGCTATAGTAGCAACAAAAACTGCAATAATCCTACTTCAGACTTGAGCTAAACATCTCTTGGAATCATCACAAAGCGGGATATAAAAAAAAAATACTACTAGCTGTTTGCACAACAATCCCTTGTTAATGTCACACATGAAAGGACACAAGTATTCTCAAATCTTTTCATGAAGTTTTTCTCAGTCTGGCAAAATGTTTAAATGGAGGTGTAAATTTATGTATATTAGTAGTCTCCTTGGAAATTTGTGTTATGTAGCTTATGATCGTAATGTTTGCTTGATGGAGACACCAAATTAGGCCAGTGCAACAACCCTGGGAAAGGAAAGGAGTTAAGTTACTGGAAATAAAAGGTAAAACCACAGAAAAGAGCCAAAGAGCATGAGAACCAGTAGAATCATTCAGGCTAATGAGATGAGAAAGAAGGAACTCCACCAACTTACCTGTTTATGCCAAGTTAAATAGGCTTGAGTAAAAGTCACACATGTTACCCTTCTGTATAAAGAATGAATATATTTAATAAAATAATTCTAGAAAGGTAAATAAACTTGTGATTGTACAGTGTAAGAGTAATTTATCAGGAAATAATGTCTGTTATTTTTGTAACAGGATTACTTACTTTCCCCTTTCAACTGCCAAGGCATCTATTTCATCAAAGAAAAGAATTGAAGGAGACACTGCTCTGGCTTTCCTGAAGATCTATAAAACAAAAACAATGAAACAGCCAGTTTAAGGGATGGAAGCTGTTTACAGTACACTATCACCCTGCACACCTCAAGAGCTAGAGAGCTTCACATGAAAGACATCAGCCCTGTCTTGTTTTGGGTTGCTTTTTCTTTAAAACCGATTTTTAAAAGTTTTTCATGATACAGGCTTGTAGTAAAAGCTGCTACAGGATCCCAAATTTTACAGGTATCACTAGGCTGATGCAGGAGAAAGCTAAATATCCCTGCTGCATCATTTTCTTCTTTTCTTTTTTAAGCTTACACCAGAAGGAGTTTTTCAGGAAGTTTAGAGGTAACCTCATAAGCAGAGAAGAATCTGAAAGCCAAGAAAGCTTACCATCTAACATTACCCATAGCTTGCCCTTTCTCACCTCTCTCACTGCTCGTTCAGACTCACCAACATATTTATTCATCAGTTCAGGCCCCTGCAAAATAGAAAATTAAAAATCATGATACATTTGTACACAAAATGACTGAGACAATTGGCAGTGCTACACTAGTCATGCTCTGCTACAAGAAATTCTGAGATTTTGCCATTTGCAAGTCTTATGGGTGCATTTTTACTTACCCTCTACCTGTACCATGCTTTCTCTACTTATCTTAGTGCCTATGCCATGTAGATTAGTCCTCTCATCTTAATACTTTCCCAGTACCTTTATGAGAAATCGAATTAACCAAAAATATAAATGCTTGGAGGTTCTTAAAAGTGCTCAATAACAGCACCTAGGGGCTGCAAATCAGCCCAAAGAACAAATCACAGTAAAGAATTGACTCTTGCCATGCATCCTGTCCAACCAAGCACCACAACACTGACTTAAGTTTAACAGCACTTCTTTGAACTTGGCACTCCACAGGTGAAGCAAGAAGCTCCACAGCAGCACACCTGAAACCCATCCCTAGTGAGGAAGCTTCTGAGCTCATTCACATTCCTGCTCCCCTGCCGAGGCTGCCAAGCAGGAATATGAGTGCCAGCTGTTGTTGTGCCTGCTTATCCTCACAACCCTGTCCACCAGGAACAGACTGGAGACCACAGGGTCAGCATTCAAGTCTTGAACAAGTATTTACAACTATGAAAAGTAAAACAATGGGCAATTCTCAGAGTGTTTTCTGTTCTGCTATATCCTGTAGGATAGGCTGCTTAAATAATTCTTCCTAATAGGCGTCAGCTTCTCCTGGGATTGGTAACGTCTCACTGACTTCTGCCTGGTTTGCATCAACATTGACCTGCAGCCACAACTAAGAACAATTATCTGCTGCCCTGAACTAAAAGAGCCAGTGGCTTCAATCTATTTTCCAGGGAACAACAGGTGTCCTTGTCATTTCCCCAGCAGAAACAACATCCTTCACAGTCAGAAAGCTGAACCACCTTCTCCCACCTGTGGGTACCTTCAGGTAACACTCGGCCCAGAGCACAAAGCAGCTTTAAACAGCAGCTATGTCACAATTAAGAATGTGTGGCAGACACACATTTATGCACTGGCAGTGACAGAGTCTCTGTTACAACCTCTCTTTGAATGGGACCATCTGGACTTTGTTCCCAGGTTGGTGGAACACAGATTCATCACTCTAAAAATGCAGCACACTGGTTCTTGCAGTCTCCCCTTTCTATGCTCATTTTCCTGTTTCCTGCACTAACAGTTAATGCACTGACTTTACCTTGACACTGGAAAACACCTGTGCTTACGTGGGAGGGAAAAAACATATCCTCTGAAAAGCAAAGCACAAGTTATCTGATATCAGCAAAGCATCCAGGCTTAGCCACCATTTTATTTACTTATTTTCAAAGAGTTGTCCTTTATCCAAAGGTGAGACAGTGCAGCAGCCAGACCTGGAGCACCACACAGGCCAAAGCCACAGTATAAGGGTCTATAGTCCCAGCACTGTGTGCCTTGCCTGTAGGAAAGGTAAATGATATGATTAGCATTGTTTTCTTTCAGCAACATCCACCCTGAAAGCAACTGTTGGGGTAGCTGGAGGCCTCCATTGACTGCAAAATTAGAGTCTGGTGGGTACTTACAGACAATAATTGTGGAAACAATTATTCAGACACAAAACCGAGCAATGCAGAAGAGAGAGAAGGCAAAAACAAGGTGAGAGAGAGGAACATAGTGCCTTTGGCTGCTATTGACACTGCCCATGAGGAGTGAGCAATCAGTGAGGAACAGGCTGCAGCTCCAGCACAGCCCAGCTGCTCCGGGCCCTCGCCATTCATCACGTTCAGGGCAGATGAGGAATGTGATAGCGTGGCCCTGACAAATCCTTAAGGAACGAGAGCAGAGTCCTCTCTTTCCATCCAGCTCTCTGTTAACGCTGAGCTGTTACAATGAGAAACTGCTGCAGACACTACCCACAATTATAGATTTCTCTCACTAACTTTTCCTTGGAGCCTGTGGGACCTTCTCTTTCATGCCCTTATTCCCATAAGTAATCTTCATTCACATCAGTGTTCCCATGGAAACCAACATCACACACACCAGTGCCAACGGCGTGCTCCTCTCCTATGACCCAACATCAAACAGCCTGACATTTTCTTTTGTCTCAGGAAAAAAAAAAAAATTAAACCCAAAACTACTCTATTTGAGCTTTAAGGTACAATATAGTTTCAGATGCTTGGAATTTTATTTTTAATTAAGCATTAAAATATGATGAAGGCAACATCAAAGCAATAAATACTGTTTAAAATGTTTCCAAAGAGAATTATTTTGAATGCAGCTTTTTGCTGTAAGCTTCGACATGAAGTTTTTCTCCATTTTTCCCTCCATTAAGCAGCAACTGCAGGTGAAAGACCACCATGTGTTAATGACCTGTGCCTCTTTGTGGAGAATTTTCATGAAAATTGATTTGGAAGTCTTTTAGTTCACCACTCATGAGGGATACCAGAACTGGATTTGGTTTTCACTGCGAGCAGCTCGGAATCCTTATTATACATGGAAAGAAAGCTAAAGGTTCCAAAGTAAGACAAAGTTCCAAAGTTCCAAAGTTCTACACAGAAGAGGAGGAATTGCTGTACAATTCATCTCATGCAAACACTGAAAACCACAACACAAAAGCAGCTGGAGGTAGCAGCTGAAGTGGGTGAGCTCTGGTCCCACCTGAGCTGAGCCTCTGCCTTACCCTGTCTGCACCTGGGCTGTCCTTTAGCTCAGATTCATGGCAGCTCTTATTTGAAAAATAAATCCACAAGACAGGCATTCTACAGGCCACCACAAAGTCACCTGCTGGCAGCTGACACAGCTTCTCATTTCACAAAGATCACCTTTTAGCAGGCTTTCTTTGGAGGCCACTGAGGAAACACCAGGAGACATTTTATTTTATATTTCAGTGCTTTTCTAAATGCTTTAAAAATCAAATGACATGAGCTTGACTAAGTCAACAAGCTGACATTTGTTGAAAGATCATTTCTGGCCCAGGGGTGAGCATAAGGATTCTTTTAAAAGCTTTTTATAGCTGTTGATACACTGACCAAGAGGTGCTAGTTACAAATGGGCTAGTTTAATGCTGCACAGCTCTGTTCTCATCTGCAACAAGTCATCTTCCATACAAACAGACATGAAGAAATAAAACCTGTTTCTTGTGGTCATTTGCACAGTGACTCCAAAACCAGCAAAAGATTTGGAGCAGAAAATTGGCAGAAGTAGTTGTAGCTTAGCCATGCACATAAGTATTTGTGAGCTAGAAACCAGACTGACAGTAAAAAATCTGCCAATTCAGGCCCACTGGATACTGCTGAGGTTTTTTTATTCAGCCTCAAAGTAGAGGGAGTTTCCAGGCATGCTCTGCTTAAAGACTATTCCATCCCCATTTACGAGATATATCCCCTTGTATCATGAAACCTTCAACTTGCTTATGGTCTGGTGAATTTTAATTCATTTATTTTAATAAAAAAAGAAAGTTCCTTACATTTAAAATATTATCAGAATCGACTCTTGAAAGATTAACTGCGCAGAAGATAAAAGCCCTGCATACATGCAGCAACATGAGATAAGCTTGTGTACACACAGTTTTTACAGAAGTTCCTCAAAGTGTTTTTAAACTGCAGGAGGGACATCTGCTATCCCTGAAGTTAAAGAGTATCAGTCATTTTTCTGAGCAGGGCTTAAGACCACTTGCAGATTTTTTCCACCACTTGGGTAGGATTTTTAGACAGTGACTTCTCTTACATATTTTTATTAAATTATTTTGACAATCAGGCAAGTTATGCATTTATGATTTCTGTGTCACATGGGCACAGCTCCAGATTTCTCCAGTATACAGCTCAGTCTAGACTCTTCAGAAATATGGTGATAACCTCACATAGAGGTTGTTGGCTTTTACACAGACACATTAAACTATGTTAGGCACAGAGTACAATTCCTGTGTTCTAAAAATCCAACTAGAGTTTTATCACATCCAATAGATTATTACTACAGGATAATGCACAATTCCATCTTCACCATTTTCAAACCAGAAATGATCAAACAGGCATTAAAGTAACTGTCATAATTAATATCTGATTTCAAATGATGTCTCTGGAAACTGAGCGCTGTACTGTGAATCCCAGAAAAGAACAAAACAAAAGAGACAGGAGGTGCCAAAATTATTTTTCTACTGTTCACAACATATTCCTAGGGTAATGTTCAGTGCTCACACTCACACATCTGCATCTGAGTTAGACATTCACATTAACTGATGTGGACAGAGACATTTACATCTAAGGTGCAATGTGCTAATCTCTCTTAAGACTGCAGGAGAAGCTTAGACATCAAGCTCAGAGGAGCAAAGTTTGATCCCACCCCACCTATACACCCTTCACAGAGTTAAAATCAGCATCTTCTTTTTTAGTCTTTTCAATTTTGACAGTGCAGGTGAGATGAAATCATAGAATCACAGAATGGCCTGGGTTGGAAGAGTCCTTAAATATCATGTAGTTCCAACCTCCCTGCCATGGGCAGGGACATCTTCCACCAGACCAGGCTGCTCAGAGCCTCATCCAATACGGCCTTGAAGAACTCCAGGGATGGGTAATCCACAACTTCTCTGGGCAACCTATGCCTGTGCCTCACCACCCTCACAGTAAAAACTTTTTTCCTAGTCTATCTAATCTAAATCTACTCTGCTCCATTTTAAAACCATTCCCCCTTATCCTGTCACTACATGCTCTTGGAAAAAGCCTCTCCATCTTTCTTGTAGGCTCTGTTTAGGTTCTGGAAGGCCATAATTAGGTCACTCCTAAACCTTGTCTTCCCCAGATTGAACAATCCCAATTCTCTCAGCCCTATGCTCTACTCTAACACTGAACAGACTCAGAAATTAGTTATTGAGTCTTTGGCACTGTAATCTCCATGGCAAAAAGCTATTCCATCCCTCCCACAGTCCAACCAAAGCACCACATGACTCAGGGTGGCTGCAAGGAAGCGAGTTAACAAGATAAACACTGAGACTTCCTTTATTTTAACAGTAAGGCTCTTTCTAAGGCAGAGGCCGTACGTGTGTGATTTGGTAATTGGTTACGCTGCATAGAAAAATATTTGCTCAGAAAACGCATTCTATTTGCTTGTTAAGAAGAAAGCCTGCTTCTTCTCTTTCAGGGCTGGGTAAAGATTTAATCTGCAGCACTCCCAGCACAAGGAAACCCCAGGCTGAGCACCATGCACCATTTGAATCACTTCCTCTCCCTCTGCCCTGCATTCCAAAGGACCTTAAAAACTTGTTAACACCTGTCTGGGGTTTGAAAAGCTTCGATTTCAGCAGGTGTTTGTAGGCTCTACAGTATTTAAGGGAGCAAACTGGCAAAAACCCATCATACCCAACCCTTGCACTGAAGTTGCTAAAAACAGCACAGTCAGTCTGCAAAGGCAACTATAGTATCCATTTTTCTTTACTGCCATGCCTCAGAACACACTTGTTTGCCATTTGCCTTGACCAGCAAACTCCAGTGACAATCTTTTGAGGCTTCTCTACACAAGGCAGAAGCCAGGATTTGCACTGCAGAATGAACTGACTGGAAACGTTGAATTACACTCAATGCATGCACCAGTGCCTTCAGAGTGCCTGTGGCACCATCAGGGCAGGATCCACGTGGGATGAAAAATCACACAGCAAAACCACACAAAATTAGCCACCCCTGCTGCAAAATCGATTTGCTGACACTTCACACCTTCAGCAGCACCCCATTCCTCCACTGGTAACTTGATGAGAGAGAAACTAAGCACTAATAAAAATTAAATTTGCAAGGTAATTGAGAAAGGACAAGGAAACAGAGGCAGGGGATTATATCTAATCATTTTCTGCTTGTACCTTCACTTTTGGTAAGCTTATGGTAAAAATGGATGAATGATCTATTTTAATTTTTAGTTGAGTAAAATATGCAGACAGCTCAGGATTAAAAGAGCTCATCAAAGTATCTCAACTTGTTATCCCTTGTAAAAAGTGTCAAATTTTCCAAATAGACTTATTTTTACTATCTGCTAATTAACTAGCAAGTTACTGTAAATGCATTACTGTATCTTTTTAGGGACTTTATCAAATGTTTGCCAAAGTTTCCCATAAAACCACAATGCTTCTGCATTTATCATCTGAAATGTTTTGCTTATAGCTACTTACAGTCACCAAGCTTTCTTATTTCAGGCTTCTGCTCTCTGAAATCCCCATCAAAAGGCTAAGCTATCTCCCCAAAACTCAGTGACAGTTCTTCACAAAGCAAAGCAGTCGACCTTTCCAAGCCTTATTAATCTGTTGGAGCTGCCACAGCCAAGAGCTGAAGAAATAAGCAGAGGAAACTTCAATTGGAAAATATTTTGACATAATTGACCCAGATGACAAACTAAGCTTAAGCACATGTCAAGCACGGGGAGTGGTACAAAAGCATCGACTGGGTGATACAGGAAGTTAAACCAAGCCAAGGTGAAGTCAGAGCCCTGGGAACAGTGTATATTTTTGTAATTACTGCTAATTGAAAAAAGAAGATTCCTTCAGACCAAGCTCTTAAGTAACAGCAAATAAAAGGTCAGGAATATTTTCCTTTTTTTTTTTTCTTTTAATCTTTTTTTTTCAATCACACTGTAGTTGGAACTCCTAACTAATGTTTGAAATTAAAAGTTTTAGAACAGTATAGTTCACATCATCTCTACCAGTGGTTTCGCTCTGTGCTGACATCCTTAAACACTCCTGTCACAGGTGGGTTTGGTTTTCATTGTGTGGTGGGGCTTTTTTTCTAGTATTGCTTCATCCTGTTTACAACAATTACTGTGTCTCACTTAGCTGAACTCCAAGGGATTTCACTTTTTTAAATTTAAGCTGGTTTTTGTCACTATTCCTAAGTGAGGTTTTTGCCTTACTTTTGATTTTCAACAGAAAAATGTTAAAAAGCACTAAGCAGCAAGAGGAAAAATGATCCTCCCAAAACCTTTACAAGAATATAGAAGTGACAATTGTTCTTGCTATATATTTTATAAACTCAGGTGTTCTGCTTGTTGGGCAGAAAACAGAACTCCGAGTCCCCATGGATCAGACCATCACAGCTGATGGAGTTTACCTGGGTGGGTGGTACCCTGATGGTGCCTCCCAGCCTGACAATTTAAGAGCAGACTCCAGTGTTCATTCTGAAATAGGTTAAAACCAAAAAAAGCACAATGGTTTTCTTACTTGGTAGTAAAGTTAATGACCTAATTAGCACAATAATAGGAGGGGGGAAAATATTCCATAAGATTCTCAGCAAATTGCTTCCCAGAAAATCTGTAAGGAAAAGTAATACTCACTTGATTCTTAAAACAACACAATGACACAGGATTTCCTAAAAACAAAATAAACTAAGGAATTAAAAATCCAAGAGGGCAGTCATGACTAAATATCTAAGATAAACTAAATAAACTAAGATGCAAGACAAATGCAGAACTAATTATCTATGCCATACAGCAAGATAGGTGAGCTTACTCCAAAAATATTCTTATAGCACCACAAAAATTCTAATTTTTCATTATTCATTCATTTTCTCATAAAAATATAGCTCAAAAAAACAGCTAGTCGAAGCTGACCCTAAGTGCAGGAACTGTCAAAACAGTCCACAGAAATACCTACCATATAAATAGTCAAAAGAGGGAATACAGTGACAAAGGGTTTCATTTCCTTCCTGTTCAGTTTCAGAAAGCCAGATGACATCTAAAGCAAAAATGTCAGAGAGATGGCTTGTATATAACAGCAAGGTATCATCAGCCTGGCAGAAGCTGGAAATTATATCCCCATCATATTCATATGGATAGGTCCAATACTTGTATATAAGGGGTTTTTCTTAATAGTACAAAAAATGCATAAAACACATTTCAGAAGAAAATTACACACTTTGGAGAAAGCACAGGAGGATTGTGAAGAAGGACAAAAATGCAGAGAAGGCTGGCTGAAGTAAGTAGTCAGTCAGATCAAAAACTATTGATAAGTCAAGACTGATGTCCAATCCTGCAGAATGAAAAAAATATCCTTATTCATGCCTTCATAGAGTCTTAACTCACTTGTATCCATGACTGCAAAACACTGAAAAATCTCCAAGAAGCTGAGAACAATTCAGTTGCCTTTCCTGTAACAGAGGTTTGGGAGGGGGAATAATCCAGATGACCACTAAAACCCTGAAAAGCCTCATTGCTACAAGTGATTTAGAAAAAGGGGGTGGTGGGAAGAAGCAGGAAGAACCATCCCATGGAAAGTAGCTGACAACCTCCTCCCCAGTAAATTTAGCAAATACATTGTATTAGAGACAAAGAAAGTCAAGAGAAGGAACAAAAATAAATGATTCCCCTTAGGAATTATATGCAAGATTGCTTTGTAAAACCAACCAACAAGCTGCTTTGCTCTGGAAAAGCAAAAGGTCACCAATCTTGGTGAAAATACAGCTATAAAAAGTTTTTGGCCAAGTATCAAAGAGCGTGTTTACAAAAGGGCCACATTCATTGTAACACTAACCATTCAAACCTCACAATAGATTTCAGGAGAGAACAGGATGCAACGTCAAACATCTGTTATCACGTTATTTTCTTCAGCTCCTCTGCCCAGAAATGACATCGAGACTCTGCCCATCTTCCATACCTCATGAGAGGCCAGTCAGTCATGGGCCGAAGGCTGCCCTTGTGACAGCTCCCCATGCCCAAGACAGATGGAAAGGTCACATTTTAACAGTTTGCTCATAACCCAGCTGAAACATCTCACTGAACAGAGTCAGCTGTCCAAACTGCACAGACTCATCTGGCAAACAAAGCCTTCCTGGAGGCAGGCTGGGGCAATACCTGCTGCACTGAAGCAGGACAGCCAACTCAGACAAGCACAGTACATTGAGCACTTGTGGGAGTTGGGACTTACTGTGCCCATGGCTCTTAAATGTACTGTGCAGACACAATAGGTCCAGCCTTCCAAAATTCACTGGACCGAGCAAGCACTGCATGGAACAGAATCGATTTCCTCTCAGACCTCAGACAAAGGGAGAGGCAGCATCCAGCAGCAAGCTCCAACAGCTAGAGCTGTGCCTCCTGCCTGCAGCCTCTGCTCCAAAAGAGCCCAAGAACCTCTGCCCCTTGCACTATCCCAAAAGAGTATCCTACAAGCTGTAGAGCAGACACTTCAGAATTTCATCAGAAATGACTTATTCGAGGCAGGAGAGACTGGGAGGAAATGCAAGTCTGAAAAGTTAATTATCAAGAATTGCACTTCCATTTCAAAATGCCTGATGTCAGTTCCAGAGATGGATATCCGAGACATAACATACAGAACAAAAAATTAACAGGGCTCTAAGCAAGAAAAGAAAAAATCCCTTCTCAAAAAAACCCCAACAAAACAAAACCCCACATATTCATCTACCTTGGATTTATTGCAGGAACAGTTGCAGTGGAAATTAATTCAGGCCTGTTGTGCTTGAAAAAGTGCTACAGACGATGTTTAACACATTTAGTACATGATGGATGTTGCCTTTTTCTGTCCAGGAAACAAATGTGAAGTTAGAGAAAGTGGGCTATGTTCCCTTCCTGGAGTCAACATGTCCAAGGCTGGACATGCTCCAGAGATGTGCTTCTTGAAACATCTGTACATTGAATATTTGACCAGTTCCAGGCTAAGGGATTTAAACCAACAGGGAATCACAGGCAGTTTCTAGCCAGACACTTCTGCTGCAGCTTGACAATGATGGGGGATGTTGCACGTGCAGAACTCCACCGCAGAAAAATGCTGCATTACGGTACCAAGCATTTCCCAACACTGCACCTTCAGATACCTCCTGGTCAGCATGAGCCACCCTTCACTTTTGGACAATTAACTGCATCAGTAAAAATGTCTGACGGTGCTATGATTGAGGAATACAATGCCTCAATGTCATCCATTTTTAACTGTGCATTTTTCTTCCAGACTGCTACCATTTTCCCTACCCTCTCAGGCACCAGTGCTTGGGGTGAAACAAAGAAGAATGTTTTCTTTAAAGTAGAGGAGGAGGAAAAGGTTACCTTGTTTACCACTAACTCTGGAGCACAAAGAACTACTTTGTCTTTATGGAAGAGGCAGTAAAGGTAGTGTTTCTTAAGGGCTGAGGTTTCCAAGGCTGCCCTCGTTGATGTGACCGTGACCCAGAGGGCTGTCTGGAGTCCCAGGGCGCCTGGGCAGTGAAGGGCTGCTGGCTTCAGGGTCAACACAACTGCCTCTGCTCCCAGAAAGGATCCACAGCTACAGCTACAGTGTGCCTGAAAGGATGGGAGGAGGAGGAGGAAGCTGAGCAGAAACTAACACAGTGAGGCTTTGTGAGTAAAGAGATGGTCAACAGAGAAGGGGACGTGATCTTACTGCTGAGAAGGAGATACTTTCAAAATACTTAAACAAATGTTTTTTCTTGCACTTCATTAACATTCTGACACAGCTGCAAGACTACCCCATGTGGAATCACTCTGCTATCCTTTTTTTTTCTTTCCTATGCAGTGAAGCTCAGTATTATTATTAAATAACTTCCATTCATGTGTTTTCCATACAACCCACAGCGATCAATTACACTGATTCATAGGGAACAAAATCTGAAGTTTTTCTATGCTTGGTGTTTCTAAATGCTGAGAGAATATCCCATTTGTCCCAGAGCATTCAAGATATAACTGATTTTGCAAGCTTTCTGAAAACTGATGAAGTAGAACTATTTCCCCATAAAAAAAAAAAAGGCAAAATAGGACAAGATAAATCTGTAATGAAACACGAACAGTGAGATAAAGAAAGGGACCTTCCCGAGGAATGAAAAGGAATGTAAGAGATTAGATGATAATATTTCTATGCATGCAAGTAAGTGTTACAGTAAGAGCAACTACCCACTATCCAGTCATTTTTCATTTCTACTGCTTTAATTGCAATGTAAGTATTGTTGCCACTTTCAAAAAGACTTTAAACAATGCAAATATTTAAGATGTCACTCCACAGCTTACCCATCCATCCAGCAGCTCTGCTGTGATAAAATAAATAACAATTTTTTTAACAGCATACAAGAAAGCACTACTCCTTTTCATAAGGAAACACAGACCTTCATATTTACAAGGTGTTTGCTGGAGCATATATAGGGATCAGAAACGCCATGAGCCACTGGATTTTAACACTGGAAATTGGTAACTACCAGTTGTTATGCAGGAGTTATGAAAATATGAGTCTGAGTAGCCTACCTTCACTGCCAAGAAGTTGAGGCCACTTTCATGAGCCAAAGCTTTTGCTATCATAGTTTTTGAGCACCCAGGAGGTCCATAAAGCAGGACCCCTTTGGGAGGCTGGATCCCCATTCGGATGAAGGACTCGGGATGTTTGAGAGGCCATTCAACTGCCTGCTTCAACTTCAGCTTGACGTCTTCTAGTCCTCCTATGTCTGACCAAGATACCTGCAGAACACAGCATTTTATTGAATTCAGACTATGGAGTAGAACTATTAAAAAATCAAACAAATCAAAAATGCTCTGCAGAATGTGTACTGGTTGTTTCATGAAGCTGTTTTTAATGAGTTACTTCTTCAAAAAGTATTTATTGAATAAGAAGCACAAGACAGGCTTCTCAGGAATACATAAGGGTGTGTAATATGTCCTACCCAAACCAGCAGGCAGACCTAAAACCTGATACAGCTCTTCCTACATCACTGTCAACAAGCCTGAGACTTTTCCCCCCATCTCCCCAGACTGCTCTTTCTCTGGTCACCATCCACTTCAAATATTAAACATGTCAAGGCACACCTAAATCAAATAATCTTCTGCCTTAAAACACTCTTCCAGAAATTTGCTCAACATAGATCATCCTTCAGCTCTGGAAAGTCAGTTCCATGTGAAAGGCAAGCAGAGTGTTACTGGGAGGCAAGGCATTGCCTTTCACCTGAGCTGAAAACTGGGGTCACCCTTGGCTTCTCCTTATTTTCTCCTGATGCGAGGACAAGGAGTGGAAACTAGAAGCAGACAGTCCCTGAAAAAGGTAATTCAGTCTGCTATTGAAGAGGATGAAAAAGCACATTTGGATGTGGTGCAAGCACTTTTGTTTAAGACCAAGCAATCTTCAAACATATAAAATTTCTCAATTGTCAGACTTTGATGTAGAAGAAAATTACAAGGACAGCAGAGAGCAACCAGCAAACACAACAAGTTTATGTTTCTGAGTCAGATATGAAATAGTGTGGTTTAAATTTCATTTTAAAAGATGTATTACCTATCCCTACAACCCCTGATTCTGTCTAGGAGCTTTGTAAACTGCACAGGACTAAATCTTGGCACTCTTAGGCAACTTTTTCTTAGGGAAGAAGACAACATAGGCTTGTTCTTTTTTCAGGATCAATCCTTACTCATACCAGGTAAAGCATGGACTAGTCATTCCTATCACATCCTTCTATCTAGACAAAGATTTTGACAAACATGAACATCTTAAAATTAATTAGGCCATCAGGAATACCCTGTAACTTTCAGCAACAGAAGGCAAGATCTATTAGCAGTATTTCACATGCATATAAAAAGCCAGGGAGAAAACACTTAAATGTTATCTTTACCCTCTTAAATATTCAGTCTTCTACCCTCTGCCAATATTCAGTCTACTGCATAAGTCTTCTTAGGCATTAATCAAGTGATTTTTTAGATCCTCTACATGTCATTTAATACCAGCATAAGTGACAGGAGTGCACGGAAAAGGTGAAGTAGGGCCACCTTACATGAAGGTTGTTTTCAGCAATCTGGAGACTTATTCTGACTTTGCTTACATTTTCAATTCCTGCAGTGTAAGGTGTGGAATTGGTGAGGGAACAGTATTAAAAGCAAAAAAAGCAACTAAATCACTACCTTCACATTCTGGTGAAGTTCTAAACAGAACAATTTATATTTCCTCATTTCAAAAGGAGAGAGGAATGTGTGTGTGTGTGTGTGGGGTGGGGAACAGTCCACCAGCAACAGTTACAGTGCTCTCACCTGCACAGGAACTTAAAGCAGAGGTCTTGCAACACCAGCAATGAGGTGTGACGTTCTGTCACTGTGGAAATGGCTTTAGAGATTAGCCTTGGAGCTGGGCTCACACATACAAAGCCAGCTCTCTGCTACAGTGTGCGAGACACCAAGATTTCATTACTGCTGTAATCTTTAGCTCTCCCCAAGTCAACAGAGCTCTGAGCGCAATGCAGAACAGCAGCTCCCCGGAGGCTATTAAGCACCAGTAATAAAGAAATAAAGCAGACAGGCAAAGGATGTCTCGTCCAGAGCCTTTTGGCTGCAAAGACACAAATCTCAGTGTTGAATTACAGTAAAGGGAGTGAAAGAGGCAAGCAAAATGCACAGCGCTCTCTGAAAAAAGATTTCAGAAAAACCCATAGGAGAGGGAGGAACAGCAACTGCAGTGCAGCTCTCCAAAGAATAGCAGTATTAACTTCCTGATTTATAATGTGCATCCCCTCTCTCCTAAATCCCTGCTGCAGAAAAATCAGCCTCCTAAAAAGGTTGTAATACGCAACAAAAAATGTAAAAATGGAAGGCAAGATGCCACACGGAACCAGGCAGCAAGGATTTTCCATCTGCCTTGGGCACAGCCAATGCACAGTCCGGACACAATAGGAAGGACTTGTGGCTTTATTCAGAAGTTACTTTGAATTCTTGTCATTTGATTGGCACATGGCTAGTGAGGAGCAATGAAATATGAAAAAGCCCCACCATCTGAAATATTAAGCTAAAAATCAAAAAAATCTCATGTATTTCAATGGTTTTATTTATCAGTAACTACAGAGGCCAAAAGTCCCATCCACACCAAGGGGGCTGCCAAGTGAGTACTATATCTGCAATAAAAAGCTAAAGCTGAAAAGCTGATATTATTAATGTAGCTCAAATTCCTGTCTTCTCTTTGGGAAAAAAAATCTCACAACTTATAATTTATGTTATTTTTAGCACAGATTTTTCACACTGTAGCATTCACAGAATATTTTGAGATGGAACAGACCCTAAAGATCATCTATTTCCAAACTCCCTTCCTTTGGTAGGTGATATGGGAGGACACAAAATCTGTTGCACCCAGTACTTTGAGTTCCACTTTAAACTCAACCATGCACCAAGCAGATGGCTTGAAATTTACCTTACATCTGCAGAAAATATGCACTGTTTTGTGGAAATGCAAATCCTGTCAGCACAAAAAAAATCTCCACTAAGTTGTTAATAAAGGAATTAATTTCAGTAGTACTCCAATGACTCAATGGGTGTTTAACAAATCAAATCAAATGACAATCAAGGAAGCCACTGGCAGGATGGTTTAGTGAACACAGGAGCCTGAAGAATAGGTTGACCAGGACTGAGAACAGATTTCCTGCAGTACCTCAAGACCTCACTTCTACCTGCCTGTGTTGTGCCATTCAGCAGCATTCCACTGGCTCCAAAGGGGCTGGTGTGCCTGAGAGGCACAGCACAGGAATAACAACCTCAGCCCACGAGCCAGCAGCACAACGAACAAGGCAAGAATTAGTAACTCTGGCTCTCAGCAGAACCACTTAGCCTTGAGGATATTGGTGCCATGACACCATTTCCAGGGAAAGCTGTCTGGGGCCAGCCCAGGCAATTCCACCCTGCACAGCATGGACTCTTAACAAGCCAAGTGTGACATCCGAGCTGGCTGCGTGCAGCATCCGGTTCGCAGATTTTATTTCCCATTCCTATAAGTTTGGGAATAGGGGTCTCCAGTTGTGTAATCTAATACCCAAATGACTCATTTTCATGCAATGAAACCTAAATGTTTTCTTCTAGGGCTTGGGGGAGCTGCTGAGAAACACCAACACAACTGCTCACAGAATCAGGACTTAGTCAGATTAAATAAAAAATTATTTTGCTCAATCTTCGTAACATAGATTAGAGTTGCCTTAAACCAGATCAGTTCCCCAGCCCAATTTATGCTGGGTCTGCTACTGAACTGCTATAACATGCAATTAAGAGGGCAGTGAGCAGGATAAAGATGAATCTGGCACCACCAAATGAACTGTTCATATAATGACAGTCACTGACAGGTGACTGCTTGGCAGTGATAATCTGACTACAGCATTGAATTCTGCCTTCACTTAAAACCATATAATGCCATCAAAGATATTCAGGCCACATTTACATAAACATCAGAGCAAACTCTCCACACTTTTGTCTCAACATACTGTGGTTATAAATGCAAACAGTTGGGTTTTGCTTCAGTTTATGTCTGCTGACCAAAAGACTCCACAGTTGTTCTGGAACTTCCTTGAACATACATCCGAAGATTTTTACTCCATTAAGCCACTCAGCATATAAAACTACAGACTAGGGGATATGCTCCTGCACTACAAACTCTTCCTAATACATTAGCAACTTAAGATTCTGCAAATGGTTCTTCAAAATTATAATTAAATAAACAAACATGCAAACAGAAAGATGGTGTACAACGTTAACAAGTAACTTAAGGCTTCCACTCCATAAAATTCCTCTCTTAACATGGCCCTGACAACGTTGCCACAGCATTGCACAAAGCAACTTACTTTTGGCACATCAATTGCCACCTCCCTCATGGCACTGGGCCTGACATCATTCATCCCCTGCAGGAAGTCATTGAAAGCAATCATCACTGACCCAGCCACCTCGATGTCCAACAGGTTGGGCCTCTTCCCCAGCGCTCTCCTCAGGGCATACAATCCTAGTGAAACAAAAAAACATGGCAATAGGTAGGCTTCCTCCTGGTTCTCACAAGCAGAGTGTACCACACACAAACACACTGCAGCACTGGAAAGGAAATGATCTTCAAAAGAGTGTCTCAGGGCTGGGCCTGAACTATGGCAAAGAACGTGCAAGACAGTTCTGATGAGAGAGCACAAAAAAGGGGATTTGACAGCCACAGACAGAATACCAACTATATCTGTTCCAAAAGACAGAATGGAACAAGCCTTGTTCCCATGTTCCCAAAGATAAATCTAACAGGGCAAAACCTCCAAATGTCCATACAGGGATCTGAACACATTTCTAAACCACAGAGGAAGAAGGATAATGAACATTTAAGAACATGTTAAATCAGCTCACAAGACATCCCCAATCTTGCCCACTTCTTTATTATCAGGACAGTATCTTCAAAATTTTTTTTAAATCCTGATGAGATTGCTTTAGCTTCCACTGGAACCCTATTTTTCCATGTAGTAAGATGCCAGACACCTGCACTTTTCTTGATATGGAACAAACATTCCCTGTGACACTCAATAGCTCTTTGTTCCCTTCAGCAATCACACTTTTGAAATGCAGGCAGAGCTTTTACCCTCTCCTTTGTTTGGACAAATCATTCACATACAGTATCTATAAATCTTGATACTAATTCCTAGTTTCCTCCTATAAATCAATCCCTCAAAAGCCACACTAGTCCCACCTACTCACACATCAATACTCCTCAGGCAGGATTGAGAGGTACCACTGGCAGCTCCCAGGCATTCCCCAGAGAGCAACTGCAGCCCCTGTTGTGTAAGTTGCCCAGAAGCAGGATGGTTTTCCCACTGTATAATTATCCCTCTTAAGGCCTAATATAATTTAGGGTTTTATTGCTTCTGCTTCCAACCCTGTTCTGCGATTGAAAATGTTAAACATTTTTTTTGTATACTATTACATGATGAGTATAATTTTATATACAGGTATACACACATCCAGACATGCGGAATCTGTTGCCATGCATTCCAAAACAAATGAGCCAGCTCATACCACACCAGTTCACCTTGCATGACCATAAAAAGACAAACATTTGTTAAGTCTCTTCTATATTTAACCAAACAAAACATCAATTAGTGCTACATGAAAGGACAATAAAAGGGATAAGCCGTTTCTGAAAATAGTCATGGTTTTAACTTTCAGCAGATTGTTGTCTTTTTTTACTGCAGAGGCACTGGTAGATGCAGACATGCAAAGTTTCTGACAATGACAGGAATTCTGCATTTCCTACAATATATACAACGTGTGAAGAGATATAATATGTCCCCTGTGAAGCAGTACAGCTGGTGTCTCTCCATAAAGTGCCAATTACAGCAGAGTTGGAGCACCTGCATCCAATACCCAGGCTCTTAATACAATAACAGAGAGAATAAAAGTTTGTAATTCAGGCTTCCCCTTGCACAGAACATCCAAAACTAATAAGATATATAAATAAAAACATTCCATGAGGCCAAGGAGAAAAATGAAAACCTGGTCACCAGAGGACAAGCATAAACTATAACTGACTCATTTTAACAACCCAGATAATTTTCATACTATTCCTTGCCCACTTCTTCCTTCCTCTGAAGAAGTTCATTTTAAGCAAAAGAAAACAACTTAAGTGAGACAACATAGATTCAGCCCCCAGATTTAAAATCTATATCCAAACAAATAACAAAGTCCAGTGTCATTGCAGCTAAGACTTTGTGGGATGGAAGCAGGCATTAGGGTCCAGTCTTGTACATTCTCACTTTAAAAAAAGGGCAAGTAAATAATATAGCATGAAATTAAAGCCTAGAGGAAGCAAGTTGTTGACAAAGATATCTGCTAATTTCTATACCTATCGGCTCCACCAAGTGTAGCCCATCACTCATTTGATGTGTTTTAAATGTGTTCTGGTTATCTTTTTTCCCATGACATGAGTAAGTCTTAAAACCAACCATGCTTATTTTAAAAATTGAGAGAGCATAGCAAATAAAAATGCCCAGGGAGACCAGTGCTCTTAAGGTTTGTTACCACCAGTGCTACGAGGAGTATGAGTGAAATTTCCGTCCTCAGCAGCGGGTTTGAAAGGCAACAGCCTTGATCCAGAACAGGAATAAAGAGGTCACAGCTTTCCAAACAAAGCCGGAATTCATTTCAGCATGTGCACGCACACGCCACTGCACAGGTCAGCATTTAATTGAAACAATGTTTTACATTAAAACAATAATAAAAAACAGATTGAAAAAGAAAGTATGATTCTTCCTGTTTCCTCCTGTTATCATAATCATTCTTTCCTGCACTTCAGGTTGACCTCTAACAAGAGGGGTGGGGGGGGAGCCTCAGTAACAGGAGAAGGATACAGCCAGTGGCTTGCCAGAGGCAGGAAAACACATCCTTGTCTCCAGATGCTGAAAGACAGATTTAATGTAAGGAAATGCAGGGTAGGATGCAAACCCTGCTGCCAGAAGCAGTGCAGAGGCAACGGAGGTGGAACCCTACAGCAAACCCACATTCACCATTACACAAGTCATAATGCAGCTAGAAACAGGAACTCCTCAGAAAACATTGGGTGCCTCCTGGGTGTCCTTCACGTGGGAATGTTTTGGGTTGAGCATAATGTCATTGCTGTGAACTGACTCTGTGCACAGCACTTGTTTCAGCTCTGCTTGCTCCTTTTTAGACATTACTCCCTTCGTAAGGGTTAATGACTATCAATGACCCTTTTGGCAGTGTCTTGGAGGGCTCAGAAGTGGGCAAGTGGGTTTCCCTGTTTTATTCCAGTCCTGCATGATGAGAGGAAAGAGATGTAGTTACCCTGCTGAAGGGTCAGCAGGAGTGTTCCCACAGGCACAGGATACCTATATCTAGCGCAGGGCTAGTGAACAGCACTGATCCTCAGTGATGTGGCAATGGAAAATCCTGGTTTAGAAAAAATAAAAAGGAAAAGAAAAGAAAGCAGCATAATAAGGCATGCATGATTACAAACAATGGAAAATAAACAATTTGTTCCAGCCCAGCAACTGTGTGCTCTACCTCACCAACTCATCCTGTCCTGTCTAGAACAGAGGAAACCAAGTGGACAGAGGGGAAAAAAACAGCAGAACACCCTGTCCTGGTACAGATGATCCTTCTTTGGTACCAGGCTATGCACAAGGTCGATAGCATTGTTTGCCTGTAAGATTTTCTTGCTCATAGCTTGGCTAAGTTTTGGCACATTAGGTCATAATAACAAATATCTGAGCCTAAAAATAGACCCTACAACACTGCTATATTTGTCAGAGTCCATGTATAATTATACACCACTGTAAATATTAGGAAGCAGCCACTCAGAATGACCAACATATATACTTTAGGTTTCCAAAACAGAATATATACACAACACTTGAGGAAATAAACTGAACCTAATGAAATTGTTACTCATGCATCTTTTACTGCCCATCAGCTATGCCTTTCGCAAATCCATCCTGTCTGGACTTACTCTACCAGAACCCCAATACCAGAATTTGTAAGTAGCTTCAAAGAAATTGTTATCTTCTTGTGAGACTGTTTACAAAAGGAAATGTTTCTTCTTGCTCTGCAAATCTGGCATTTCCCTCCCAAATTCTTGTGGCCGAACCCAGAAGACACACACTATTTCTCCCTGACAGAGACAGCTGTCAGACCCGAGGTGATCCTTTACCACATGGCTGGAAGTGGAACACTCACAGAGGAGCATGGGTGGGTAAGATCCCAGCTTTCTTATGGCATTGGAGGGAGAATCTTCATCTACTTCTAGATCTTTAGATACTACACCTCAAAATTTAACACGTTAATTTATAAGTGTATTTTGAACTTTTTTTTAATTTAACCTGTACATAAAATCATGTTTATTTAGGAAAAAAAAGTCGGGAATCAGAAGCCTTGACTTTTTGCTCTCAAAACAATATTCTGCAATTTAGCTGCCAGAGCTAGATGGGAAAAATCCCTGAAGAACTTTCATGCACTGTTTGCACAGGAAAGATAATGCCCTTAAATCCCTTGTAACCATAACATTGCAAATTCACTGGGCTAACCTGAGCGCTACCCTACTGTAGTGATTATATCCACGATTTATAGTCCTTCCTGAAGGGCCCTGGCATTTGCTGGAACATGTCTGTGGAGCTGCCTGAAAGCTGCTGAGAGGTGTGACAGGGGAGGGGAAGGAAGGAAGGAAGGAGGAACTGCATTTTCAGAACTTCTTTCGTAGAGGAAACAGTTTATTCACAGATCAGGTACACACGTCATTTATCCTGACACCGTGACAACAGAGGGAAATAAGGAATAGCAGACTGCCTGCTCCTAGACTGCTCCCAGACATAAATGTACCTAAGCTAAGGGTAGTCATACATGTGTGAGAAGAAAAATAAGACTGCCAGTCTACCAGAATAGCAAGGGCAGAAAGACAAGAAGCAAGAGTTAGTGGCTAACTGCCCAGTCTAATTGTAATTAGGAATGTTGGCAAGGGATGCAGCCTAAAATTAAAGTCAGGAGACTTATGAAAACTTCGCCTGAAAACGTTTAAGCTCTGTCCCCCAATAGTAGCTAATCATTCTACATACAAATGCCTACTGCTAACTGAATTGCCACACATGAATAATATCATTTCTTCCATACCACTCAAGCTGCAGAAGCAAGAACACAGCAACTTATCTGCCAAGAAGGCTCATTTAAAATATTAGTTACAGTTATTGATCAACTCTTCTGAAAAATAATCCTTATTTCCTGCTTGTATAAATATCAGCAGACAGAATGGGATGTGCTTTAAACAAATTATTAAGTACTCAACCCACAACTGTATGCATGAAGTCAGCAATCCCATCATCCAACGAGCTGCAAGTTTTGGATAAACACACACTTAAAATTAGTTATGATGAAAACCAAAAGTTCACATACCCTGACTGCCGTCAGTGCAATGTTTCTCTTACAAAAACAAAAATCAAATACCATGACAAAACAAACAAAAAAAAAAAGGGCAAAGATTTTCTACAAGAAAAAAATAACTCCAAAAACCAGCAAAACGTGCATCAGCATTGCTTCAGAGAGGCAGCAGCCACATGTAGCCACTTCTGCAAAAAAGCCATCATTCTGAGCTGCTGCTCGAAGAAACAATCCCAAAACACATGTTACAATCAGAGACCAAAAAAGCCATTCTGCTTTGCTATGTGCACAAGCAAGGGCCCATTTACTCCCAACCTGCTTTGGCCAATTGCTTTGGCCAGTTAGGCCAAAGGGACTCAACTTCAACACCACAAAATACAGCACTAACTTAAAACTCATGAACACTGAAGATGGGGATTGGAGTTTCTTGCTCTCCTTACACCATAAATTAGAGTGATGGAACACAGTGTCAGAAAATTCAGTTGTCCCAGTCCAAAAATTCATTTGTAGCTTTACTTTTATATCATGTCTGTGCTTTTTAGTGCATTTCAAAATCCAATTGTCTGCCCTTTCGGCAGAAATTTCATAACACTTTTTTTTTTGTATTGACCATCTGACTAGATATGTCATTAATATTCCCCAAACTCCCACATGTTCTACATGACCTTTTCACAAAAAGGCAAACAGCCTTTCCCACCTCATTTTGAGTGTCACATGGGAACCAGTACTCAGTTATACAATGCAATAGCAGATTGTTTGCAGCAGCATAGCTTCAATATTTGTCCCTGCTACTAATAAATAAATAACAACATAGACATGGTATTTTCAGTCACTTTCCAGAAGGAAATAAAATAATTATAGCATGTCAAGCAGTGCTTCCCCTTTCAAATCTGTAACTGCAGTCAGTTAATTTGAAAGCAAAGCAAAAACCACCCCACAAAGGAAACAATCCCATTGCTTTGGTCATCAACTGCCTCTGTCAAAATCTGCACTTTCAACAGTGTCTCAAACCCACATTCCTACATTTACAATCCAAGAAAAATATCTACATTTGTTGCACACCCCCAGCAGAACCCGGGTGCAGACTGTGCTGGGAAAGGTTCAGACTGAATCTTTATGGCTTAAAGAAAGGAGGGATATTCTTGATGTCCTAACACTGGGCTGTTTCATCAGGGCTGTGCCTGAGCTGAAAGGAAGAGCTCGATTGGAGATAGGAGGCTGGGAAGGCACGGATTGAAGGCAGCATTTGTCTGGTTGAAAGAGCAGTCAGGGGCTGCTCCTGGGGTGCACAGAGCCTCACTGTTAATCACATTAGCCCACACGGCTCATGTTTCCTGCAGGTGGCCAGGCTACCACAACTGCAGGAGCTGGGGGGAAACTACACAGGTCTAACAAAGAGACATTCCTGGGCTTCAGGGGAATTCACTTCTCTTTCGATTACAGGGAAAACCAGAAAAATCTTAAGAGACAGTCCTTTGGTTGATTATTCTTGCTTTTAATGCAAGGGGATTGCAGAAACTCTGTTTTGGGGTGTAGAAGATACAGCAGGAAGTTTCTCCAGCTCCAGCAAAAAGCCAAGCACAGTATCCTCCTAAATAAATTACACCTTTACAGATCTGGTATCCACATAAAATCAATATATAGAGCTATAGATTAAACAGCATAAAGCCTCTCCATCCTGTATTATTCATCAGAATGCAGGGGTAATTAAAGGGGCAAATGAATGACACAGACAATAAGATCTCCAAACAACAGGACTCAAAATTATGAGAAGAAGACAGCAGACCATTATGATATGCCTATGCAAGTGGCTTCACAGATTCAGCAGAGTAATGCTGATTCACACTGGCCAAAGATGCATCTCAATCTCTTATTTCTCTAAGATTTTTTTTGGTAAAAGACAGCTCAAGCCAGTAAACCATTCTAATCATAAAGGCTAAGCAGGGTGATACCTTTACCAGACAATTAAAAATCTTCTGATGCAAAATGAAGCCACCAGTGACTTCTTTCACAGAAGTCTCAAAAGTCTCAGTGGTTGCAGCATCCTTACTGGAAGCAAATCAATGTTCTTGCCAGAAAGACCACTGTTTAAACAAAGCCATTTGTTCTTCCTCTCCTCATGATGCTATCTTATCACAGCCCAAGTGTTTTATATCAGCACTCTGAAATGATGTGTAATGAACAAGGATGTTCAAGATAAATTCCCAGAGTCACAAAGCAAATACTTCCTTTCTCTGTAAACAATATGACTGAACCCACTCCTTGAAGAAATCAAGCTATATTTATATTCACCCTCTTGAAATGCTACAGGCAGCCATAGAAGGATAAGTTTATAATAAATTGCTATATTTGGAAACCGTTGTTGCTAAGCATCTTCTAACATTCAGTACAGTTTATACCATTCATGTCCCTGCTACGTAATTAACATTTCATATGTTTTGGGGTTTTTAAAAAAAAAAGAAGTACAGTGCTTATCTTTGCCAGTAAATTAAAACCATTATAAATTTTTGGGAATTAATAAAAGACCACATGACAAATTAAATAAAGGAGAAGCAACAAGATCTCAAGGGCATACAAACACTGACATTACATTCAAGGATATGGCAGTTTATCTTCTATACACTCCTCTGCTTGAGATAAAATAATTTAGAAGGCAGCTGTTGACACTAAAAATCAGCCTACTAATAATTTAGGATACAGTACACCTCTCCCTCTTCTGAAGAATATGACTTCCTCACCTACACACATAACTAAGCCCTTTTCTTGCCAAGAATTCTGTGTGTGTGAATCCCTTGGATGGTACTCAAGTTCTCAGGAGGCTACCAAGAGCAGCCCACTGTAAGTTGATGTCCACAGGACATGGCCCAGTGCCCAGAATGAAATCTGCAGGTTTTTCACACTTGGCTGTTAACTTCATGAAAGCATCAGCTAATTGTGGAAAACAAGCATCTTGCCAGGCAGTAGAGAACCACAGCAAATCTTAATTTCTCCAGTGTAGTCACTACAGATATTGTAACCTTGGATATCCAGATATCCTATAAAAATCACAGTTCTGTGGTTTCATTTTTGTGTGGGCCTAGAACTGTATCTCCAGTAGAGGAAGTGGAGAAAAGTCCACTAATATTTTAAAAATTCAGCTGATAAAATAAAAACACTCTTAGCTGATTATTATAAGAAGCTCCTTATAAAGGTGCCATGGGTTTTGGTCATACCACCCTGTTTGGGAAAGTCCAGATCACACCACACAGATTCTCCAAGTTTCTTGTCCACTTTTCCTCTACCTGCCCACCCCAGCATACACCACACCACAATTCTGTACACACCATAGGCACAGGGGCCTAGAAACATTCAGCACAAAATGGACATTACAGGCCCCCAACACTTCTTCAAAATTCCCATGAAAATGCAGAGTTGCTGAACAGAACACAAAACTTGCCTCTCTGACCCCAGAAGTACAACTAAGCAAATCCTGCACTGGAGAACAAACAACTTCTGCCAAAAAAACAGTTGGAGTATGTTTAATTCTGCAATGGTTATTTACTTTTCATTGACAAATAGTCTTCAAAATTATATAGAAGGCCAACATCAAAGCATCTTAGGAAACCTAACTAGAGATACAAAAGCCCTACAAATACTACATTTACCATTAATTACTACACCCTTGGTTTATATAAGCAGTATATACACAATACACGTGTTAAAAAAACAGAGTTGAAATAGAAAGATAAGGAAAGATGAGTCCTCTGGAAAATGATCTAAACTTTTTATTAAAAATATAAACATATTTAGCTTGCAAGCTTTCAGTCCCTCCAGCCACAAACCCAAGGATATAAATGGGGTAGGCAGGACAGGTAGACAGGAGAGTCTCCCATAGACCACAACAAAAATACAATCAGCAAGCAACAATAATCCTGTGCCAAAAACTGAACATGTATGCCTGAGTTCTGAAATCCTTTTTCTAAGCTAGTTTCCACATTTCACTTGTACTTACACATACATCAAGTCTGAATGTGGCACAAATGACCTTGAAAGAATTCTTAACTCAGATATTGCCTGAATACCAAGCATTTTGGATATTTAGAAATGTGCATTAGTCGCATTAACTATATGTTTATAACATGTTTTATGCTGTAATACATATATATATATGAAATATTATGTTCAATTCTAAGGCCTACATCACCAAAAAAGTTATTGACAAACTGGAGGCAGTTCAGAGAAAATCAACACAATTTCTCGGAAGGCAGGAAGGACTTATTTATGAGGAAAGATTAAAAGAGCTAAATATTTATAGTTTGGCCCAGTAATGAATGAGGAGGTAGGGGACATGAGAACAGCCTAGAGATATCTGAAGGGTGTAAACACTAAGGAGGGAGAGCAAACGTGTCGTACAAGGATCTAAGTAGAAATAATGGGATAAAACTAAACAAGACAAACTTAGGCTGAATATCAGAGAGCATTCCTGGACAGCGAGCTAGCTTGGCCCACAGCAGAGTTTCTGAAGTGAAGCAATAGAAGCCCATGCATCTTGGAACAACATAAAAAACTAGACAAAACACTGGAAAATTTGCCATAGGAAGGAATATTGCTCTACTGAGAAGAAATAGTAGATTCTAGAAGTCTTTGCTAAGTTAAACTCCAGTGAAAGCAGTAATATTTTACCAGGTGTTGAAAAAGTAATATAAAAAACAGATAAGGAGCTTAATTGGGAAAAAAAAAAAAAGACTCCAACTAAGAACGTTCCTTAATGATGAGCAACTTAAGTTCGGTTTATGTAATAGCTCGACTGACTCATGCTTCTGCAACTTCTTGAAGGGGAAAAATGCATGTGGGTCCAGGAGTTAAAGGCGCTAGACTGTATTTTCCCCAGCAGAGGTCATCCCACATTAACAAACGACAGGGAAATTTAACAGCATGGTTGCAAACTTGAGGAAAGACCAGTAGGAAGGAGATACCCTCCTTCCCTCATTCCCACCACTAGCTCTGGATGCAAAGCTCCCGGATAACAGCTTGTCCTGCAATCAATCACAGGTAGATGCCCAAAGTTTTTTATCTACACAGTATTCAACCTGCACAACATTCCAAATTTATTTTCTAAGAGGTCCTCATGAAGTGGGTAAATATAACCTATTTGCAGCTGCATTATGAAGTGTCCAACTCCATCTGCACATGCACAAGTAAAGCCTCGGCTGGGTTATGTTTGGAATTGAAACCACAACACTTCTCACTGAGAACTTTAGATTACATTAGTTAAGTGTTTACTATGTGAGTACTGAGACACAGGCAGACTGACAAGCTTCCAAAAACACAGGGAAGGAAACTAAAAAGGGAGTTTATTTAAAACAAATCTATACAAGCAGGAAAAAATAATGATGTTTTCTAACTTAAAACACAACTGAAGCCAAGAGAAGAGCACTGTAAACCAAGTAAGTCTGTGTTCATGTATTTCTTTTCTTCTTGATCCACAAAAACTCCAAAACTTCATATTCGAGAACTATCCCTTAAAAATTCTGGGAGCTGGCAAGTAAAATCCTTGCTGTTCCAGGTGCCATCACCCCTAATAAAACATCTGTCATCTTCACAGTCAATTCTGATGCGAGAATTATCCGTGCTCTGTGCCAGTGCCAGAGGAAGCTGTCCCAGTGCCAAAGGAAATAAAAGTAACCAGCACACGCAGCAAGCTTGTGAACTACAAGGGAGCAAATACATGTAAGCAGAGCTGGAGAGTGGTATTTTGACCTGACTGTTTTAAAGGGCTGCTCATGGGCAGATTTAAGCTCCAACACTTAAACAGTGCAGACGCATTCTAGCAAAACCTAGGAACTGATAGAGCATACTTGCAAAATTTCATCCAATGAAAACAGAAGTGAACTCATGCTGAAGCATTCCCTGGAACATACTGAACCCTGGCTGCATGATGCATGGATAATTCTCCAGGGCAAGGCCTGTTCCCAAGGCCAAGGGCCACGTTCCAGCCCCTGGCTCAGGGTGTTCTCTGCAGCTCTCTCAGCTCTGCTGCACAACCTGAGCCAGGTGCACACAGCGCCCTCGCCAAGAGCTCCTCATCTGCAGGAAAATGGATTATGGGCACAGAACATAGAAGGGAGACACAGGAAACACAACGGAGGCACACAGCCTCCATATCCTGGGAATAAGGACCTGAAGGACAAGCTGTGCAGCCAGAGTGACTTAGGACTTTTGTGTGCAAGGCTAGAGAGTAGAAAAATTCTTAGGGATGTTAGCTAACTCCCTAAACCATTGGGTTTACTGAGAGACAGCAAGCAGACTGATATCCTAGAAATGGCATAGGGGATTCCCCGGGATTATTGATCTTAACATTGGATTTTAAAAGTTACTAATATTCAAAGAACTTTCCTGATCTGCCCAGCAGCAGACTGGTGTTCCTTTTATCTCCCACCTGGCTGTCTTTTCTTTGACACAAAAATTACTAAAACCTTGTTTTTTCAAAAGCCATTAGTACAGACTGTGGTTTGTTTTTTTTCTTTAATAAAGACACCAACAGTAAAGTAATACCCTAAATAAGCAAAGCCTTACCTGCTTCCTTGCACAGGGCTGCCAAGTCTGCACCCACATAACCATGTGCACTATCAGCCAGCTGTGCCAACTGCTCTGCTGTGAGTGAATGGGGAACCCTCTTGAGAAGCTTCAGGAGTATGTCCAGACGATCCTGGGCATTGGGAATTCCAATTTCTATCTCCTTATCGAAACGCCCCGGCCTGCGCAGTGCTGCATCCAGGGCATGAGGGCGATTGGTGGCCCCAAGGACCAGCAGCTGCCCCTCACTGCCTTCCTGAAGGTGCCGAACAACACAAAATACTATTTTTAAAATACAATTAAATGTCAAACAGCTTATAAACGTACTTTGTGCTTACTTTTCCAACAATTACACACACTAAAATCCTGATGCTGGCTTTAAAGGAGTAAAACAAGCTTTTCAGAATACATACCCCAAAAGTGACCCCAACCAACCCATCCCTAACTGCAATTTAGCAATACTACAGGCTGCATGCATGTACAGATAATACAAGAGATGCTCCCACTTTAATCCCCAGGAATCCGCTTTCCTCAACTAGGAAAGTAAGAACCAAGGAGAAAAAAATGAGTGCTTAAGCTAAAATGCAGCATTGGCACAAGAACAAAACAGTATCAGCAGACTTTAAATAAACAAGGTTGGGAAACAAATCAGTTCAGGTATCAAACCCAGCAGAGACAGGAGGTTATAAAGCTTCCTGTAAGACCAGTAGGAAAAGCAAGGTCAAAAATCCTAACCAATTTCCTCAAGCTCTGCTTTTTCACTTTTACAGCAAGGCAGAATCAGACAGGAGGTCTCTCGTAATGTCATATTCTTTTTGTGAATGAAGCACTTTTTCCAGGAAGAATATCCATCAGCCTTTGCCACCAGAAAGTATTTTCTGCCCGTGAACAATTCCACACTGGGCAACTCAAACTGCTGTGCAGGAAAATAATGAGAAACTTGCAGATTACATAAACAGAAGAAACTTATTTTCATACTCTGGACAGAGTTCTTTCATCTTTCCTGCTAATAATCATAAAATAATAGATGAGAGATTGCCAAACTCAACCCATAATTTACTCAAGTCAATTATATTTACTGTTTCTTTATTAGGCTTTTGTTTGATGCCCTGCACACTGCTCTGGCAGTCTTGAAATAGCTGCTGTTGCCTTTAATCATGCAGACTACATATGACCAGAAGTATTTTGATGAATTTGATTTCAGAGCAATTAAAAATACCTGGTTTAGTTCAATGATGGGCTATCACTGAAATTTCAGTTTGATCTCCAAAACTACAAAAGGGAGAGAAGGCAAAGGAAAGGCAGTGAATGGAAGAAACCTACTTTCTTTTAAATTCACAGTTATCAGGAGACATTCCTCTCCTACATCCTCTGCTTAGCATCCAAAAAAGCATTCGATGACTCTCACCTGTTTTCTTTCTTCACAAGTGATACATCTAAAATTGCCTCCCCTGTAGAAGCAATACTGTCTTGTTTTGCAAGTGCCCATGCACATTATTTGTCTCAATAGAGTCGACTTACTGAGCCAATGCCATCCATTAATGTCAGCAATGAAGCAACAACTCTCTTTTCCACTTCATTCTGAGCTCCTTCTCTCTTTGGACAGAGCGCATCCAATTCATCTATAAATATAATTGAGGGGCAACTGGGGGAAAAAAAAGGGAAAAAAATGTTAAGGTGCTTGGGAAGATTTAAAACACTGAGGCAAAGCTGTTCATGGAACATGTCCAGTTCCAACAAAAACTAACAAGCATCCCTCTCCTTTAGGTAACTGGAAGTTTCAGTCTTGAATACAGTGTTACTCAAAGAGAAAACTAAAGTGAGTAATATATTAAACAACTAATACCTTCGGTATCCAATAGTCTTTTGCTAATGTACGATGAACACCAACCACATGGAAGTCTAAAGACCTGCCTTAGCCAGGTCTAATAAATTTGGGCAAGATGCCACCAGAGGCATGCTATATCCAGTACCAACACTAACTCATTTAGAGCTGGCCTCCAAAAACTAGAGAGGAAAATCTGGATCCAGGTGAAACTCTGGCTCGTGCTTCCATCTCTTGAAACAAGCACACAACGCACTAACGACACAGGTCGAGCGATCTGGCACCATTCCTAACAGCCCCTTAAAAAGGGCAGTGACCAAAAGGATTTAACAGGCATCCTAGAATTTCACTGCTTTCCTCCTAGCTAAGCTCTACATAAACAAATTTATTTCCTTTTAAAAACCACTGGATGAAGAAAAGTCACAATTCAAAGGCTCTTGCAAATATTTTTCTTTTAAAAACATTACTGCTGGATCTGATACCACAGATAAAATTCTCCAAAGGAACGTACCGGAGAGAAGCCTCAGCGAATATCTGACGTAACCTCGACTCAGACTCCCCATAAAACCTGTGAGAATTGAAATATTTTAATAAAAAACATGAGGTTTTTGTCTTTTCCAGGCAAGTTGGAAAATTACTGCTCGTGAGTTCCAAAAAGCCATAGCGCACACTTTTAAAGGCCTTAAGTCTAGGCAAATCTACAATAATCTTTATTTCCACAGGGACAGGAAATTAAGGTGAAATTAAGGTGAAATGGGACACAGGCAAATCTAGAATCATCTAGTAGCTAGAAAAAGGATTAAAGAGACTGCTTCTCTTCTATGTGAGAAACAATTTTATCTACATTTTTGAAGAACAATAAAATTACTTCTCTGGAGACATCAGTCTATGTGGTATCACCTTAATTGCAAATGTGCTCTAACAAGTTCCTCTTCTTGTTGCAGAACTAACCTACATGCAACTGCAGATGCAGTTTTAATCCCCTCTTTAATTCAATCCATGCCTTACACAAATTTCCTGGACAGGTCCAATAAACATCTTTTAATACGAGAAACATAAGCCCTACTTGACAGAACCCTTTCCCATTTGTTTTTGACTCTTTTGGGCAGATAACCCACAGCAAATGCTACAGCTCTCCACAATGGATAGATGCCAGGGCATATTTTGTGCTACTATATTTACAGAATTCATGAAAATAAAGAGGGTGGACTTACTTGCTTATTATTTCAGGGCCATTAATAACAGTAACGTGAGCGCCAACTTCATTTGCAATGGCCTTGGCAATCATGGTCTTCCCAGTTCCTGGAGGGCCATAGAGCAGCACTCCTCGAGGAGGGGGGATCCCTTTGGATAAGCACATGCAAACAGAGAAAGGGAGTTACTGGTGATAAATGCCAGACTCACCCTGCACTTGCACATTTCACTGTCCCTGTTATTATCAATAATAACTCGACCTCAGCATTCATTCCTGTAAGAGACATGTCATTATGATGAAAATGTGGGCTTTCAGGGAAAAGATCACTCTTAAATGGGACATCCATCCACACTTTTTAATGTCCAAAAGACTATTTAAAAAGCACCTAATTAAGTCATTGTATTTTTCAGTAGTTCGTTTTAAATCTTCCCTGTGTGCTCTCAAAAAATTGCTAGACTAAGTACTAACATCCATGAATACACTTTAAATTATTTGTGATTCTTACAGTGTCATTATATCAAATTTCCCACATCAGAAAACCATGTCTCTTCAACACTCCAGAAAGTTCTGGAAGTACTGTGAGGCTTGATGTAGGAATACTTGCAAGATGATAAAAAACACACATTAAAAGGATGAATTTACCTATTTAATGGCACATGTTAAGAGCCAAAGAGACAGAAACATTCAGGCACAGAACATAAGAGACTTTGGAAGAACAAGGTACTGCTGTGTACAGTTGAAGATGGACAGAAATTACAGGTAAACTGCAAGAACCTCTATTATGATCTCAGATAAAGAGCCCACCAAAAAAGGTTTCAGACCAGCAAAGCCAAATTAAATGGGCACAAAAGCCAAAAACAGAAGTTGAAAAATTAGAAAGGAAAAATCAGACACGAATGTTTGGCAAAGGCCTGAGCCCAGCACAAAAGACATTGGTGAAACATGACCAAAAAAATATCAGGTGGGACTGGAATCAGACAGAGAATGATGCCTCAAGGGCAGGCCACAAGCCTGAATCTTAGAAACTTATACACTGGAAAAGAGAAAAAATTACCTGCTGACTGACAAAGGATAAAAAAAAGCATCTCTACAGACAGGTTCCTTCACAAGTCCATTAAAGCATGTGCTGCTCCCTCCTGTGGCGTTTCTGGCACTGGCAAGACAAGGGGCTGTGGAACCACAGGCTCACCTCAGCTCCAGCCTCACTCCCCATGAGCGGACAAGGACTCCCAATGTTTGGAGAGGGGCCAAAGGTTTGTAACTCCCGAGAAAACATCATCAGCCATCATGTAGAGAAGCTGCTTAAGCTTTAGGGACTAGGTATGAAGAACACTCGTGCTGAAGCACACTCTGCTGCCACCAAACCAGGTGCTGATGCTGGGGTTGGGCTAAATGAGCTGGAACACTCGTGGATGGAGACGCCTCACACCACCCCACTGACACCTGTGGATCATGGTCAGGAAACAGCCACCTGTGTGCTATGGAAACTGTCCCAGCTGAAACCACCTCCTCTCTGAAGCACATGTGCGACAAGAGATCATAGAGAGAAATAAAGGGCCTCCAAGATATGACATTAAAGAAATATTTATAGGTAAGAACCCTGCCTCACAGTGATGCATACCTCAACAAGGTACATATCCATTTGTGATATATACATGGCACAGAGTCACAAAAATTCTTTAAGCATTTATATATATTAGCTCTAACTTTATGTATAGCAACAGTAATTGTCTTTGTTTTCCGACCCCATAATTCCATACTAAACACACTGAGCAGTTTGAGTAAACAGCCTCAAAAGACCTCCTTAAAATTTTGCAAGAACACACAGGGATAAAAACAGCAGAATTAATCTGAGTTTTTCTCCATTTAAAATATATGATTAACTGAGTCTACCAACACAAAATCTTATGACAACACAAACAACTGCACTTTTCAAATGTCCAAGTACAGAAGTCTTTCCTATTTGCTATAAATTCTGCCTATGCACACCTGAATTTTGGTACAGACATGTATTTCTTCCCTGCTCAACTGGTTTTCACATAGGCTAACCAGAACATCTTCACAGTATCCATACAGTGTAATTAGAAAGTAGTTTGACATTGTTTGGACACACAAGTTTACCGGATCAGTGTTACATAAAATTGTGTAAGTGCATAATCTGGAGTAATTAATGTTAAAAAAAAAAGTCATGTTAAAGAAGAAAGTGAATGAAGAAAGCCAACTCTCAGGCATCATACCATAGCTCTTGAACAGTTCAGGTTGCTTCAAGGGCAGTTCAACAGTCTCTCTAATAGTTCTGAGCTGGCTGCTTAAGCCTCCTATCATGTCATAGGTGACCCGCGACTCACACTCGCCATCCTCTGCTGCACTGGTCCTTGGTTCAACAAAATTGATTTTAGTTCTTGAAGAAATGAAGTAAAAACAATCTGTACTGCTCACTGCTCCAGTTTGTGGGAGTCCCTCAGCGCTGGCTTTCCCAGCCAACTCCAGATCCTGGGTGAGGTCTGCACCATCTCCCCTGCTGAAAGTATTGTCTCCCTGCCGAGAGTCTGGACCACTGGCTGTGACTGGTGAGCCTGGATCCATGGCTTTGCAGGGCGTGCTCATGGAGGCAACCTCTGGACTATCACCCATGTCCATCCTGCCAAGCTGTAAGGACAAATCTAAGGCACTGCTCTCCAAATCAGATCTGTCAAGGTCTGGCTCATTGGAATCACCAGGAATGGTGCTGCCCTGGGCAATCAGCTCTGCACCATCAGTCCCCTTCACTTTCATCACCACAATGTTGCAGAGTTTGCCATAGTAAGTGAAAGCCAAGAGGTTTCCTGGCAGGACTATTTTCCCATCTGTGAGAAGATGAAAGAAGAAAAAAAAGACAAAGATGACAACATTTCAATCTACTTTTGGCAGCAATTAACACTCAGACATTCTTGCATCAGAATAATTCTTTATCAGGAAGCTTAGAAAGTGCTATAAATTAACATAACAAAAGGTAATTACAAGGTAATTTCAGGTACTTTGAATGATCCTTTCGTGCACAAGCAGACTGCACTGGATAAACATTTGTCAGTATCATACGTAATCTCTTAAACTCATCATTAATTTCAGTTTTTTAAATTTCATACAAAGGAAATTTAGTATTGTATTTGGAATTAGTATTGTAAGAAGTAAAAATTTTGTATTTGGTCTGAGTACCATTATCTTGAATAACTTACCTTGCTTTTTTGCCTTACTTATGTACACCTACCACCCAATGAAAAGCAACTTTACTTATTTACCAACAACATAAAAAAAGGATTCAGAGATTGAGATTTCAAGTTAATACTGATCCTTTAACTTGTTATTAATGTGTAGTAGTGCACTCTTTTCTTCACAGTGCAAGTAAACTGAGAAGTGCACCACAGTATCAGCCTGAAGGCCATCAATGGGTGCTGAACACTCCTAACTTGAGCCAGCAGGACAGGAGAAATGCAACCACAACTAATGCAAATTATACATTTACAGCATAGCACAATTGTTTAGCCCGAGACAGATCCCTGAATGAAGTGTGAACAAAGTAACATCCTCTATTTTGCCATAAACCCCTAGTTAAGAACTTAATAGTGAATGAAAATGAAAACATTTGCTCTTGTAATCAGAACTTGATGTTCTACTACAAAAATTCTCAAAAGAGAAGCAGCAAAACTCATACCAAGGTTCCTCAGCAGACAGACAGACATTTCCTCAGCATTAACGGTGGCATCTTTGTCCCTGTGGTAGGAAGGGAAAAAGTTGGTTTTCCAAGCACTTAAAACCCAAACCAGAGTCCACAGCACTTCACAGTCTATGTATCACATGGACTTAACCCTGAAGATATCAGACATAGTAACAAAGGAATAGCCCTATGTAATCTGGGGCTAGTTTTGCAAATAAAATGCTGTAATTAACTAAACCCCAAGTTACATTTATTATTTCTTAGGATAACATATATGCAATGCAGGCTTTTCATCTTACCAGGCAGGATAATGACTGCTACATGTACTGAATTGAGAAGAATTTAGATGAGGCACATCTCGGTCAGCCTTGCAAACACACACACACACAAATTTAATTGGTTAAAACAGTGCCTTGAGCACTTGCATATCCACTATCAAAACACGGGTTTTCCCCACAAAGCATTTTCTAGTCGTTTATTTAACTGACTCACAGATAAGGCTCACTTCGTCCATTCTGCAGATGGAAGTCCACAACTTTGGTAAGCACTCACACCTGCGCCTTGAAAAGCATTACACCGAAGGCATTTAAAGCAGATGCAGCTGCTGCAACTCAAAGTGTGAACAACGGGGGGAGCCCCAAGTCTGCAAATCAAAGCCCCTTTCTCGATTTTAACAATCAAGAAAGCAACGTGATTGAAAACAGGTGTATTCAGCTACTTTAGAGGAGAGCCCTTAAAATATCATAGCCTTTCCTGATGAGTAAACACATACTCAAATATGCTGTTGGGGTCTGAAGTTAGGGATTGATTCTTTTAACTGGAAAAAAAAGCTAAATTACACATGCAAGCACTACCCCCAAGTGCTAATTTGCAGAGAATGAACTACACCTGTAAAGCATCTAGAAACCCAGGCAGTACTTGAACAATGGGATTTCCGTTTATTCTTTTAGTAATTTATGTTCTTACTTCTTACATGAAACTATGGCTCTCTAAACATCAGGAGGAATTTCTTCATGGAAAAAAAGCCTGCAACTGACTGCCTGGGAACTGTGATGTTAATTTATAAAAATCTAAGTGCTAGAACACTTTTAAAAGTAACTGTAAAGTAGCTTTATTTAGGAAATAACTATAATCAGACTCTGCAACAATCCAAATGCCAACTCTGTGAAATGACAAGAGAATGAAGGGAAGTGGTTGAAATAAAACCTCAACAAGGTTATAACAAGTTCCATACCTCAACTTTACATCGACTTCCTCTGCCTGGATAACTGCACCAGTCACAGGCTGCACACTGACAGTGTCACCTGGATTTACTTTCAGGTTCTTCTGCGTGGTTTCACCCAGCCCAATTCTCCCTCCTGGAAAGCCTGTGGTGGGCCAAGCAGTACAGACCTAGGAAGAGTTTTCAAAGCCAACACCCATCAGTTGAGGTTTTGCCCCTCCCATTTCCAGTCAAGGTAAACAAGGCTTTAATATGAAGGATTAGATTAAAACCTGGTGCCACTAAGCAGGACACATGTAGCACTGAGCTCTTAAGATATGATCCACGACACTTTTCAAGAGAGAAGGGGTTATAATTTACCTATAAAGCTGATAAAAAAATTTTACCAGGACTCTATATATTCTGAAGATGACTCAAAAGCACACACTGTGCTGAGTAGAAAATGTTACAGTGAAAAAAGATGAGTAAATAATCATACACTTTATTTGTAAATAAAACAGATGTATATGCTTATGCAAGATATAATATATAACCCATATATTCACACCTGACTTATAAATTTATAGGGAAAAAATCAGCTACATGGATTTTTTCCAAAACTGAGAATACAAATGTAACTACAGTGTAGAAAATATGGAAAAGAACATTCACCATCTTTCTCAATGCATGTCTATGCTGGTTCCATTTAATACAGCAGCAACACACTGCTAACATGAGAAAAGCGCTTATAGGGACGAGAAAGGGTCTCACCTCCTGCCGCCCATCAGCGGACGTGAGCAGAGCCGGCCGCCCTATGCAGAGGTCCGCAGATTTCATGCTGCTCAGCGACAGCTGCGCCAGCGCTCTGCGCAGCATCTTCGGGACTTTGTCATCTCCTAAAATTTACGGGAGAAAAAAAAAACGAACAACACTTTTTCTACTCTTCTTCTCAGTAAGTCCGGCGTTCCCCGCGCTCCCCGGGAAGTACAACCTCGCCAGCCCTCACAGCGCCCGCCCTCAGGGGAGCCCGGGGACCCCCGTGAGGTGCTGCCGGCAGGGCTGGGAACACTGCCGCTGGGAACGCTGCCGCTGGGTACTGCCCCTTCCACTGCGATTTACCATCCGCCAGCACCCTTCCACGGGAGTAAGAGTAGGTTTCATGGGGCCTGCACTGAGAGACCCCCCCGGTTCCGCCTTCGTGAGGCGCCGGGAGCGCAGCTGGGCAGGGACTCAAATTCAAACGAGGCGCCCTCAGCGCGCCGGGCTGGGGCGGCCGGGGCTGGGGCTGCCCATTCCCGCCACCCGGACCCCGTACCTGCCTCCACGGCGTCAGCGACGCGCAGCGCCAGCGGC
>VZTN01009040.1:93719-124881 GCA_013400515.1 Erpornis zantholeuca | reverse complement strand
AGTCATGGGGCGGGCGGGGGGCGGTGTGTGAGGGGTGGTGGGGGTCCCGCCAGGGGGCGCCCTCCATCACCGCCTTCCCCTCACAGACCTGAGCCGCGGCCCTGAGCTGGAGGGCGCTGGCAGGAGGGAGTAGAGGTTGTTCGCAGAACCATAGAATAGCTAGGGTTGGAAGGGACTGGATATCAACCAGTCTAGTCGCCCGGAGCAGTTGCCGCAGGAGTGACAAACCACAATAGGTGGGTTTGGAATGTCTCCAGAGATTCCACGTCCCCACTGGGCAGCTTGTTCCCGTGCTCTGCCAGTCTCACTATGAAGAAGTTCTTCCTCGTGTTCAGGTGAAACTTAATGTGTTTCAGCTTATGGCCGTTGCTCTTTGTCCTGTCACAAGGCACCACTGAAAAGAGTCTGGCATCATTCTCTTGGCACCCACCTTTGAAATATTTGTATGGATTGATGAGATCTCATCTGAGACTCATCTTCTCTAGACTGAACAGGTCCAGCTCCCATAGTCTCTCCTCACGAGAGAGATGGTCCAGATCCCTCATCCTTTTTGTGGCCTCCACTGGACCCACTCCAGTAGTTCCTTATCTTCCTTGTACTGAGGAACTGTCCAGTGGGACACAGCACTCCAGAAGAGTAGATTGACCTGTTTCTCATGGCAGACCCTAATGTAAAAGCCATTATTTTGCATGTTGTGCCACATAATAATGTCAAGCTGGCAGCCCCTGACATTGCTGCTGAGTTTCTCCAACCAACAGTAATGTTACCCTGTGGTAAATGAGGTGAAAATACAGATTTTTGCACATTACTGACCACTATAGTACGTGGCAAGTTTTAAAACCATACAGATCAAGGGCCAAGGAGCCCTGACTCTCCTCACTTCCTTCTCTTGCAGAGTCCGTGTCTCGGTGGCAGGACGAAGGCCGTGTTGCTGTCTGGCTCCATGTCCCCATCCTCCAGAGCAGCCTTGTGGCAGTGGCTGCTTCCCAAGGCTTTGCTTTCCACCACGCCGAGCAGGGCTCGTCCACCCTGACGCTGTGGCTGGGAGAGGGGCCCAGCAGGCTGCCAGGGTTTGCCACACACCAGCTGGGGGTTGCAGGTGAGTTACAGAAGTGTTTGCACTCAGTGTTGAAGGAGCCCTTAGGAGCACGTTCAGTAGGAGCTGTTCCTCTCTACAACCAGGATGTGGAAACCAGCTGCTTACTGCATTTTAAAATGAAAAGGTAACCACTAACATAGAGAAAAAAGCACTTCTCTGCTCTGTGTTCTTAGTATGCGTATCTGCCTAAACTATCCTCAAGTTTATGTCTGTAAGTGGGGAAAAGCTGACCAACAGGATTGTTCAGAAGCTAAAGCAACTCTTAGACTAAATTGCAATGGTCTGAAAACTGATCTAAGCTGTGCCTAGAAGTCTTCAATCCAAACATATTTTTTACACAGAAAACCAAACAAACACCATAGTCTTAATCTACTAGACTTCCCACAACCACAGCTGCAAAGTTGTTCCATAACTGAAAAAGTTTCCAAGGAACTGAACAAGATGGTTTCCCCTTCTTTATTTCTTTCATATAGCACAGTACAAGGGACTGATGGTGAGCCAAAAATACTGTCAGCTTGAAGTTAGCTTCACCAAATTCGAGTGGTTTTGTGCTCTCACTCGGTAGGGTTCCACAGATCTGCCATTACTTATCCCGTTGCTCAGTAATCTGTAATTGGAGGTTGGCTTGGACCCCTCGTGTACTGGTTAAGGGTTACATTAACACACAGAAATTAG
The DNA here is from genome assembly GCA_013400515.1 of Erpornis zantholeuca. NCBI lineage: Eukaryota > Metazoa > Chordata > Aves > Passeriformes > Timaliidae > Erpornis > Erpornis zantholeuca. The sequence continues at coordinate 123,107 of VZTN01009040.1, read as the reverse complement.
GAGACTGGGGAGAGCAAATCTCTCCAGTAATAACCCTGACTTGTTTGTCCTTGTCTCACAAGGTGTGGGATGTTGTTTCTTCACCAAGTGGTGTTAAGGCTTATAAATGGCAATTTGAAAAATCTAGTTAGGAAGAACTCACAAAAGATGGTTTGTTCTGTGTAGGAGCAGGTCAGGTGAAAGGAAGTTTGGGGGGAAAAAACCCTTGAATTACAAAACAGTGGTATTGCCACCGGTAGTCTTCTTCCAAGACCAGCAGAGGGCAGGGTGTATGCTAAAGGCAGACTTGGAGTTCGTCAATGGACATGTTGGAGCATGTTTTCCTGAGGTATGGAAACCTCACCATTAAAATATGTGGCATTAAACTGGAACAGGACAGTGCATTCTATTCGCAAAAGCACCGTGTTACTCCTTGTGAGGAAACTTGACTAAGTGAGAGGTTTTCTAAAGTAGAACTTGCCCAGCTAAAAGTGCTGTTTGAATGGAGATCGTGTAAGAGATGAGCTATGACCCCAGTGGGCATCAGAAAGGATTAGAAGAAAAATCATAACTCTGAAAGACTCACAAATAAACATTTACAAATGTATTTTCAGAGCATAATTTGCAGTTGTGCTTCAAAAACATTTTGCTCTCTGCAAGTAGGAGAAGACTTTAAGGAAAAGTTTGGTAAGTGCAGGTATATAGATTTCATAATTTATTGTATGGATTTTAAAATTGCACAACATATAATGTATGTGTTCTTTGCTACCATTTTTCAAACCTGTACACTTTTATTCATTAATTGGGAATTTCTTTTAAGGAGATAAATACTTAAGGAAAGCATTTTAGGCAGTTAAACAAGTGTGAAATAATGAGTGCTATGTGGGTTTTTCTTCCTTTGTTCCACTCACTGTCACTGGGTGGAACACATCCCAAAAATACACTAAGCAGTGTGGATACTACCTGGTAGGTTTATTCCATTATCTTTCTACTTTAGGAGGGAGACCCTGGGTAGTGGAAAGGCTCCATTCTATTTTTAATTCATTTTATTGAAATAATAAATTATTTAAATATGCATATTGGGGAGGGGGTCAAACACAAGGCATTTTTATTTCCTAACCAGAAAGTATTTTAGAACGTGTCTGCAGTAAATAAAAGCAATTTTCTGGTGAGAGTCTCTATGCCAAAGCTGTGGCCCGTCAGCGAAGTGCAGGACTCAGTGCTCTGAGCATCCTGCAAAGGAAAAGCAGAGATGTGAAGAGTGCTTGGCTGGCCAGCAGGAAGCCAGCACAGGGAACAGGTAGCAAGTCTCATTGCCAAGTAGACCAGCAGCTGGTTTTCCTCCTGTCTGATGTTTCCCACGCAGCATACACAGCACAGCCAGGGCTTGTGCCTCAGGACCATGCAGCCAAGTGATGACAAAGGTGTGAATAAGCAGGGTCAGGTCATGTTTTACCAGACTGGATGAGAGTGGCCAAGCAGAGAGTAGCAAACCTTACTCATTGGGCTTGGCCATTATTGTTTAGAAATAGTGGAATATGTGATGTGTCTTCCAGCTAAGTTACTGCATCCGTTTGTAGGCGGCAGGATTTTCCACATGTGTGTAGATACAGAGGAGTCTCTGGTGTATGAAGTGATTAACGTGTTTTTAAAAAGCATTTCCAAAATTCTCCACCTCCAAGGAGGATATGCCCTGCCATCCAGAAAGTGACATGTTTGTAAATATGCCATATACCTGGCATGAGAGGACAAGCTGAGGAAGGGAAGTAAAAGGAGAGGAAGAAAAGTAAAAAGCATTTTATTCCCCCTCTCATGCACTCCAAGCCTTACACACATCTGTTATTTGCATTGCTACCACCTTAATCCACTTGTTGAAACAAAGTCCTCGGAGTTGAAGGACTCCAGGAAGGAGAGTATCTTCACACACAGAGAATCATCAGCCTTGGCCAGTCCTGTTACTTAAGGAAATCTAAAATGAGCAGCTGCATTACTGTGAAACTGCACAGGAAGATGGAGGTAGATAGGTTTGGTCACTTATCAAAAGTGACTTAGTAGTTCCCAAGTTGTTTTACAATTACCTACTCCTGTCTTCCAATGTTTACAGTGCAGGCAGTTGTGTCCGTACTCATTCTCTGGTTGACAAGTGCTTCTAAACACTGAACATCTTTGAATGCATTTTTACATCAGTCATAAATAAAACAGGTAGGATGAAGATATTTTTCCCCTCCATTACTCATTATCTGGAGTTGGCTAAGGGATTCTTTTTTTTTTTTTTAATACTTTTCTTACCTATTTCCCAAAAGAGAGCATTCAAAACCAAGTGGTGTTGTAATAGTGATCACTTGGTTGGGTTCAAAGTATAAACCTTTCCAGAAAGTCATCGTGGCACTAGATGATTCAAAGCTCCAGGTGCCACATTTGTAGCAGGCGGGAGAGTTAATAACTGCACTTCAGGGCCTGCAGTCAAGCTCTGCTCTCACTGATCACCAGGTGTGGCCCAACAACAGAACATGAGACCAGACAGCAAATCCTGTTTTCTTTCTTCTTCCTCAAATTTATGTATCCTCTAGCAGAGATTCTGATCACCTCACTGGGAATTTCACTGCCAAAAATTACATTCACAGGCCTCAATTTCAGGGGAACAGAGGAGAGCAAACACACTTCGTGTTTAATTCAAATGGCAGTTTCCTGCCTTCACCAGCCCTCCCTAACCTCAGCAAACCCTTTGGCTGAGGAATGGCTTTTCTAGAAGACAAACCCCTCTAATCATAGTTTCTCCTGCTTTCCTTATGTTCCCTCATTTAATCATTACAGCAGTTGAACTCGGACACTGCTAAATATTTACAGGAGGAATGAAATCATAAAGTCACAAGCCACAGGGAGGCAGATATGTGACTACCCTCTTAAAGCATGTCCTTTGACATATCTTGAAGGAAGACTGGTACTCCATCTTTAAAATATTCCTCCTACACATAACTCTGCCGTGTGTTATTAAAAAACAGAGGATGTTTTTAGTTGGACACTCGCTCCTTAACAATTCCTTCCTGTGGATATACTTTCCCATAGCATTTTAAATGCACATGTCATCACAGATGTGCCTGTATCCTCTTCCTCCAGCTGTAAAATGACATAAGCTTTTTTTTACCATTAACCTCTAATTTGAAAGCCATGTATGACTGATGTGGAAAAGATCCTGGTAAGTTGCACCACAGCACTCGTCCTGCTCACCACATCACTCTTTAAAATCTGAGAAAAATACCTGTTTTAAGGGAAGGACATTTTTTAAGTATGACCAGTGAGCATGACATAATTAAATATGAAAGCACTTGGAGTTCAGAAAGTAGGAAAAGTTGTAATCTGTGGGAGAAAGTAATGGGCTGAGCATGAGGACATAAGGAAAAGCTGCACTTCTCAGTCAGACAGGCTTTTTTGTCTAGTAAAGTGTCACTTTTCCACTTGGAAGTAACACTTCTAGATTAAGAAGTTGCTCAGGTTACAGTGCAGTTCCTGTCATGAGTTGTTAGCTGGGTAGTGCGAGTTCAGAGATAGTTACACAGCTGAACATTATCTGGTATAATTATAGTCAGCCAGAATACTAAATCTGGTGTGTTACTAACCCCAAAACACCCAAATCTTCACTACAGCAGGTGGGGGGCTTGTCATGAATTTCACTGGAGAAAAATTCATTCCCCTTAAGGGTGGCTGCTCAGCCAGAGTCACTGGAAAATTCTGTTACTTGAGAAAGATTACAGGCACGTCTCTGCTGAAGCGAGCAGCTTTGCCAGATTGTTTGGGTAACCTCTTGATCTTGCATTCTTTAGTTCTGATATTAACACAAGCAAGTTTTTCTTTTCATTTCTTGTCTAATCTGGAACTTAAATGTTGCAATTAGTTATCTTGGTACTGCCAACTTTGGATTTTTATATGGGATACTTAACCTTTTTCTGATATTTTATTGTGCATCCATTTTCCACTGACAAACCACTCTGTGATTCCTCCATACAAACCTTCCTAACTGTACATGTTATCATTAGGGGCTTGTTATGCTTCATCAAAACATGTTAAATTGTGGTTGTTAGGATTGAACATAGTTGTCCAAACACTTAAATCTTTTTCAATATTCTTTCTGTACCAGGTGCTGTTCTAGATGAAAGCACTGGAAAGGTGTTGGTTGTACAAGACAGAAATAAGGTATGTTTGTTACAGGATTATAAAATAGAGAAGTTCATTTAGATAAGCCTATTCTGTAGTATAAAACAAAACATATGTTTATTTTAATTCCAGTCCAAAATTTTGATAGTTAAAAGTTACTTCCTTTGATAAGTGACTTAAACACATCTATCAACAGATTACTGTGTTCCATTTAAAGGGGAAAAAAAAACCCTTTAAAAATCAACAGCTTTGTTATAAATTATAACTCGTGATTGATTCAGCAGAACTAAGTATCCTTCCTGCTTTCAATTTTCTGTTTCCTCCTGTAACTGACCCAGCAATCCCTGATCTTGTGTTTGGATCCATGCAGACCTCTAGAAAACCCCCATGGCTCAAAACAGACTTTGAGAGGATTCTGATTTGGTTTGGTTTCCAAAATTCCAGGCATATCTGTGGCTTTAAACAAGCAGCAGCATGGTTGGCCATGACCTGGAGACCACCTTACTCCAGCAGGTGTAAAGACCTTTAATTCCTCACACACGGAAGTGCTTGCCCTCACTACAGAGAATGCCAGACCAGAGCAGTGCTGTGGTGAGAGTGGCTCGTGTGATGTGGCTTGAGGTCACCAAGCATCAATCACTGAAATGTCTTCCAGCCCCTATCAGGCTAGCCCAGGTTTTAATTCAGCTGCTGCAGGAAGCTCCCTGGCTCACTGGCAGCTGCCTGTGCTACTCCATTTAAGAGACATTTAGCCTCCATTTGCAAGTTAAAGTGTATCTAGGAGAGTCAGATTAATGCAGTTTTAACATGAAACAACCAAAACCTGGCTAGGCAGACTGAAATACACTTGGATGCATCATTTTCATTTTATACAGTGAAAACTGTGCCAGTATCTCACTGGCTGCATTCTCCTGTCTTTCCTGAAATAGCTACTAAGACATTTCCCCTTAGGAGCCAGAAGATCAGTTCACTACTAAGTAAAACAGATAATGAATTTCAGTGAAAGGGTGCTTTCATAGGCTGGTTCAGTCATACCACATGTTTAGTTTCTAACACAAAATAAGGGCATTTCTCTTCCTCTGAACTTGTTTCCTGTAATTGAAGATGTTTATTTCTCATTTTTGTATTTTATATTTTTACTTACAATAAAGTAAAATGTTGAAAACTTGTCTATAGCAGGACCTTCAGGCTTACCTTCAGCAGTTACCAATTAAAGCTTAAACCTTCCTCTCATGCTGTAGACTCCAAAAGTGGTTCCAGCTCCAGAGAGTCTCCAGGGACACAACAACACATTGTAAATATTAGAAACACAACATTTATTTTGCCTTTTATACAAAAAAAAAAAAAGTGCATGCTTACCTTTTAGTAAATACCCTAAACATATATCAGAGTAAAAAAAAAAATCATTAAACAGCTGTTGGAATATTAAGAGCTATTTGGGTTTAATTGTGACAGGACAGTTCCACAACACACAAAGATGTCCAGGAACTAAAAGCAAATCTGAAAGCCAATAGACAAATATATGTGTTTTCCATCTGCACTATTTTTAATCTATTACTTTAAATTTTTTTCCAAGCCCTTTAAGAATGTTCAGGAAAAAAAAAAATTCCAATGTAGTCATTAGGGTTTCAAATCACTGGAAAGCACACATGCTGCATAGACAAAAAAAGCTTTTTTGGGGCCAGTGTACCTTTTCACTGCATTTATTTCTAAGTGAAGGGTAACTTCTTCCTACATGAACTTTTAACAAGGAAAGAAACAGAAAGTACACAGAAGTAAAGGTAAAGCCTACAAATCTTTATGCTCTTGCAAGAGGTGCAGGGACTGGGACTCCTTTAGCAGTGTGAGTAACAACACCAAGTCTGCACTTCACATTTTAATACTGGACTTTATTGCAATTCAATAAATGTTTCTATGCATAAATCACACACAAGGCCTCATTTCTTGTATTCCATGAAAATGACAAGTTACACGAAATGATCATTACAGACACACAGAGACATCTTAAAGCCAGTGCAGTATAGAACAGTACAATCGTAATACCTGTTGGTAAGATTAAATATATATACATTTTTAAAAGCCAAAATCATGAAAGTAGAATACATTAGTGATTAAATATAAGATTATATAGTCTATAGCAGCTTTTTTTTTTTTAATACTCAACTACTCTATCTAGCAGCAACATTGTCTAATGACTGTTAGACAGTTTGTCCTTCCAATCAGTAGGTGTTTCGTTACAATAGTTATAGAGACTGTAGCTGTCTCTGATCATCATGTTAGCAGGAATGAACAAATTCCTACTTACTGATCTTTGTAAAATAACAATATGCAACTTCACAAAAAAAAAGTTATGTGTTAATTGTCTCCTTCATATTAATGAGTGCAACACAGGCTGACCATGAATGGATTTTTCCTCCAATACAGACTATAAACGCATGGAAATTTCCAGGAGGTCTGTCTAATCCAGGAGAAGACATTGGTAAGTTCTAGAACAGGTCAGACATAAACAGAGTCACAAAGACATGAATACCACTGAAATACAGGGTGTCCCACCTCACTCCTAAGATGGATTGTTTCCTTGAATTAATGGTGACTAGATGGAGTGACACAATCCTGGGACCCTAATGGGAACAGCATTATGTTCAAGGCAAAGTTTTGTATTTGTAACATTTATTCTTTTCCACACATCCTTGTAAATGAGTACTTGAGGCCAGCTAAGTTTTTGTAGGCTGGTAGGATATGCTGCAATATGAGCCAGAAGTGCAGAGGATTAAGGTAATCCATATATAGCCCTAATAAAATTGGAACAGGGAGCTCTCGGCTCACACTGGAATCCAGGGCAGTGACCTCAGAGATGGACTGAACAAAAATTTCCAACTCTCTGTTTTTACGTGCAAAACAGAAATAAATGCACTTGCTTCCTTCCATCCCCCTGCACTTGATTAGTTTGGACTAAGTGCTCCTCGGCACACGGCCAGTGTGAAGTGCAGGGCCTCAGTCTTGTGGGCACCTACTCCCTGGTTTGAGGAAACCTCTCATTTCTCTCCAACACAGCACAGCTGATGATGAGTACTGCTGCAGTTCATCTTCACAGGTGAATGAAGAAGGGTGTTTATGAAGAGAGAGAAAATCTGGCTTTTTTTGCCTTGTATCTCAGCCCTTAAAACCATGATGCTTAGGCTGGTTAATTCTTAAGCTGTCAAGCCCAGATTTCCTGACTGTTCCATACTTTAGAAATACCTGCTGTTTTAGCAGTCTCCCTACAACATGGGGTAGGGTTGTATTCCAGTTATTATTCCAATACATGGAGAAAGTTCCTGGTTGTCAGGATATGGGTGAATTCAGTTTTTGTAACTCCGAAGTCACGTTTTAAGTCTTTCTGTCAAACCTGGTGATGGAAATCAAAAATATTTGCTGGACAATGCAATGTAACATGGTGAAATGGATCCATGTTTTCAAAAGAATCCCAAATGCCATGGTTGTTGTCTGGTCAGTCCTTCTCACTTCTACTGCCAGCGGCAAAAGGAATTTTGTACTCAAGGGAACAACAGATGACAGCACTGGCATTCCAGTGGGATTCCCCAGAGGGATACTGCTGCTGAGTAAGCCAATGGCCATCCCCACTTAACAGGTGAGATTATGGCTGGAGCCTGGAATGAAAACCATGTAGGAGAAAAGTCTCTTACAGCTTCCCTCCTGCCACTTACAAACTACAAACTAATAAAACTTAAGTTTCTCTGCATCACATCTTATATTACAAGACATAAATTAGTGAAGCATTAAATACAGTAAGAGCCTCATTTTCCTTTTTCATTCTTACATCAAACCTTAAAAACTCAAGTCACTCAAGGGACTAAATTTTAAATTACAATTAAAAGTTGCAATTACAATACTTAAAATCCTTTGGTTACATGAAGTGACAACATGCATGGCTTCCTACTTAAATGAGTGGCAACTGATTCATGCAAGTAACACCAATAGTTTCATAATGCAGATTAAGCAAAGTGCACACATTTTTGTATTCGAGTATTTCTGAAACTCCAGCCCTAGAGTTTCTTCTAGTTTAACTGTTGTTAGATATTTATATATATACACACATTTAAATAAAAGGGAAATGGAAAATGGCTCTTCATCTAAAAGCAAAGCTCAAAGCTTAAATGAAATCCCTAATTACTGCTATTTTCTTAACCACAACCTGCCTCAACATTCCTCACAGTCTCAGTTCACCTCTGTGTAATACAGCCCCCTGCCCACTAACAAAGCCACCTGCCACAGGGAGTTATTATTTCCACCATCTGAAACTACCCCTCAAATGTCTGTTTTGTTCCCCTCTGACATGCCAAGATGCAAGCTTCCATAGGATGGTGAATCTCTGCGAGTCTTTTAAAATGCGTTTGCTTTTGGAAGCAAGCCAGCACACATTTCTTACTGAAAATGAACTAACAGGAATAGGTAACATTGCACAACACTTCTATACATTGACTGCTCAAACCAGACACGACCAGGAGGTTACATTAATTTGGGAAAAGCCAGTATTTAACCTACCACTAGTTACCCCAGGCAAGTAGGATTTGACTTGAGATATGATGATGAAACTGCAGACTTTGGGGAAATCAGTGGAATGTTAAAGAAACTTCTTTGGGGGCTCTTAAATTTAAGTTGCTATTGAAGAGAAAAATCATCCCTTTGGAGGAGTTCTGGATGGATGGGTGGTTCTCTGGCTGTAATTGCAGCACACAGACCCTGCAGACCCTTAATGTTCCAGCTGCGTTTGTGGTAAGGAATGTTAGCACTGACCTCACTCTGACTGGGGCACACAGAATGCACACGTGCAGCACAGATGCAGCACAAATGCAGCATGTTTCCTACAGGAACAGGCTCTGTGCTGCACTGGTTTTGTGGCATATCTGAAATGTCACCAGACCCTTAAGGTACATCTTGAAGAGGACCTGGCACCACTTTCCACTTCCTGCAAACAGTTCTACCCATTTTGTTACCCCTTGGGAAGTGCAGTGAAACTGATCCGATCAAGAGATCTGACATCAGTACAGGTGCTGCTGCACAGGGTCTGAACCTGTGACCGGGAAGGGGCAAGGAGAGGGATGGGGATCTGCTGCAAAGACAGTGCAGTGCTGTCGTGGATTAACAGATCAGCGGAGCCAGCAACCATCAGTGTCCATTTCACACCACACCCTGTACAGCATTACCAAAGTAATTCTGTAGGATATACACAAGAAATGCACACAGCAATTACTTTTGTTTGGGAACCAAAAAATTGGCTTATCCTTGTGTTGGAAAAACAGACTTACGTTCTAAAAACATTATGAAGCAGAACAGAGGATGCGTTGAGTTAAGAGGCTTTTCACCTTTCCAAAAGGTTTCGGGAGTGCTAAGTTACTCTCAAATGTATTGTAAGGATTGCTCTTTCCACCCAGGAGACACAGCAGTTCGAGAGGTTTTTGAAGAGACTGGCATCAAGTCAGAGTTCAAGTCCATCCTGAGCATCAGGCAGCAACACGAACATCCCGGAGCCTTTGGGAAGTCGGACATGTACATCATCTGCCGCATGGAGCCCTCCTCCTTCCACATCAGCTTCTGCCAGCACGAGTGCCTCCGGTGCGAGTGGATGGACCTGGAGGAGCTGGCCAGGACAGAAAACGCCACTCCCATCACCAGCAACGTGGCCAAGCTCTTACTGTACGGGTACCGGGAAGGGTTTGATAGGATTGACATAACCATGAGGGAGTTCCCAGCTGTCTACACAGGCCTGTTCTACAAACTCTACCACAGGGAGCTGCCCCAGTCCTACAGAAACATGACATGATAGCAATACATTTCACATTTCCTTATAGTAATAATTTAGAATTTATTACTGCAGTGTTGCACATTAAAGTTATCCATTGACTTATTTTTAGGTAATTACTAGAAAGTAATTATTCTCTAATAAGCTAAGATATAAATTATTTTTAAAGGTAATTGTTGCTATGAGTGTGCATCAGGTTTGTTCTCTACTCCGTAAAGCAAGCATAAGGTAAATAAAACACATAGATACCTAGCAGAAAACAGAAGTGTTACTGATCCTGAAAATATATTCTCTGATTCAATTTACCTCCACACACACTGGCACAGTAGGTTTAAAGAGCAATATAAAGACAGAGTGAAACATTCATTGTTTAATCTGGTATCTGCAAAAGTAGTTATAATATCAGCAAATAATTGCTTGTATTTTGCTACTTCGGAGAGGAGTAGGAAAGGCGACGTCTTTAGTGCTGTGTGGCACTGGTGTTCAGAATCTGCCATGGAAATCAGCTTTTAGCAGACATGGGAAGGAAAAGGATAGCTTTCTGTCCAGGTCCAGTTTTTGGTCCAGGTTTGTACTGTCCAGTTCTTTTCAGTGCCACGTACCAATCCGAGTATTTCCGTGACCGGTAAGTGTTATAGTTATTGGATTCCAAACGCTCAAAAAAGAAACATTCTTCTGTGGCATATTTCTAAAAGGGACAAGAAAAAGCATTATTGGTGTAGCACCACAAATCAATTCTTCACACTCAGGGGACTAACTTAGCAAGAATGTGAGCTGTACCTGTGGTTTTAAGAAATAGAGATGAACTGTTTCACAACTAAAGAAAGATATTTATTGTGAAAACATTGTTAAAAACACCTACAAGAAGAGGTTTTACCTATGGTTATTTATTGTCTCTAACACAGATCGAGCAGCTTTTAATTTGCTTTTACTGTGTAATTCTTCGTTCTGATCAGAAAACATATAATGAAGCCTTTAAGAACAAAAACTTTAAGCAGAGACAATTCAGTACAACTGCCCAAGATGGAAATTCAGGCAGAGACACCATCAAAAAAGGTGAAAAAAGAAAAGTCCTTTTTTCTCCCCAAAGCATACCAGTGCTTTCCTACAGTACGTTGTCAATGTAAACATTTTGACATAACCCCCATCATTTAGGTGACAAATAGCAGTTCAGGCTTCAAGAACTATGTATTCCTTAACATCTGCCAAAGGCGACATTTCAGGAGCTGGACTGCTGTCCAACAAGAGTGGGATGCCAGCCACTGCACTGTCAATCTCAGCACCTGGAAAAACCCTGGGTATCTGTTTTTTTCCTTCAAATACACTTCAGTCCAGGCTGCATCCAGAGTGCTGATGTGGCACCAGAAGCATTCACAGCACCTCATGGAACACCTGAACTCCACTAACTAAATGCAGGTTATTCTCACAAACATTCTTGGAGTACAATTTTAATCCATAACATCAAAAGACAAGAATTTCCCTTCAAGTTCCTGAAGTCTGGTAAAACCTGGCTGATCGCAGTGAAACCACAGAAGCATGACAGAATGAACAGGTCATATCCTTAAAGAACAAATTATTTATCATGAAATTAGTCAAAACTCTTCCTTTCATGGGAAGTTTGGGAAATTTCTTCATTAAATTAAATAATCACATTTTATTCCATAAAGTGAAAATATTTCATTCTTATTAAACTGGAAAGTCAAAATAAGCCATATCAGACAGGAAATGTTTCAGTTTTTCCATCAAAAATCTCATGGAACAGATGCATTTCTGCACAAATTTTCAGTTAAAAGAACATTTTCCATGGGGAGGTTTTAGCTATCTGCATTCATAGCCAGCCCCTTCCTCCAGTGCTAGAGATCTCTCCCCCACAAGTGAGTCTGTTAGTAAAGAGCATGAAAATGCTCCATAAAAGCTGCATCATCCAGATTTCCAGACAAGAACATGACCCACTGCACCTCCACACAGATCACCAGGGTGAGCAGTGATCCACGGGCTGTGCAATAAATCATCCTGCAGAGCCCAGCTCAGAACAAACTCTGCAGCATGTCTCAGCAAGTAATTACAAAAACATCCAACAAGACAAAAACCAGGCCTGAATAATAATTTACAAATGTAGTTCTGAAGATGTTGATTTAGCTTTAAACAAGGACACTACGCAAATTGATCCTGGACACTGAAGAGTAATTTTAAAAGCCCAGACATTAAAAAGGACAGAATAGTACTTGAGAGACTGATGGATTAGAGGACTGAATTATGTATTTAGAAATTAAAGTTCCATAATGTTTTAAAAGAAATTTCAGCAGTGTTTCACCATGTGCAATTTCACCACAAACATTTCCAGTGTATGCTCTTTGCGAGCTCTCGTGAAACACAGCCCTGCTCAAACTGAACAAGAGACGCTGGCAATTAGAAACAGTTCCGTGAATGTGCTTAGAGGCAGAAAGTGGTAAAGGCACAGCCAGCCTGACTGTTGGAAGCCAGAGAGCAGAAATCCTCATGGAAAAACATTGCCAGTGCTACAGAAAACAGCCATGCAATGGCAGCAGCCTTTGTTAGGCTGGTTGAAGAAAAAAAATCTTAAAAGAGTAGAGAATTTCCACCAATGAATAACAATGTTGTGTGCAGCAAACACAATTCAAGTAATACCCATTTCCAGAAACAACACAAAAGAAAAAACGTTCTGTAAGCTCAAGTGAGAAGCACAAAGTAACCCAACTTCACATATTCTGAGAGAGTAAGTCCAAGTGAATGGATGATACCTCCCGAGCATTTTGCCTTACAGGAACTACAGCTAATACTCCTGGCAAGGGAAGCGTGTTCTACAACCAAACCCACCATGCACCAGCAGGTCAGAAATCCCAAATATAAACAAACCCCTGTATTTATGTTTATAATTGTACAAGTGCTAAACGCCCTATTTTGACACTTCGCCGTCGCTCAGGGTACAGACTGTGATTAGAATGGGAAGCCAAATGCCACTGCACCAGCACCACAGGAAATTCCCAATTATCCTTAATTCAAGAATAGCACAGTGGACAACTCCTCACATTTTCTTCAACTGAGCTGTCACACAATATCCGAGTAACTTGAAGCAGGTTCTTTCACTGCATTCCTGAGCCCACACAAAACTCCCTGGAGCAAGAGCCGAGGAGTGCCCTGGGGAGCCCTGCTCCTGTAAAACTACTTTCAGTCTCATTTCATGGAGGCAGAGAAGGGGAATCAGAAGCAATTTCTGCAGCCCCTGGCACAGGTCTTTCATTAGCTGCAGTTCAGCCAGGGTTAGGAATGCACATTGTTAACCCCAGCCACTGGGAGGGAATTGCAGAGACTGAATGGGGCTGTGTGCATCCACGAAAGCACCAGGGATTACTGCAAACTGAAACTCTGGCAGGGTGGATACCCCACAGTGGTGCTTCATCAGGCACTGAAGGTTAAAAAATGGATGAGGGATTTACAGTGCCTATGTCTCATAAGCAAAATGAATGGAACTGCAGCCCTTAAAGCAAAATTTATCATCTGGCTCTGAGAGACATTAATTTTCAGTCTGCTGCACGCACTGGCTTTAAAACACAGTTAAAAATTCAGCTGATACCAATAAAACACACCAGAGTGTAAACTAAAACTAGTCTCAGTAGAGAGCATCTTAATTTACCCACATTTATATAACTTCTAAAATTTTATCATCACATTTTCAAAAATATTCTTCTTGCCAGTTTTCTAGTTAGGAGTAGAAGTGCCCAAAAATAACTTGATTCTCTACAAAGAGGAAAATGAGAAAACAATTTATACAGATTAGAATCACGGGAGTAATTTTTAAAAAGAAATTAGCTTTGCTTCCCACTTCAAAGAGATCTTTTAAAATCGCTTTATGTGAAAGTAAGTGAAAGAGATAAAAATTACTCCTGAGGGTAAAAACACAAATGCTTTATTCTTCATTTGTTTTTATGATTTCCTGATCAGTGTGAATTTTTCTCTCTCAGACAAGCCATTCCTGTTAAAATTTGCAGCTCCTGGGTAGGGCAGAAATATCCAACTCCTCTAGCTCCTATTTCAAGTAATTGAAAGAAGCTGTGCAGCATTCATTTCTCCTGATAAATCCCACACTGAGCACCTGAGTGACTCCTGCAGGAAGAGTGGCTACTCCAGAGGGCAGTGCGAGGGCAGGACACACCAACACACAGAGACATCAGGAAAGTGCTGCTTACCAAGGCCAGCAATCTGCCATCCTCCTTCATGGCCAGGAAGCGATTGGCACTGACACCTTTGATGGACACCACCCCTCGTTCTTCCGCCTGAAGCTGCAGCTTGACTGCGAACAAAAACAAAACAGAAAAGGTTCCATAGCCATTATGGGATTGCAGCATTGGACAGTCTCTGCTTCTAACCCTGCACCACAGAAAGCTTCAGCTTGCAATGGAAGTAAATTTTGGCTTTCTGATCCCATTTTTATTAAGTACATAGCTACTGATAAATTGGAACAGTGAGATTGAGTTATTCCATCTTCATTTCACAAAAAGGCAACTTACAAACCCATTAAATTCCTTGAAAGCCTGTTTAGGGCACAATCAACTGCTCACAGAAAATGTAAGTTTTTCACGGCAGTTTTTCCAGAGGTATCTCTCAATGTTTGCAGAACGGCATTGGATACTGAACGTACACAGCTCTGTACAGGCTGTCAGCAAGTCTGGGCTACAGCTGAGACTATACAGGTCCGTATCACTGCCTAAGGGTTCTGGCAGTTCCCAACAGAAAAATATCCATTAGTTTACCTCATCCATCCCACAAGTGGGTGGAACAAACAAACAGAACTGCAGCAGTAGGTGAAGGCAAGGCAGGCGCAAGAAACAGTTACACAAATCAGAAACGTGTTTTGCATCAATTAAATTAAAGATTTTATAGAAATGAAAACCTGTAAGGTCCTATCTCACAGTTTTTATCTACTACCTGTGGATTATTAACACAAAGCCTTAACTGAATTCTGTAGCCACAAATCGAACCCAATAGTTTGGATGAACATGTAAAAGCTTCCCCTTTTGCCTGCCCTTGCCTGTTGTATACATCTCAGGCAAGAGCTTCCTTCACCCACCTAATTTGGTGCAGCAGGTACTTCATTCTGTTTGGAGATGCAGTTTTAAATAGCTTGAGCTTTTCAGCCACCAGAATAAATGCCTGAAGTGACTGTAAGTTGTGGAGAAGAAGCATCTCTTGAGATTCAGAGAGAGGTTGTTGCTTATTTGGCTTTTTGTGGAAGGGAAAAAGAAACAGCACTGAGGAAACCAACCAAACCTCCAACAACGGGAATAAAACGACATGAACTGTTGGGATAATTGCTGCAAACCCTTTTTCAGGGTAAAAGTAAAAAGTCAGGCGCAATTTCATCTCAGAATCAAGTATCCAAAATACAGCCCTCACAAGTTATGAGGCCAAAATCAGACTTGTGAACAGCTCCAAACACTTCGGTGTAACTCCTTAGACCCTGGGGAAGCTAGATTGTGGAAAAGTGCTCTGGGCAGGGACTGTGGGAAATAGGCTTTTGAGATGTGCCCAAGCACACAGCTTTCACCACATACTTAACAAGAAACAGCTGTGGAACAGCTGAAAATTAATATTAATTACTGCAGTATTGACTTATTATGGTTCATGACTTTCTCTGGATAAAAACGCACATGAAATCCTACAGCATCACACCGGGCCAGAAGTTCCAATTCTGTAAAAATAAACTTCTGGTAAAGGTTTGTAAGTCCTGTAAAAATTTGTATGGTTTGGAGAAGCTTGTGAAAAGAAAAAAAAGCCCCAAGCTTTTCCTGCAGAGTTTGAAAAGAGCTGCAATACTGAAAGTCCCAAAAGAAAGATCAGCTTCACTGGATTTTCCTCTCCAACTCCAAAAACACGTGAACAAACAGAGCCAGAACAGTACTGTGAGTTTTTCAGGTTTCAGCATTATTTATTAATGCAGCAAGTGTTTGCCACAGAGTTACACTGAGCTGGAGATGCCAAGATACAACAGAACCTTACTAATCAAACACATTTTGACCACCATTGTCACCAGAATCTACAATTTTAGGTTCAGCTCATTGCAACTAAATTGGTTGTAAGAGAAATGTATCACTTGACACCAACACCGATCACTTGACACCGATCTGCATCTTTTGCACTCTTTAATCACCAACAGCAACAGTTCCAACTCCGTTCATCTTTTCACATCTACTCCCAATATTTGTTTTCAGCATAACTGAACCCCAAAACCCGATCCATGGAAGTCAGATAATTAAGACATTTGTAGGCCAAAAAAAGTAGCAGATTGTCGTGAAAGAGCTCATTAACCAAGGGCTAAAAATGCCTGTTTTCCCAGTTATTCTGGCACTCCCCTGAGGGCCCCTTTAGCACAGCAGTGAGTGATTTCCCTGTTCCCATTCATGCCCTGCAATCCACAAGGAACGCCAAGCACAAGGCTTTGCTCAATGCCTGCTGGTGTTGTGACAACACAGCGCTCGCCCGCTGAGCAAACATTCCCAGGGCTGCGGCTAAGTCATCACCAAGTTATTAAATAAAACAATACAACCAACTCAAAGGACTCAGGAAATTTACAGCTCCTATTAGAGACTTTCTTTTCTATGATAATAAGCTTAATGAAATCATTCTGCTGGTAAGAAGGAATGAATTGCAAGACGTACATACACACTTTCACACCAGTGGAGAAACTCTGAGTGATGTAGCTCGAGTGAACCTATGGTGCCTTCCAGTAGTATAAAAATGGATAGAGAGGGAACAGTTTTTCCCAACAATACGCAGAAGTTCTGTTAGAGGTTCACATTCACTGATGTTCTGGCTGAACAACACCACGAGCTATGCCGTCCAATTCGAATTTCCACTGAAAGCAGTACAATTTGTGGCACTAGAGGAAGCTGAGCCACACTGCAACAGGCACTGAAATGCTCTTTCGCAGGATATGTGTGAGCCAGGACAGATGTACAAGCTGCAGGTTAAACTAAACAGTGTATTTAAGAGGCTTACAAATGGGCATTTGTATTTCACAACCTGGAGAGGCTTTTCTAAGAATATGGAAGTTGAAAAGTGGTATTTAATAGCATTGTGGTTGGCAAGGTTTCAGATTTCTGTTAAAAAATTTATCTTCCTCGCTTTTCTTAGAGATCTCAAAACAAAAAAAGGTATTTCCAAGGCAGTTTTGCACAGTCCAGTGGAGAAAATAATTTTAAGGACAAGTAGCTAGACAGAAAAGCTGTTAGCAAATGCAGAGAATAGAGAAAACATGGACATTTTCCAAAAGTACTTTTATTGTCCTGAGCACTAGAAGTGGAAAATCACACGTACAATGCAAACTCTCAGGTCCTTTTACAGTTCTAACAAACCAAAGCTTTAGAGTGGCCCAGACCCAGTAACACTGCACAACTTAAATGGTCCCAAATGGTTTCATTGCTCTGCATCATAATGGGTTCGGCCAAAATCTCCTTCAAAAGCAGTTCATTTCAAAGATCTTGGCAAAATCTACTAATTTAGTACTTCAGAAAAACAGAGCTGCACATTCTGGAAGTTGCTCACGGCTGAGCTGGTACTACCTTTTGACTCCCAGTGGGAATCTGCTGGCAAGCCCTTTGTCCATGGCAATTCCTGTGAGCAAAACCACGTGCTGGTATTTCACTCACAGCAGCTGCACTGGCTAAGATGTTCTGGGGCAGAAGAATGCCACAGGATAAGAAAGGAAAAGGGAAAATAAAGGTCACAGGGAGGAGAGAAAAGGACAAACACATTAGGAATAAAATAAAAGGCAGACAAGAAGAGCAAAGAGCAGTGAAGATGGGGCAGGAGATGGGCAGAACAGGAGGGTGCTGTACTAGAGCATGAGGCAAATACGCATCTGAAGTAGGTGGAATTTGAAGATGTATTAGCCAAAGGGATTAATAAAACCCCCCTCTTCCTATTTCTCCACACATAAATGAGAACTCTAACCACTGTACCAGGGAAACCTTAAAGTAAAAACCAGCAATGAGCTTCTGGCTTTGCATACATTTACACAGCAAATAAAAGTTTGATTACAGCCTCAGCTGTATGTTCACTGTGATACACCTAGCAAACACCCTACCCACAGACTTCCATGCAGACTAAAGCTATGATTACCAGCCCCAGGGTCAGAATCACACAAAACTCAGGTCAGAAGGACTCCCTCTAGCCCAGCCTCCTGTCCAAGAGCCTCCATCACTTCACAGTGAAAACTCTGCTTGCCACACTGCAGCTAAGGGAGCAGCTCATGCCCCAGGAAGCGAGGACAGATCAGATACTATTTCAGCCCTGTTTTCACTCATATTCAGCTGCTTTATTGGCACTAAAAAAGGTCACAAGTAAAACACCTCTCACCTCTTGTAAACTCACTCAGTTTACAAGAAGGGAGAGTTTCTGTACCCCCGGAAAAACCCAGGCTGCACGTCTCTGGATCAATGACTAGTGTTACTACAGTCTGCCATGGAAAAGCTCAGCCCCAGCCAAAGGCTCAGGGCCCATCTCCAGCATATTTGCAGAGGCCCTGTAAGGAAAATCCTTCCATGAGGCCCCTGAGTGACACTACGGTGAAGCTGCTGTGCCAGCTCCCATTGCCCATCCTCCCGCACCTCCATGCCCACAGGAAAGCACAAAGCAGCAATTTTGCAGTCTCGCTGCAGAGGTGGGTCAGCTCCAGAGGGAATAAGCATCAGAAATGCAAGGAAGTTCACAAAAAAAGGACAGGAAAAGTAAGACTCAACAACATTTCGCTAAATGCAACACCCTACAGCCCAATTCCCACTCCACCATACTCCGTGGCTGAAGTTGGCCATTCCTTCGTGCTCGGGGGCAACATCTATTTCCAGACAGGTGTCCAAGCAAAACACATGGAGTCGGATGTGCTTGCTCCACACTTAACACAACAAATCCTCCCGAACCCAGGGGCTGGTTCAAAGCTACACATGCATTTACAAACACACATATATTAACACTCCCATCCTGGCATTTCCTGCCTGCTGGATCAGATCCAAACCCCAGCCCACAAGCTGGTGATGCCTACTGTAACTTATCTCTAGGAATTACAAATATCTTTGTCTCTCTGTCCCACGCCAGTCTCTGACAGTTTCTGATATATTAACCAATTTAACATCTGCTATTTGATAAGCACTGACATATGAGGCATCCTCAAGTCTTCAGACCGTGAACAAGAGAACTCCTTGCTCGCTTTCATTCGCTCATGGTAAAACTGAGCCACTGCCAGAGTCACTGAAGCACACACTGCCTAAAACCTGGAACACATGTGAGGGGGAGAGGAGAAACAGAGATGAGAAACAGCCAGCAAACCTTACCAGGAGAGGTGGGCTGCTAATAAACCAAACCATCAGAATTGCAACAAAAACAATCAAGCCAATGGAGTGTCACAGTGAGAAACAGTGAGTCACGCTCCCATACAAAGGCACATTTCTTTGCTTTTGCATGACAACATTCTAAGTGTATCTTTTTCCTTTTTGCCAGCCAGAGGCATAAAACCACTCTCAGACAGACCCAAGGTCTCCAAAATGTAAACATCTACAACAAAAATACACACTCCTGAAACACAAACACTTGAGAAGTTCCGGTTACACTTCAGAGTAAACCAAGGCTTTAAGCAGAACAGTAACTTGTGTAACTGTTTAAGCATCGACCCGCTAACCTAATCAACCACATTTACATGGACATTCCCAGATTTTAAAAGTTTTCACCTTTTTAACTAGTACAGATAGCGAATACAATCGAAATTATTTCCCTCTTCAGGTTCTTCACCTATTTTGATTTTTATCTTTACCTCAATTCCTACAAATACCCAGCTCTACCTAACATGCACTCGTGGCACTGGGAATCCTCCCCACGAAACACTGATTACCAAATACATAGCATTCTCTGGTGCTCCCTATAAATTCTGTATAAAAAACAGTAAAGTCATCCTGCAGAACAATAATTTCAGGATAGTGTGACATCCAACACTTCTGGCACCAGTGTGGCACTGTGCTCCTTGCCTGTGTGCCCACATGTAAAACACGCACAGCCACTTCTCCATTTCCCACAGCTTGCATAATCAGCTTGATCAAACCTAATCAAGCCCTTTAAAAGTAAAAATATCATGCAAAAGCAAATCCAGAGTTTCTGGATTCTGCTTACAAAGCACAACTTGGGCATTTTGTGCTGTTGAGTAAAGTAAACAGCGATTGCTTCGCGTTACGAAAGGATTTCACACAGCAGAAACTCCAAGTCACCATCATGTAAAACCCTTCTAAATGCCTTCTGCCACACTGTTTGCTGACTCCTGGGCACTGCAGATTAACTGATGCATCTTTGGAAGTCAAAAGGGCAAAACCAAACAGAAAAAATTCCTAACTTTACCAGAGAAGAACTTCATTCATTACTGGGTACAGGTAATAAATCTTAGTCTCCAAATTACCGATACTTTCACCCCAAATTCTTGATTTAGAAAAATGTCTCAGGGTTTCCTTATCAAAATAATAATGCATGCCTGTTCACATGTAGGTTCTAGGACTTTTCCCAAAGGGCTTTTCTTAGCAAGGGTAGGGTAATCCCCCACGTTGCTTTCATTTGCTTTCTCTTCATTTAGGATTACGGAAGTAAATAGTAGAATAACCACTTTTGGGTGTTCAACTTGAGAACAAAGCTGGTGCAATTGTTCAGCCAACTCAGCCACAGGAGTAGACACATACAGAACTTGCAGAAATTCAGCTTTATGTATGCTGTGCATTCATTCATCTTGTAACTATGACCTGTTTTTCACTCGCAGCAAAACAAACACGTAAAACCAGGGACAACCCAAGGCAAACACAGAACAGCATTTCAGAAGACAGAAAAGGTAAAATGTCTGATTTTTAGAAGGTATTTTGTAGTGCTCCTCTTCCAGGTACAACTCACACAACTACTCAGTAGTACACAGTATTTCAGGGCTGTGACTGATGTTGGACCAGTGACACGAGATGAAAGGAAAAGGCTGCCAAAGCAGTAGTATGACACTGCCAACACATAGGCTCAATAAGCCTCACTGTCACAGTTGGAAAGGAAAAGCTGGATTTTAGGAATGCCAAGAAGAATCCATAAATTGGATTTCAGAGCACAGCAGTGAAAGAGGAACTCTGTCAGGCACCAGGGTCCAGAGAGATGGCACAGCAGATGGGGAGGAAGAAGGAACAACCCCGCACAGAGGAGCTCCTGTGAATTAAGCTGTCTTTTAGAGCTGATTGCTCTTAACGTGGCCAAAAGGTTGACACAGTGACTATGCCAGGTTTGTACTTCCTCTATCTCCAGTGCCAGTGAAACTGAACTGATCACTGAGACTTTCATAAATATTTTTGCAAAAAGTCAAAAGAAAACCCCAATCAAAAGCCATACATGTGCACACAGAGTATTGCAATGGTGCCTGCCCATCTCCTTTATTGCAAGGACAATGCAAGTGCCACATTAAGTCCAGAGTCTTACTTCATCCTCCTATTTCATCCCCTTCCATCAAGCTGTGTAACCACCCTGTGCTGACCTTTAAATAAAGCATCCACAGGGGAACAGCGCATGCTGCAGCAAAGGACAAGAGCTGTCAATCACTGCTGACCCAGCTCAGTAATGAATCCCAGTCTTCACAAAAAGGCTCTACTTTGCTTTTGAATGCAGCCTTGCTTGAGTAAAGTTTTCTTTGCAAGAAAACAAATTCCTTAACTGAAACTAAAAACAAAACACACAGTGCATATTTGGCTAACACTCCTCACTTTCATTCTGAATACATTCACCATACTAAGAAGGGACGTGAGCACTTTCCTAACAACAAAAGAGACACCTTGTAATCTGCAGCTTGGAAGAAACTACTTGGCTCCTTGCTGCTTTGGCCAGACAATTGCTAGTGGCTCATACCCTAGTTTAGATCTATACAATGGTTTCAATGTCCAGAAATCAGTGCTCCAGACATCCCTGCAAGAAGATGCTCCTGAAGTACATCAGCTTCAAGCACTGGCCATCACACTGTCTCACCCTAACCACACAGGCATCCCACTCCTAACAGCGTTTTCTCCTAATAAAACATCACACAGACAATATTGATCCATGGGACTACAGCCTGATCACTGGAAAACACCTTACCACCATTGATACTTGCTCTAGCACAGTTAAGTGCTCTGGAAGACACTACTCCTTGAAGCAGTAAAGCAAGCAGAAGGCTGGGAATGGAATAAATAATGCCTGGCAACATGAGGCAGTTCTGAACACCTCTTCAGCTTGGAATGCAGGAATTCCTGCATTTCTAAGGACATGAGAATTTAACATATTTTTCCTCCATTTTCCTGAGTGAACTACTGTTACTGTCAGCAAAACATCCATAATGAGTCTGTAAATACCTGTAAAACCACAAAATGAATGCTACTTATTTACATACTCCGGAGCATGGCCAGGAGCACGTTCAACTGTTTATCCCAACTGCTCCATTACAGGTGGAATCCACATACTATTTCCCAGGAACTGCTCAGCCTAAAAAGTCTGTGCAGCAGGATTCCCTAGGAGACTTCTAAACAGAGGTTCCAGCCTTTCCCATAGAGCCCCTATATGGCCCTCAGTGGCTGCTTCTCCACACTAACCCATGTTCCTGCTTTTGTATCCATCTCTCTTCCTGCAGGTACCAACAGGCCCCACGGAGTAACTGCACACAATCACTCCACAGGTGTGGTTCCCTGCACCCAGGAATGTCTGTCTCTCTGTTGGTCTTCCCAGGGTTGTCAGACTGTATGAACATTCTCTGTAATAAAGTCCCAAAATTACTATGCTAACCTGAAATAAAACATAGGTGACAACTGCATGGACTCTGTTCATGCTCTTCAATGCTCTTCATGTCTCCAAGACATCCATCTTGGAAGATGTTGTACCCTGTCCTGCATTTTAACAGATGACATGATTCAGGACACGGCACCACAGGACAGACAGCAACAATCAGCTGCCACTGGAGAGGGGCACTCCGTGTCACTCCATTCCACACTCCCAGCCTCACACTCCTGCCACCTCCTTTGCACCAGCTCTCACACCTTTCTTGACATTTCAGCGATGGGCATGTGGATTAAAATCAAACACTTGAAGATTTTTAGCCCGGTACCCAGAAACACCAAGAAAAGATAGTCTGCCAAAAAATTGAGGTGCTACAGACCTTCTCCCAAGCACAGATTGAGATGCTGTAGTAACAGCACACTCCAGTATGTTAAGAACATCCTTTATCAGCAAAAATAACCCCAAGGCTACACCCCCTCACAATGGCACAGAGCATTTGGGAATAATGGGTAAGTTTGCATCAGGCATTGTGGGCCAGCCAGAGAGTAAAGGAAAGGACCAAGAAACAGACTACAAATATTTTCGAGCTGTATCACAGCTGACATCTCTCCCTGCTCTTACAAAACACCACCATGCAGGATTCCATGGCTGCAGCTACCAGGATCTCATGACTTGCACATTCCAGGAATCCAAATGATTTCAGTTTTACGAGACCTGCTGAAATCCTGACAGAAGGTAGCAGACATGCCAGTGATCTCCGCAGCACAAGAGCAGAATTTCACCACACTGCCACTGCAGGTGGAGTCCGGGCCCTACTTTGCCCTTCCCCAGTACCCTTAGTATCCTTCTCCTTTGAATCACTCGGGCAATGTGGTTTCAAGCTCTAAAAGTCAAACATGAGGGAAAGGCTCACCCAGGTCACTCCACCAGCAGTGCACCATGACAGCTCCTGCAAAGACAACCTCCACCCAACTCTGCAGACATCATCTCATTTGTATTCTCGGCCGATTCTATCGGGCTCCAGTCAAAATCTGGCCCTACCCTGAACAAACAAAAAACTACGTAAGATAATAACCGTAAAATGCCACCAGCACTCCAGAGAGTCGCCCTTTTAATATTTTTATTGACAACTCTGGAGGCAGCAGAAGAGGCAGACAGGAAGAAGTTTACCCATATATTGTCACCAAACACTACTGAAAATGATGAAGGATGAGAGAGTTGCTTTATTTTGAAATGCACAGTCTTAAACAGGTACTAACAAAAGCAAAGGCTATTATCTCTCCATCAGGATTGAAACACTATCTCATTACTAACTCTAAGGCTTCAAAAATCATGCCATAAACATTTCAAATATTGCTTCGTATAGATATCTAATATCCAATTGACAGATTTCATACACTTCTGTATGTTCTTCAGCAACAGTAATTAGCATTCTCTAGAATGAGAATGAGCAATTCTCTCTGCATTGGGTCTGGTTTGGTTTTATTAGATAACTGCACTAAACACGCTGTCACCGACAGTCAAAAGCACCATTAATTCCAGGGTCATTAACCAGTTCAGCACAATCCATCACCACTCAAGTATCCCAAAACAGATGGCCAGCGATCCCAGGGCAATGCTCCCAAGAGTGCTAAAAACCATAATGATCAAATAATTATTTATTAGAACTGCCTGTCCTATCTGTAATCCAGGGAAGCTCGGGAAAGCTTACACAAACAAAGTGTCACTGAAAAGATTACAATTTAAAATTCAGGTTGAGTTACTAATAAAATTCACTTTCTATAAAATGATTTAAATATGACCCCAAGTGCAGATAAACTTTTTCTTAAAATCAGCTGCACAAATTTCAAGCATTTATGAACCAAATAAAAGCCAACAGCAGCCCCCTGATCTCACTACATGTTATCTGTATTTCTCTTTTCCAGCTCTGGGTGTGCAGTGGCTAACAGGAGTTGGATTATCATTTTCCTGCAAACAAGACTATGTAAGTACCTAAAAGCACTCCCGATTTCTGAAGTGGGACGATTTAAGGGCTAAATCCTGCCCTCTAGTGTACCTGTGGGTGGTGGTGCCCCTGGAACCTTCCCCGCTCCCAAACCGGGAAGAAAACAGCTGAGAGGGACAGGACAGTTCACTGCCCACTGGAGACATCTCGTATTGCCTTGGCCCACCCTTAGAATGTACCTGCTATGGGATCACACAGCTCCGGGGTGGGCAAGACTTGCTAGAATCTGGGAGAGAGGATTAGCACACACACTGACAGAGGAGAGGGCATTCCCCCCTGAGTAGGACCATGCAGGAACATGATGGTATTTCTATGACAAAAGAAGCAAAAGGAAGCATATTCCCAACTTTTTCACACAGGGGATCTACTACCTCATCCCCTAAAGGCAGCTACACCCAGGAGCCAGGAGGAATTTCTCTGCTATGCCACAAAGTACTTGGCAAAGCAGTTAAGGTCTGTGCAACAGATCAAAAGTAATGCAAAAAGAGGCTGTTTCCAGGAGGACTTGGGTAGAAGCAACGTATTTGAGAATTAACGTATTTGAACGTTAAGGGGCAGGATTTTTTTTAAAAGAAGAGTCACCTCTCGCTTAGCGCTAAGATTTGGAACAGATCTTGCCCTGTCAACAGCTCTGGCCATGTCTGTGGGACACCAAAATGGGAAAGGAGGTATTCCAAGGCCCAAACGACTTATGCACCTATAAAAGCTTAACACCAGATACTGAACCTTCACACAAGAACACTTCCTGACATTTGCTCAGCTTCCTCTTTCTGAGGATCACCATGAATTTTCTCCCATTGCATGATCAGTGATCAGATTTCCATTGTCTTCACAGAGCTGCTCTACAAGTCAGCCTATACTTCAGCAGTCTCTCCAAAACATTTAGAGCATAACCATTTAAATGTTGTGTAAGAGACACGTTAAAATCTTAGTATTAACAACTATTTATGAAAGGAACCTTCATAAGAAATTTTCCTGGACCAGTATTACCCTATCTTACAATTTTTTTAGATATTTATGGAAGAGGATAGAGGTACTGAGCAGGAAGAAGGTATTTCAGACATCATGGTTAACTGAGCTCACACAGATGAATCCTTTCCAAGTGAGAAGCTGGAGCCTTGTCACCTCATTAAGGAGTGGACAAGAATGGCTCGGGATTCCTTGGATACTGTCTTGGGTTATGCTCATCATGAAACAAAGCTGCTTAAGAAATTATGGAAATACATAAATGCCAACCATTCCTCATTTAGGGGAACTCTGAAGGGAACCAGCTGTGCTACTAGACATGTTCTAAATGTATGGGTAAGTGTTCTCTTTCCATTCCCATGCTTTTCTCCCTTCACCAACACTGTAGCCTCTTTGAGGGAAACACCTCTGGAGAGTTTCTAAAACCCTTTCCAAAAACACTGTGTTCTTTGTACGTTTTCCAGGGCATAAATCAAAAATTGTTGATCAACAACAACAAAAAAACAGCCACGTTTTTTGTTTTGCTTTAAACAACAAAACTCTAAAAGC
Source organism: Erpornis zantholeuca (assembly GCA_013400515.1). Lineage (NCBI taxonomy): Eukaryota > Metazoa > Chordata > Aves > Passeriformes > Timaliidae > Erpornis > Erpornis zantholeuca. Next base: position 96,837 of record VZTN01009040.1, on the reverse strand, counting down.
GCCTTCTGTTTCTTGTTTGTCTGAAAGTACCTCTACAAGGGAAAAATCTCGGGAAGGAGTCCCCAGAGTGTGTCCAAAGGGGCACTTCACTGGAGTCACTGCAGCACGCGCATCAGATGTGGCAATAATGGCCATGGAAGACGCCCTGTCCTGGTTTTCAGCTGTGTGAATCATATGATCCCAATCCTGCAGCATGCAGGACGTCGACCTCCATTCTTAATTTCATTAACAACACAATTATGAATAAATGAAGGTGAGTGGGGTGAGTATAAAACCATGCCATGACATAAAACAGTCGTCTATGTCGAATAGAGGCAGGAGGAGGGAAACAAAAAAGGACATGGATCATGGAAATTTGTTTGTAGTATTAAAACTTTGGTCTGAAATGTAAGGGGACAGTAATATGCCTTCTAAAATAAGAACTTCCTTTAAAAGTAAGAAGGATGATGTGCTACTGAAATGTTATTTTGTATAATTAATTCCTAAGAATAGCAGCAACCACAAGCATCTCTACTAACTGTCCTTTCATTATTTCTAAGCCAAATTGTGCAAAGACATGGTATTTCTTTTCTCAAAACCACCTTACAAAACCTTTCGCTCAGCTAAGAAAATCACCCTGAATTACTTGAGGTGTATATTCATTGCTAATTTATTTTTTAAAGTCCTCTCACACTGTCCAAGATTTATTGCCTTCTGCCATGCCAGGAATACCACAAGATTTCACAGGGACTTCCACAGAGCAGCACTCACCAGGTCAGAGTTGAGCAGAGTCGTGTGGAATGACGTATTTACAGCAAGGATGCTAAGGATGTGAACCATGCAATGCCCCAGCAATGAGCCTCACTGATGCTTCAAGCACTGCTTATTTTCTGCTTCTCAGAACTAGGGTTCTTTCAGGGGAAAAAAAGAAAGGAAGGAAGAAAGAAAAAGCAACAAGCCAAGAGCTGTCTGATAATGAGACAAGGAGAGTGTGGCAACAGGGGACAAGGGAGCAGCTTGGGCATGGTGGCGTTCCTGTCCCCAGGTGTGTTTGCTGGAAGCAAACCCCAGCAGCCCCCAGCTGTACCACATTTACAAACTGCTTTTTAAACAAAGGGTCCTTCTACAGTTGGCCAGCGAGTGCCAAGCTGAGGGTGCCCGAGGAGCTGACTTGCTGCAGCACAGGGCAGAGGCCACATCACCCACTTACAACTCAGGTTTTCCTTCACCTGCTAGCACCATTTGTTCGAGAGGGAAAAGGGTCAGAAAACAGAGGAGCTTCAGGGAGAGAAGCACCAAAGGAAGGGGGGAAGAATAGCTGTGATCAGATAGTACTGAAGAGGCAGGAAAGAAAAAGTACAGAGACAAAATGAGGAGCCCACAAGAAATTACAGCAAAAATACAGCTATAGATCAAAACAGAGAAAGCTGAAAGAATAAGGCAGTGTCATCAAGATTAGAAATATTTTCAAGCAGAATTCACTATTAGGAAAGCATGAGATATCAGTTGAAAATTTTAGTATTGATGAGGCTTAACAGGAAGAGAAAACATACATTCAATGGACTCAAGAATGAAAAACTAGTATTAGTTTTCCTGAGAGAATAATAAAACAAGGCAGGGGGAAAGAGATGATTAAGGAGGAGCTCTATGATGAAAAAGTGATAAATACCACCTCCACTCAGAGCAGCCTGGCCTAGCCAGGTGAGCACGGAACAACATACATCACTACCTGCACTTTTCAAAAGCAAAAATAGGGAATGAGGCAAGAACCCAACTGCCATGGCAATGTCTTGGATCCAGCTTCAGCCTTGTACATCCTCCACTCAACATCACCTCTTTCTTTAGGGGATTTCCAGCACATTTTCATAGTTACTTCTAGGGTTAGGTGACACGTCTGATAAACTAATGAGATCTATTTCCTTTAAGGATTCCCGTTACAGGACTTCTTTGGAATTGTTGGGTAAAACTAATTGTTTTGCAAAAGGTGAATGTCCAAAGTGGAAAGTAATATTAAGAACCTTTGGTCTGTCTCCTCACTTCCTTCTCCTCTTTATTCCCCAAGTTTAGCCCAATCCCTGCATCCATCACTCAGAGCACAGGTGCAAAGCAGAGGAAGAATCCCAGTAAAGCATTTCACCTGTTTCTCATGCCAAGTACCTGCGGGCAGGCCCTCCATACAATGCACAGTAACAAATTCTCTCCAACCAGGAATAGCACTGGGATGACCTGACAGCTACTCCCTTTACCTGCTCTGAGGGAAAAACCCCACAGGTACATCAAAAACTCACCACTATATCCACAAAACCTCCATACTGAACACTTCCAAAATATTCTGAGCCCCGAAAAAGGCATTTTGTTTGTGGGACAAAAAGCAGCCTGTGTTGGTAACAGCAACCTGCCACACGCTCCCTGCAAGCCTGTGATCACTCAATCCATGGGCTGTGTTCCCAGCGCAGGAGCCTCTCCCTCCCTTCCAAAGATCAGGTATTGGAGGGACAAGCTCCTGCTGTAATCCATCGGTTTTATCTGTATCTGAACCATCATTAATTAAGTTAACAAAAAAACCAAAGCAGTATGTAACATTTTAAGTCAAAAAGGTGTTCTGACAGCAGTTTGATATAAACCCTACTTCCTTGGCCAGATTTAGCCCTCTGTTCCTAAGAGTACCTGTATGCCGAAAGGACTCCTACTCAGAAGCACCTACCCGCAGTGGGAAAAAGAACAACCTCCTCTCTCTACCTTAATGCATCCAACGCATTCACCGCTGCCGTGTAGAGCCGGCAAGTGATATTAAACTCCTTTAAGGGCCGCGCAAACAAACTCGAGACCCCTTCAAGCCCGTAACTCTGCACCTGACCAGCTCTGTACCCAGCAGGTTAAGCGCGGAACCGCCAGCGAGGTTTCGTCCTGGGACATCCCGCGGGTGCCGGTGCGGGACCACCCGCTGCGGGACGCGTGTATGAATTGACTCGGTATGAATTAACTCCGTGTGCGTCCTCGTGGTTATGCACATAGGACCATTCGGCACATTTACGGGCGCTTTCCAAGCGCGGCTCGCTGCCGAAGCTTCGGCACGGCGGGACGGCCGAGGCGCGGCCCCTCTCGCAGCCCCACTGCCCGGGCGAGGAGCCGCCCGCTC
>VZTN01009040.1:0-93388 GCA_013400515.1 Erpornis zantholeuca | reverse complement strand
AGCGGGTCCCGGCGGCGAGGAACCCCCGGCCTGCAGCGCGGGGCCTCGTCCGCCTGAGCAGCGCTACCGGCAGCGCTGGAAATAGGATGCAGCGAACATCGGTCGGACATCTTTTCTTCTGGCCTTATAAAAAAAGTAATTGGAGAGTTATTTTAGACCAGAAGAAGTTATGTGGCCTCTGCAACGTTCTAAATTGTTTAAATTACAAAATGATGAAATATGTTTAAAATAAATCCGTGGCAACCGTTTTCCACTGCATTCACCAGAAACCAGTTCTCCTCCCATCCAAAAGGAGCAAACTGATAGCAAAAGACAACAGGTGAAAATTCTGACACAGGCCTTCCACCTCTAAGAAAACAAATGTGCACAGAGTTTATAAAGTGTATTGACAATCACAAATGCACTTTGTGCCTGAGGCTGACAACAAAACTGGATTAAAAGGTTTTTTTCCAAAAACATGCTTTGCACTCCTAACCTCCTGTTTAACAGAGGGCTGCTCATGCCTGGGCCTTGGGAAGCTCTCTGGCTTCAAAGGCAGCACAAGCAGCCCTGGACAATCCCAAGTGGGATTGCACAGAGCCAACGTGCAGCAACCTACAGGAACAAACCAACGCCAAGGCAGACACGGTGTCCAGCTCACGGAGTTTGGAATACTCTCTTTGCTAGCAAGTACGTCAAAGATATTTTGTTGCCGCTTAACTTCCCTTCCCGGGTTTGACCTCCGGCAAGCCCTAAATTTTAATTCTTTACCAGAATCAACGACAATCACGCCACTTTCCACACCCTCATGATGGAGGGAGCAGGCAGAGCGCGGCCCAGCCCAGACAGGTTCACCCCGTGTCAGCTGCTCCCCTTCAGTGCCACAGGCACAGCCCAGGGGCAGGCGCCTGCTGCCCTGCTCCACAATGGCCATTTCAGCCCTGTTGCTCCATAGGTATCCCCCTCTTCCCTAGGTTCCCCAGCCACCCATCCACATCAAACACTCTCTGATATTTCTCATGGAAATCCCATGTTATCACTGTACCTGAGAGTTCTGGACAGTCACAGCCAACAGTGAAGACCCTGCTTGTTTCCTCTTGCAACAGAAGCTGCGTTCAGGGCATTTTGTGCCTTTGCACTACCAGAGCCCTCCAAAGTCCTTGTGTCTTTCTTGGAAGGCAGATGAAGGGAAGATGAAGCTGGATTCAAGGAGATGAAGGAAGGGGTGAAAATGTCGATTTTAAAACTCTAAGGAGTTATTTAAAAAAAAAAAACAAAAACACAATCTCAAAATGCTCAAAACCAAAAAAACTTTTCTAAAGACTAAACATCCCTAGTTCCACTCAGCCATTCCTTTAACTCCACATTCCCTACACACACAGCAGCCGTTCACAGCTCTCAGCTGGATGCCCTGTCACTGAGCTGCAGAGTAAACACTGCACTTTACGGGACAGGGTCCTGATATTTCTCAGTCTTCAGAGCCCTGACTTCCCTGAGGGGGCTGAACCCAGTAGTGGCAGGGTGGGTTAGGGAAACAGCTCAAATTCCTTATCAAATAATCCCTTTGAAAACCAGTAAAATCCAGTTTACCAATAAAATTGTGAGGCTTGAGAACCCTTTAGAAGCTTGTCACTGGGAATTGTGTATGTGGGGCCTATGACTGAAAGATAACAGAGCTAAAATGGAAGTCTTATCCCCTAAGGTATCTGCATTCACCTCAAGATCTGCCAACTTTCTATATTTTTTAATATATTTTCCTTTCTCTTCTTCAAATGGAAAACACGCCTGGTTTTATTTTCTCCGCTCTACTTTCTTCTGCAGTCCAACCTCTTAATACAGTCATTAATATTGCTCTTAAACATTGACTAAAGCAATTCTGGCAGTAGCATTTTCCTTTCTTGTGGCCTCTTTCACCACCCTTCCTAAACTCAGATCTTCCACGCAATTACACCCATACAGCTGCTTCCCCTCCACCCAGACCATCAGTTATGTGTGCTTCCAACCCCTTCACAAGCCATCTCTTGGCCTGTGTAAGACACTCCATGTTAAACCCTACCTTCCTGCTACTTCAAAAATACCTCTCAGAGACCTCTTCTCTAACCTGTTCCATTTATCTGAACTACTGCCATTCTCTGTTTGTCCTGCACTGTTTTGTAACCAGCTACAATTTTTAATAGAATCAGAGAACATCTCAAGTTGGAAGGGACCCATAAGGTTCATCTGAGTCCAATTCTGTGCACCTCACAGGAATATCTTACCTGTTAGAGAGAAAAAGATGTTTTATTCAGTGCTGCATTCATACACAGGGGTCATAATGAACACAAGGTACTCATCTGCACATCCAATCATCACACTTATTCAATATATAGTTCTTAAATTTCTAGAGACTCTCAGTAAGAACATCTGGAAAAAAACTCCAAAGTAAACACAACTCAAACCTAAATTACATTGTTACTCAGGTTACAGGAAAACCCTGAAAAATCCAAGAGTAATAATTGAGATATTCCAAATTAAGAGTAAGAAACTTCAAGAGCTCCATCAGTTTCAGATTTTTAATCCTAGGTGCAACAACTTTCCCAGCTTTCCAGCAGCTACTACTACAAATGCTGCCATATGACAAGCCCAGGAAATGTCAATCCCCTTTCACACCAGCTACTTTTAGAGGGGTTTCAGCCATATGTCCTTGACAGTTTACCTGGATGACATCTCCAGTTTGCTCACACAGGAATAATGAAAACAGTGTTTGAAAAGCATCCTAAATTGATCTGAAGAAATCCTGATTTACTACAGAATTCAAATCAAGCAAACAAAAATCCCCTCACTTTTGAAAAGCAATTAGAACTACAGGAAAGCAAAGACACCGAGGAACACTTTGGCTCACATCTTCCCACCATGAGGACACCTCAGCAGGTGGTTTGTATCACTGTGGCAGCAGAGAACACTTCCAACTACTGGAAATGGAACATCAGTGCAGGCCTCCACTCCATCACAGAACTTCTCCATTCCCTGGGGCTCTTGGCTTCCCAATCCCTGTCTTTGGTGCATATCTGAGAAGCAATTAGCCAAAAAGAGATGGATAGGCTGTGTCCCTTCTGAAGCTGTTCCTCTGTCGTCTAGTGCTCAGCTAACAGTGGCAAAAGTCATCCACCTCCCTTCTCCAGCACATATCAACACCAAAGGTCTCCCACAAATTCTCACACACTCACTTGTCACAGGAAATGACAAAAACTTTAAGTACATTAACTGCTTGACTTTAAATTTGGAAGGAAGATTTCCTTTCTTCAAAGCCTGAGCATGAGTTTAAAAGTTCAGTAGCAATTTTTTCCTCAGAACTTTTAGTTCTTTTACCATCAAGAACTGATATTTATATTCTGGATCAATATTCATATGTTTCCTCAGGAGCTTAAATACATGCTGCACCTGCCTTCTATTATGGAAGCAAACAGCCATATGTGGCTATAACCAAATTTGCCTTCTAAATATTTAGTTACTGTAGAAAGCAGCTTCAGTTTTTACCCACCTACTCTTGTAGGTTCAGTTTATGAGGCAGTTTCCCTGTTTTAAGTATATATGCATATTAAGTGCCTGGGAAGTCTACTTGCATGGTGACTCAGAAAATCCCGTAACAGAAGTTCAGCTTTTCATTTACCTTTCTTGTGGCTTTATGACCTTTCATCAATATTTCTTTTAAATAAAATCTTATTTCTTCCCTCCTCATCCTTTTTTTTTTTTTTTTCTGGTGCAAATAGTAGAAAGACATCACATGAACAGTAGAAAATTAAAATCTCCTCCCTATTACAAACCTCTTACAGTCTCCATTCCAGTTCAGAGGAGTACTTAATTCCTCTAAAGCACCAGTGGACACTTGTTTATGTCTTTCTAAATAAAATTTTCTCAAAATATGCTTAATCTGAGAATGCCACAAATGGCCAAAATTCTGTTTTGGGTTGTCTTTACAAATGCTGGAAACACAACAGCCCAGCACAGCTGAAGATAAGAGAACGAACAATCCAATGAGGCCTAAATTGGAAGTAAATCAAATTTTCTGTGGTCCTGAATGATTGCACTTGGAAAAAGATCTGAACTGTCTAGATGCACTGGCAGCTGTTGCAGATCGAATAGATGCAGTAGTGACCTCAGTTTATGAGAAACAAGAAATAATATCCTAAGTACAAATATTTATGGGGGTTAGAGTTCAGAATTAGCAAAATCACTCCTCTCCTTCTCTCAAGTGAACATACATATACACACCCTCTTTCTCTCTGTATCCACATTACATAGAGTAATACATCTAAGTTAGCAAAATTACTCCAGGCTAAGAAAAGAAGCAATGTCAGTATAAAGATTGATAATATACATTAAAAATAGACAATTTTAAAAAACACTCTGCAATCAAACATCATGAACTCAAAGAATTTCAGTTAATATTGGATTTCAAAGAAGTCCAGGCTTCTTGAGAGACTCCTTAATGGGAACAATCATAAAATCACATCTTTCTCACAGCGTGGGATTATAATCTTAAAATCATGATTTAGGTATTTCTCTCTCCTGATCCCATGTCACTGAAAGGGTGGCAAAAAGTGCCAGAGTAGCTTGGCCCCCGCTCAGGAGTCAAGACACATTTTGTTGTCTTGCTACAGGGTAAAGCAACTGCTCTTGTACTGGAAGTGCTTGGACACGTGTTCAGAGATTAGAGGGAGATCTTTTTCTCTGTGTTTGGGGGGGAAATTAGTGCATGTGGGGCAGATACAGACGGTGCCTGCCTGTGTGGTTGTCATTTCAGAAACCCATTATCCCATTTGATCAGAGCACACACAAACTGTTAGGAAGGGGATCTTCACATAAACACAGAATAGTTGAGGTTGGAAAGCACCTCTGCACATCTGGTCCAATCTGCTCAAGAAGGGCCACTTGCAGAAAGTCTGCCTACAATAATTTTAACTCTAAATATTTCCACATCAACTACAACCCCCTCACAAATCAAAAATGTCAGTCACTGTCTCCCTCCTAGCAAGTGATCATAAAACAGTGAAAGTTCTGTTAGAGGTTCTTCTTTATCTTTTTTAACATTAGGTTCTTATATGCATCATAGAATTAATAACTTCCACATGGGCTAATCCTGGAGAATGTTATATTATTCACAGAACTGCAGTTGGAAATATAAATATAGGTGGAAGTGAGGAAAATACTCTTTCCATTCACTGGTGTGTTATAGTACAAGGCCAAAGTAATCTCATGGAGGAACACAGCAAAGACAGACTATTCCCAAGGAACAGCAGTTACCACATCATGCAGCTTTCATCATTTCACACTGAAGGGCAAGGAGAGATGAGATCAGCGGGACATTACAAAGAAAAAAAAATTATTTTGCTACATCATGAATTTAATTTCTACCACTTGCACAACCAAAATCTTGCTCTGCGTCATTTCTGTAGGATGTATTAGCTGGTAGGTAGAAAACAGCAAGAATAAAGAAACAACCCCAAACCCCTCTCTCTTGGTAACAATCTGTGCTGATAGTATTCCAGAAGGAATGTCACAACTCTCCCATTTGTTTTCTCTTTGTTTCAGGATGGTTTCCATGGATCCCCAAACCTAGGCCCTACTGAAGGGTTCCCCAGAGCATAACACCCTGCAGCAGCAGGTCACAGACCCAGCATCACATGCAGAACGCAAACAGAGCTCCAGTGGCACACGTTAAGCCCTTGCAAAGACAGTTCCTGTTCAGGATATTGGCAGAGCAGTGTTTGAGAAGGGACAGACGGGCTCTGGAATGCCTTTGGAAGTGCAAAGAAATGATGTGGTTCCTTGTGCTACGTTAGTTTTTAGTTCTAGGGAGGGAGAACTCTCCCAAATGAGCCTGAGGCAGTGCTCTGTGCTGGGGTGGATGCAGTTATTGTTCCACCACACCCCAATGCATCCATCCATGCAGTGACCAGCTTGAGACAAACACATTCTGCGATCCCCCCTTTCTCAGCTGTGAAACCATCCCTATATGTCTTTAAGTTCACCATGACTGCATCTCCCACGACATCTGAAGTTACAAGTACTGTAAGTGCAACTGAAGCCAGCTGGCTCTTGTGAAATCTTGTTTGTTTCTTGGAGAGACCAGAGCTTAGCACAGCTCTTCGTGGTGGTTAAAGAACTGTAATCCACTGTCCCCATGCCAAAATGGAATCTGTTATCTGCCAGAAAATGATTTTCCCAACACTCCCAGGCTATTATCTCAAACCTGACCTGCAATCATTAACTTCCAAGCATCTGGGAGGTTAAATTGCTCAGTGTTTTATCTCCTTTTATGTAAAAGCAATACTCATTACATAAGAATCACTATTTAATTTATATCCTTTTCCTCCTCAGGAAAAATTAGAGAATGAATGCCTGCATAAGACACATTGTCACACCCTCATTGGTTTTATCAAGTGCAGTCTTCATCCAAGCACTCCAAGAAAATTTTGTGAGAACATGCCCATCTTTGTGGAGAGCAAATGGGGTTGTTCTACATAACCCTTATTTCAGGGATAGTAAATTGCTGTGCAAATGCATTTTGCCTTTCTGCCACCAACCCAGTATCTATGTGAAGAGCCCACTGCTTACAGGAAAGTGGCAGGAGAAGGACCTGATCAGACTTCCCTGGTTGCCTGTTGATTTTCCCTGTAAAAGCTGCATTGCCTGCTCCAAGAACCCCAGCAAATGAGGGGAAGAGGAAGCTCACTCTGACATTAATGTGGCCAGCTACTGACCACTGCTTTGTTCAACTGCTGAATTCATATTGCCATGAATTCCAGCCATCTCGTACTTTGCATGGCATTTGGGAAGATCTCTTTAGGGAAAAACCAGCTATACCTTAAAGAGAATGCTGAAGGTACAAACCTTCAAGCAAGAGGGACTTAAGACAGAAAAACAAGAGTTACAGGTGCCATTACAAACCTGAATGTTTGCTCTGAAACCTTTGTGAGCTGTTCATGTTGTTGATCTAAAACTCACCAACTCCCTACCCTGTGAGGGATATCAGCTGACACTGGAGATAAAGCTGGACCCACTGGCTTTGCCACAGGCCACAGTGACTCTGTCTCAAACAGTGAAAGCTTGTCCCCTGTGGCAGGCTGTCTCCTGTGTAGGAGTCAATGTGTGCACGTTATCAGTGGATGACAGAGTCTTCTGACGGCAGATGAAGGGAAAGGCTGTGTAATCCCAGACCCAGGAGGGAGAACCAGGAGGACACTGAAATAGGCACGGACTCATATTCCTTTCTCTTGGCTGCCCCACCCTCCACCCCCAGCCTGTCTCGTCTTCTCATCCTTTGTCCCCACCCTGTTCTTTTCCCTTCCCCTGCTGTCAGGCACAGGTTCCTGGCCTGTTTCTAAATCTTTCCCCAGCTCCTCATGCCAAGCTCTGTCCTTTGGACTACTTTTCCTTTGTATCTCACTATGGCTCCTAGCCATGTGCTCCAGAGCTGGGTTTCCTTTCCCCACTGCTTCTTAGTCCCTGCCTCCTTTCTTGAAGTTCAAAGCCTATGTCCTCCTTCCTCAGCCAATCCTCATAACCCTATAGCTTATTTTTTCCTTAGGCTCTTCCATTTTCCTTTCCCCTAGCACTTTTCCTCCTCATGGTAGTTCCCAGCTCCCCATTTCACTCCCTGGCAGGGTGGCACTCTCCCTGAGTCCCATCAGACTGCCTACCACAAAACTCAAGTTACAAAACTCTTCATTCTTCTTCCAAGAAGGTACCATGGCATCGATTACCTCAGCAAGTGCAACCAATCCCAAACTCATACATCGTCTAGGAGTGCTTCACTGCAGGGAAAAATAACAAAAATCTATGTGGCAAACTTCATTGCCATAAGTATTGAAGGCTCTCATTCTGACTAATCGCACACCTTGAGTCATTGCACCACAGCCAACAAGTACTTTGGAAAAATAACAAAAAACTCAGCAAGCAAACAATGATAGAAGCCTTTCCCTCAAAGACCAAGTCAAATTCATTGCAATTAATGATATTAATGAATTAATTGAAATCCAGGTGGCCAGACAGCATTTTTAGTGCATATGTTTGCATACATGTATTATACATGCAAGGATGGATGGAACTCAGAAGTGTGTTCAGAAGGTTATTTTGTAAAATTCATCTTGGCTAAGATGAATGCAGGATTTTAGCTGTTATTTCCATTCACAATTGAATTGCAGTTTTTCAGACAGATTGATCTCAGTGTTTTCATATTAGCAGGACAGCTGTTTATGAATCAATTTATGGGCTTTGTCATCTAATGATTCATTTATTATAAAACGGCCGAGCTAGTATCGATGATTCCTTTCACTGGAAATGGGAGTTACACATCCCATTTTACATCAGTTGCTCCTAGTCTGAAGTTGGGTTTTGCTTTGATTCCTTCCTTTCCCATTGTTGGGTTTGCCACTGTTGTGGCTGACGTGCACACAGAGACAAGGAGAGTCCCTCTGAGCTATTGGCTGCTGTCCTGACATCAGTGTGTGGGTGCACAGCCAGGGTTAGTCACTCGGCCCAGCTGTGTGGGCCCGCAGAGAGCACAATGTCATCTGTCACATCTGTCAGCTCCTGCGAGCGCGCAGCAGCCGCGTGTGGGGCTGTGCCAGGGGAATGGGATCCTGGGGGAGCTGCAGCCTGCCAGAGCCTGCCTCCTGGGGCTCAGCTCCTGCAGCAGCTCCCTGGGTGTCCACACACGGCCCGGAGGGTGCTGCCAAGGCAGGCCCATGGAATAGGCTCTGCTGGCCAAGCCGTGCTCCTATTAAACAGCACTTGAACAGTTCAGAGCCAACATCCTTCCTTGTTTTTACTGATGTAAAAAAACACTTCCTCTGGGATGATTTGAAGACTGGCAAGGAGAGAGCGATGAAGCATTCCTTTAAGGTTTTTACCTCCCATTGTCTTGCCTGGGCTCCCTGAAGCTACCATGATCTGTTACTCAAAGCAGGGGTGGTGGGGACACCATGCCAAGGGAAAGGCTGGATGCACAGTTAGTAGGGATATCAATCCCCATGCAGAGTATGGAAGGAAGAACAGGGTATGCACAAGATATATCCACAGGCTACCTCACCTACTTGGTTGGAATTTATGGTAACATTACTTTTAACTCACACCCTTCAAATAGCACCTCTCACTGACTTCTTTGGCAGCCATTTCCAGATGGTATTTTTAGTGCACACAGATAACAATCAAATGAAGGTATTGAAATATTTTTACCTACAGCACTTGTGTGTTCCCAAGAAAAATATACAAGAGCCTTTAGAGCCCTCTGTCAAATGACTTAATCTCACACTGAACAATTCCTGTAATTTTCACTAACAGGTCTCTTGTCACAACCGCACCAACACAGACACTCTAAGGTGACTCCAGTGCCATGCCAACTACTTCATTTTTATTCAGGATATTTGTAGAGATGACTTTCAAGGACAATTCCAACCTCCTTCTCACAGCATACCAAGTAGCCCATAAGGCAACCTTAGCTCATTAGTCGCTGAATTATGGTTCTCCTTTCTTCCTTATAAACTGCTTGCTGCTTTTTTGGACCTTTTTGGTTTTTTAACTATTTAGCTATTTATTTTCAGGTTAAGAATATGACCTCATGCACAAATTTATTATTGAGCAGTTATTTTTATGGAACACTGGTTTTTTTCCTACTGGCCAGTTTCACCACAGAGACATGGATGAGAATAAATAATTTTCCCAGCAGTGGTAGTGGAATGGAGAACAGAATGGAGTAGCAGAGAACTGTGATCTTTAGCAAAAAAAAGTTTCAGAAATTCTGAAGGGGAAGGTGAACCTGAGTACAACCTGAGTACAGCCCAAAGAATTTACTTAGGAGCCTTTCCTTATGATGTGACGTTTTTTTCCATAAGCACTAGAGCCAATCCCTTTCCCGCTTTTGTCCATCCATATTGTGTACTCTGGTCTGGTTTCTAGAAGTCTCCATGATCCATAAAGGCAAATAGATGAGACAGTTATAAATATCATAGCACAAACTCCGGAGTGCTATGGAGGGCAGGAGAGCAGGAAGAAGTGGCAAGTGCAATATAAAGAATGAGTTATTGCCAATGCAAGTTTTCTCCAGAGCCTATAACAAATATAAAGTTGGGTTAATCATCTAATGAAATCTGTGATTTTATTAAACAATTACTTCAACTATTATTTTGAACCAACTTGCTTCCATGTTTAATGCAGCCTGGCCAGTGCCACACAACTGCCAGACTCACACAATTAGTGTTGAAACAACTGGATCTGTTTGGGAGCTCTGTTTAAAACTTTTTTCAAGCTTAGGGGATGATTACAATTAAATTCATGTCACTGGAGTTGTTAGCTTGATAACAAACATTTTCTGTCATTCTTCATTGCACCCTCACCTTCAATACCCTGAGCATAAGTTTCTAGAGAAATTAGTATTTTAGGGAATCCCTATGTTGCCTGCCATTTTAAACAGTTGATTCCCAGACATCTGCCATGCTCTCCAAATTGAGCACCAATGAAGCATCTCAGCACTCTGAAGTCAGTTCAGGCCTCGATCCAAACCCCTTAAAAATCCATTCAACTCTTTGAACTGTTGATGGCAGCCATTGTTTTTAAGACATTTGAGTTCCCAGCCAGTTCTCACTAGAAGTCCTGGCTCCATGCATCACATATGTGAAACTGCCTGGGTCTAGGACGTGCAGTAAGGACAACAGAGTACAAATGTGACAGAAATGATGATAAAGTGATCTGTGTAAAAAAAAGTAAAAAGTATAATTTGTAATTTTATCCCGCTTTTTTTTTTTTTATGCAACTATGCTTAACAGATGGAAGTAATTTCTCTGAAGAGAGGAAGGAAAAGAGGCCCCTGAAAATTATGAAGGGGTAAACAAATGCTTTTTGGCTGCCACATTCCCAAGACACAACCAAATTCCTAGTGGCCTAGGAAAAAAGCTGAAGCATGTGTGTTGCTATATCCCATGTTAGGGGACTACAGAGGTGAATAGGTCTGGTTGTTAGAAGGAGTGAAGCAGCCACCTTTGTTCTTCCACTCACATACAAAATAGATCAGCACTGAATAGTCTCTGTTCTTATTTCAGATTCTTTACATGAGCTGTGTACCATCTTTAAAAAAGAGGTTAGCTTATATTCTGATGTTTGGATTACTCCCACAGGCGATAATTGAAAACACAATTGCATTACCTCTCAGTCTTTTTTCCAGGATGGTTACATGCAAGAAATAGTGCTGAAAGCAATGGGATGAAAAGACTGGAACACACTGTATGCAATTAGCTTAGGAGACTGGATGGAACTGGCCAGAATTCAGATGTGGTACAAATGAGTGTAAACAAAGGAGTTGCATTTGCTTACCTCCTGAATGTATTTGATCTATTGATTGTAGCACATGAAAAGCAGTGGTATTGGGAGGAGTTTAGCTGTAATTCCTGCTCTGTTGTATGGAGCTGAACTCTCACGTATTTCAACCTGCAAAAGATTGAAACCAGAATGTTTAAGAAACTCCCCATTTTTACAACCTTCAGCACCTTCAGTACACTACAAAGCTGAGGCAGGGCCTAGAGGTCTGATCCCAACCCCTCTTAAAAGAAAACACAATTACTAAGATCTTTGCTATTAAACTTGAATGGAATCAGGATTAAGGTTCTGGGCCACAAGAGAAAGATCACATGTAATAAAGTAACACTGCACTGTTCCAAAGTAGTATAAAAAATTTACTGGAGAGTGCTTCTGCTGTTATAAGACAGGCCAACCAAAACTTGTTGGATAAAACTCCATACAAATTTGCAGGAATACGAAGCAGCATTCAGAAAGAGCACAGCTCAGAGGAGGGTTACACATAGCAAACAAGTGATGCTCCTGGTGAAATGCACTTTCACTGGAATGTATTTTATGATTTTCACACTGATCTATTCAAACTAGGAATTTCACTGGCCATAAAGTATAATCTCACAACAGTACTTTTGTTACTTTTTAAGGGAAATAATTTGTCAGAAGCATTTGTAGACACAGTACCTGCTGCTAGCCCTTTCCCAGGAGCCAGCTGCCAGTAGGGTAAAGATACAGCCCTAACAGCTCATTTTTATCTCTTTGCTGCATGATTGCCCTTGCTAATCTTCAACTCCCAGCTTTTAGAGAAAGGAGAGATTTTTGACTCCAGGGACTGCAGCCACAGCCCATGGAAAGCAGAAGCAAGCAAAAGTCAATTTTGGTACACCCAACTCCCTCCCCACGACAGACAGACCTCATTTTTTCAGATGAGACACATCCCCATCACGCCACTAAACAAAAAATAATTTTTTTTAAAGTGCATGACACAATGGAGGAAAGAGGTTAGTGCTGAGGGTAAATTCCAAATGGCTGGGATGTTTTCCTAGACTGTCTCTTACGTAACTCCCAAAATTCAGCCTCCCAGCAGCCTGCTGGGAGCCGAGGACAGTGGGCAGGGAGCTCATTGACAACACCAGGCACATGTGCACATACACACACAGCCACCACACACAAGGCGATGAGAATTAGCTAGTCCACTCCAAATGTCAGCCAATTTATGTAATATCCTTTTACTCAGCATTTCTTATTCACTGGAAAGGGAAGAATCTCAATAATTTTGTCAGCAGTCTCCAGAGGATTGAAAGTGGGGGAGGTCAGTTGGATTCCTAGTGGCTCTCCAGTCAGGGCTGTTGTTGTCTGCTTGACAGTCTGTACATCACTTAAATAACCAGTGAGCAAGCAAGTATTCACTTCATAAGAACCCCAATGGACTTGGTTTTAATGAGCTCTAATTGTTACTAATGGCAGCTGTCATTTTGAGCTGCTGCTCATCTTTATCCCATGAGGCACAAAAGGCTTATTCCAGAAAGCACTTTGTCCAGGGAATAGTTTCTCAGATGGTGGAAAGCCGGAAAGCAAAGATCAGATGACAGCAGTGCCGAGACTTCCTCATTTAACACACCTAGGACATGAGGAACTGGAAGTATGGAGATGAACAAACTGGATATAAATAATAGCAATTATTTCCCCAGCCAACCCTTCCAGTAAAGAAATACACTGGTGCTAATTGCAATCAGAAAAAAGAGCTTTTGAGACCAGAGTAAAGCTTACAATGCACAACGAACAGATTTCTGAAATTAAATCATCTCCCTTCAGAGGTATTGAAAAATATAAGTAAAATTTAAGGTTGAAGTTCCAAAACCAAGTAAAGAAATTCACAATTAAATACATGGTTTCTATTTCTACAACAATGTCATAAGGGAAAAACAAAACAACAAGCATAAAATTGGATCAACAAGCACCAAAGCTTGATTTTTTATGTTTATTGCAGTACTTGTGTTTACCAAGGACATCTTCATTGATTTCAAATGTCCAAAGTAAACTTTGATGAGCCTTCTTACAAAAGCCGCTGGTTTACGCTCCTCCTAAAAGCAGAAAATTCAGTTTTTCCTATTCAAAACATCATAATAACTGATTATTTATTTAGAATTATATATATATGAGGTAGAGGATTTTCCTTTTGTTTTAAATTAGGACGGTTCCAAAAACTCTGTCATGTTTGGTGTACTATTTTGTGCCTGACTGGTCAAACCATTTTATTGCAGCTACTTTGAACCTCCATGAGAAACTAATTTATTTATTCAGTCTCAGGATTAATCTGATTTTCATTGAGAAATTTTGTTCTGGAGATTTTTCTTTTATTACAATCATCTTCACTTCTTAGGAATATTTCTGGTTTTCTTGGAGAGGACAGATCTATTTAACATATGGATCTAACCTCTACAACTGAGGGCAACGTTCTTCTGTGAAAGGTAGGGCATGCCTAGAAAAAAACAGTCTGGTTTAAATGACAAAATTGTTCAGCAATAATCTTAAATATTGTGTCATCATCCATTTCATTTATTTACAGAAATCTTTTTCTGGCTTTTCTTTTTCAAGTACAAAAGTTTCCGTTTGTTCCTCTTGGAAATACAGCAGTAAATGATAACATAATTTGTTATTACAAATACTTAGATGACTTTGCTGAAAGCACTTTTACCTCAAGCATGTCCCAAGAGCCATCGGATCCAGTCTGGCTTGCGCCAGCAAAATGTTCCTTTAGATAAAAGCAAGGAATTATAAAGTCTTGGAGACTGTGTTCTGGTTCAAGCATAAAGAGATTGTATCTCAACAGATCATCACCAGTGGCCCTTTATTTAAATGAATCCAGTTGATATGAACCAAATGAGCCATTTCCTGGAACAAGAAGCACACTTCTATATGCCATGAATCTAGAATATCATTACCTGCCCTTATGTCAGAGCTCTAAAAAACACAGCAAGCTCCAGATTTGCTCTAAATCCCCCGGCACTCAGTCTCTTGACTGAAATACGGATTTGAGCAATGCCCCATGAGGTGCCCCCTTCAACAAACCCCACCTGTGGAGAGCATGCAGACCCCACAGACCCTGCAGTTTGCAGGAGAACACATGGTAATTTCTAAAAGTGGGATCCTCTACCACGAAGAAATAAGCAGAATGGATTTTTATTTTCAATTTGGAATTTGTTTTAGAGATGCTTAATTTGTAATTATATCATGCTGGCTGAATGCTTAGTTGTGTTGTGGCACTCTTCCCAGAGATTCTTGTGGATGCAGCTTTTAACAATTTCTTTCTGTTTCACAGATGGTCTGTATTTGCCTTTTGCTTTATTATTTTTTTATGAACTCTAATTGCAAGATTTAAAAATGAAAACAAAGAGCAGTAATGACAGTGGAACAGTTTTAGGCTTCAAGTGGTTACTTGTCTCAGAAGTTTCTTGTGGAACTGAGCTGCTTCAGATTATGGCAAAGGCTGCAACATACCTATAACATTGATCTCCAATTATGGCTTGAAATACCAGCAATATGCAATTAATGCCTTCAGAATTATGTCTGAGCAGGTCAAATGGTTCTCACAGGTATCCCAATTATTAATTAACTGTAGCTCTGGTAACCAACTCATTTAAAAAATCCAAACAACACAGCAGCAACAAAAAGTGGACAAAAAATTATATTCAGCAGCCTGGCTTTGCCACACTCCAGATAAGTCCAGGAAGGGGATACCAGCCACTGCTGCTGCTGTCCCCCAGGGAAGCCTCCAGAGTGACTCTCCCTTCCATGCACTTCATTCCCAGTGACATTTCTTTGACCGGACTGCAAAGTCCTGATTGATTGCAGCATATCACAAGTAGCCCTAGTTCTCCTCAGAAGCAAACACTGGGCTCTTGATCCCAAATATTCTGTATTTGAGGATGTTGTGGAGCTTGGCTTTAGGCCCCTCACCTTCCTGCCAATTTCAAATGTGATTCAAATCTCAGTTAATTTTCTCATCTGTTACAGTCATTCTCACGGGACTTCGTTAGAAGCAGAATACAGAGGGGATTGTAAGAAAATTAATAGGGGGAATTTCTGGACCTGGCACTTACAGAAGGATTTAAGAGGCCAAATCAGATGACGAGGCCATCATCTTAATATTAATCCCTTCCTTCCACGCACAGTTTTTATGCCTAGGAAGAATTCTCTCTTGTGTAGGCTTTAAATACAAAAAGCTACTCATGTGGGGACACCCTCCACTGCAGAGGATATGATGTGTGATTGCCTTGTCATTGATGAACAGGAAATAATCAGCTAATAAAAGATAGTGACACAGCAAAACAATCCAAGAAAAATCCTAGACCACTTATGGCTCCTTCCCAGAAAGTTAAATTTCAGTGGAATTTTTGCTGTTGTTCTCATCTGACCACAAAGAGAAACTCAGGCCGTAATCAGCAGCGATTTTAAGGCAAATAAAAAGGAGAAAATAAATGCCACAAAGAATCCCTCTCAGGATGCTGGCAACAGCACAGCTACAAAATTAGCCTCTGCTTGGGACAGTCAAACAGATGGGTGTCACCCAGGTGGAACAGATGACACATTAAACAACAGACAGTCTCTTACTCCATCATACTTGACCCCAAAATAAAGACAAAGCTCATATTTAAGGAATAAATTACCCTGATCTGCTAGGTATATCACTCTAGGTCATTTCACATGCATTTAGAGACATAGGTACAGAAGAGATTGTGTGATGTAAGGACTTTATCTTCACTAATTTAACCTACAGGCATTATAGAAAGATAAGTCTGTATCTGAGTTTCCTACACAAAATAAAACCTTTTTGCCCTGTCTGCAAAGCAGATATTTTGTTGTAAAAAAAACCAAGAGGAGGGAAGATCATAGTTCAAAACAAAATTAATTCAAAATCAAAACACAGTGAAGAAATGAAGTGCAGTGCACAGATTTGTAAGATTTGCTCTATAGCACAGACGGGTCCCAGACCATAAGGGACATTTTAAATGAGCTGGATCAGATCAGGTAGAACTGGATTTGAGCCTGGTGGAATTCCTGAGATGTTGAGCCAGATAACCCTCAATACCTAGAGGTGATTGTTGGTTTTAACGCTTGAGTATTTCAAAGAGACTGTTTTCCATCCAGTAGGACAAGAGGGAAACAACCAAGACCAAAATAATGTCTCACCGCTTTTATTTTATGTATGAATCAACTGGTCTAAAGGAAATACTACCTTCTGTGACTAGGAGAGTAGAAGAGTTCAGGGATACACTAGGTATTTTTAAAGGAAAACCTAATACACATGTTTGGAAAGGAAAAGGACAAGACTTAAGTTGCTGGCAGTATTTGCAGACATCCACAGACATTTTGAATAGAGGTATTCTTCTGGGGGCTTTCACCTTGTCTGAAGGTTTTGTACTTGTTCCAGGTCTTGCACTGTTTATTACATTTCCGAAAGTCAAGTTATTCTTTCCTACTGCACTGCAAACTAGAACATTATTCTTGCTAATTTTGGGGACTCAAGAGCAAACAGAGCAAGGGAAGAGGCAGACACAGATGAAAGCACAATTCTAAAAAAGCAATTGAAGTTTCCACTTTAAAAAAAAACCACAACCAAAACAACCCCAACTAAACCAAAGAGGAGAAGGAAGGATTTTCCTCAAACCTGCAGCAATAAATACTGTTCCATTTTTTGCTGGCAATACTAAAACCACTGCTACAAATCTGCCTGACCCAGCACTGCATCAGCAATACAGGAAGCACGACAAAGAGCAACTTCCAACATTTTTGTCAGACCAAAACAAACAAACAGAGATCCAACACTGGAGATTAATATTAAAGCCATAAATAAAGAGACTGCATGTAAAAGAAATGACTGCAGATTATGGGGACTTCTTTCAAAGAGATGCTAAAAAGAATTAGTGAAACTCACACATATGCTGTGGTCCCACTTTATTTCCCAGGCATTTGAAAGGACAACATTCCTTCCACCCTTCCAGTATGCCAGCTCGGATATAGAGGAACCATTCTGCTCCACTGAGTTTGCAGTGTATTGTAGCACTACTCAGAGCTCTGCTCAGCACATTGTAAATGCTGTGGTTTAATCTTCAACCTACATTCTAAAAAAAGGTTACTGTGTTCATTGTCAAAGTTTACTATTACTCTTCAAGAGCTACTCTGATTATCCTTATGGAGGTCAGACTTGTGGGGATTGTGTATGGCCAAGTGATGTAGACTTTTAGACAAATTCCATCAGCTTCATCGGGTTTGCAAATCAAGGAAATGTCTTTCAAGGCAAAGAAGCCAAATCTTAGATGACATCAAACTGCCATTCATTACTACAATAATTCTTGCTCCTAATCATTATCCAAGGCCTCATTTTATTACGTACCATATGAATACAGTGAAGGGTTTCTTCTCTATAGATTTTGCAGTTTTAAGGTAAGAAACAGATTGAGAGACTTGGATATGCCTGCTTCCAAAGCTGACTGTTCTTCCTAAGTGACATTCCCTGCAGGAGGCATCCCTTAACCTATGGATGCTGGGCTTCTAATCCTCATCAAATTCTTCTGTGGAAAGCACAACTCAACCCACTGCATCTCTGAAGGAAATGTTTTCCATGTCATCCTTAACCAATGGTCACTGCTACCAGAGCTTATTAGAGATTCATCTGAGAGAGAGTGGCTTTTAATGAAGGTTGCATTCACCATCATTTGCAGTCTTCAATTTTACATTTCTTGCCACTAAGAAATATCCAAAAGTCACCCTTTGCCAGTATTCAGAAAGGGGAGGAAGGACGACCAGTTTTGCAAAATCCTGTTTCTTAGAGACCAACTCCCCAAAGCCATGGAAACTTCACTGATGCTTTTAATGAGAAAGGGA
The DNA here is from genome assembly GCA_013400515.1 of Erpornis zantholeuca. Classification (NCBI taxonomy): domain Eukaryota; kingdom Metazoa; phylum Chordata; class Aves; order Passeriformes; family Timaliidae; genus Erpornis; species Erpornis zantholeuca. The sequence continues at coordinate 75,196 of VZTN01009040.1, read as the reverse complement.
TTGGTGCCTGTATTAATTCAGGACCAAATTGTGATTTGCCCTTCCCCTCCTCCCCTTTCCCTCCCCTCCAGTCTCCTGAGAATAATATATCAGGGAAACGACATCTTGTCACACACATGCATATCAGCAAAAGCATCTGGGAATTCCCATTCAAGGTGAACAAACACAGTCAATTCAAACACAGTTAATTCAAACAGCACCTCTTGGCACAGAAAAAAGTCTTCTAAATTAGCTCCTGTATTTTTGGAAGACCTTTCTTCAGCACTCTAATAATGAGAAGTCTGTTTACTAATGAGACGTGAGCAAATGAGAGACATTGGATTTCATCCAGCTTCTCCTGGCCTTGAAATTTCTCTCTTCTTCCACAGTTCCACTGGTCTTATGAATGGTTGTTAGAGGAATCTGGGAGACTGGAGGTCCTCCTCAAGCTCTGCTGGGAAACAGTCCCAAGTATCCAGCACTGGAGCTGAGATCTGAGAGCAGTTCCCAAATTAGCCACAGTAACTCCGTGTATAGCAAATACTGATCTGACATTTGGCAATTCTCAAATATAAGAGCAGAGCTTATTTACTGCTTTTTTGTTTGAGATGTCTACGACAAGCCAGAGTAATTGCACTGCCAGGGTCACAATAAATGACCATTTTTCAAGTTAACTGCCTGGTACTTCAGATAAACACAAAGAGATTTGGGCTTCACTTCCAGTAAAGCTCTCTTACTGCCAATGACATCTGAGTCTCCTGGCTTCTGGCAGCCATCAGCAACTCTGTTCCAGCTAAACAGCTCCAGAAAGCAAGCACCCTTCCACCAGAACTTGGATGGGATGGCTGAGACAGTTATTTAAACAGTGCTCACATAAACCAAGAGATGAAGGGCAGTGAGAAGGGAGGTGCTGAGCACTGACTGCCCCTTATCTTGACCAAGGAATACTCAGGGGACTGGATGAATGTTGTATTAGCAGGACTTTGCCAGTTAATTAAACTGGTCTAATTAACATATCTGTATTGCTGCAGGTGTACCAGTTAATTTTCATCACTGCAGGGAAGCAAAGACACTACACTGATACGGAATTACACGTGTGGAATCGTGCTCACTTTCCGTAAAACTGGTACAGGCATATCCTGGAGCTGTGACTCACAGGCAGAATAGGGAGCAGCAGATGGATGCAGGAATTAATACCCCCAAAAAGACAATTCTTTTCAGTTTACTGGAGGGATCCTTTTTCTACAGGGCTCTTTGGGGAAAAAAAAAAAAAAAAAAAAAAGGACTTACTGATAATAGTTTTTCTAAAAAATGAGGTATTTCAATGGTTTTCTTTGACATAAACAGGAAGTGAATCAGATCAGAGTTGTATGACTACACTATAGATTAATGTTGCTGATTGAGAAATTGTTCTTCTCCAGAATGTTTGTATATATATATATATAAAAATAAATTTATTTTATACAACTCCTCTGGGGTTATTCAGGCTCTCCAGTCCTAACAAATAGAACATTTCTGTTGTTTGGTTATGTTTTGTTTTTAAGTTTAAACCAGTGACTAAAATTACACCTTGGAAATAAGTAAGTTCACCAACTGTGGTATTTTTAGTCATGTCTCCAAATCTTCTATAATGGTTAAATATTTGGTCTCACAGCGGACAAAAGTTGTGAATAGCACTAAACCCCATTCTACTGATTTCAGCTGGAATAAAAGACAGTCAGGTACCAGCCTTCCCACTACTTCTAAATAAAAACTGCATGCTATCTTTACTACTGCAATAATGAAAAAATAATCCTATTGTTTGGAGTTGCACTTGGTCCTCAAGGAAAGAATTCCTTTTAAACTAAACAGTTTTTTGTTTTGAATCTCTGCTAGGCAGGGAAACCAATTACAGCCCTTGGTTTCTCCCCCTTCTCATGAGCTCCTTCACCATCTGTGCATGATCATGGCCCAGCCTTTCTTTCCACCCCTCTGAAAAAGATTCGTCCCAAACATGTCTCACCATGGGAACACATGGCTGCTGGGGATGGTGCTGGGAAACTCGGACTTGGATTAAATGTGACATGAAGCCACTCCCCAGGGGTCATCTAGCGCCTGATGTGGAAGGAGAATTTGGGGAACTACTCATTCCCTCCATTCTGCCCCAAACTGCCCTTGTCCCTACAAAGTTTTCAGGGACATAATGCAACAAACTAAATCCCAGTACTCACAGCAAAGCAGCATTGAAATCAGCCAAAGACACCACTGTGGGTGCTCTTGAAAAGCCTACAGAAATGGGTACTACTAGCAGAATAAACAGATAGGAAGCCAAAACAGACAGAGGGGTGTGTTCTTTTCTTCCTCCCACTATTCAGGATCAGCCCCACTCTCTGGTTTGTGCACACACCTGAGCTGTTCTCACTCTCCTGTCGCCTATGCTGGAATCATCCTGTGGACATTAGATCTTGGAGCAACATTATCCGTAAAGAAAAAGCCCTTTAAGAGTGCAGATCTATCCATGCTTGGTTAGAAAAGAAAAGTCTTGGTCCTGCAGCTCTGCAATAAATGGTTAATTTATGCAACAATGCTGCTGGCAAGTGGCAGAATTAATCTGTGATTTTTTGAGTTTTTTCCAAATGAGGTCATACAAACTATGCTTTGACTATACTGGTGTGGAATTATCTTTAAAGGATTGAGAATCTACAGACAGATAGGGATAAAACTGGGTAAAACAGATTGTAAGGCTTGTAGTGAGCCTCTGTTACTCCCAGAAGTGCCTGTTGTTCACAGCAGTCCTGGCAACTCAGGAGGCCCCAGAACAACAAGCCCTTCCTTGAAGCAGCAGCTCAGTCCCACGTCACTATGGCACTGTCATGTAACACAGAGTTTACACAGGAGTTTTATAGAGTTTACGCACAAAAAGATTTTTAAAAAAATCAATAACAAGACATTTCATTCACTTGATACCTGGTGATCTTGGTTCAGCTCCTGTAGATGCCCTGCCCGAGTTGGTTATGGGAAGCCAACCTGCTCTGCATGGAGGAAGGTCAGTTCTTGATGCTGCAAGAATGATTTTTTTGCTGGCAATGTGAATGATGAGATGACTCAAGCCTGCCAGTTGACTCGTCCTTGTGAGCAGAGCTGAAAATCTCTTGCCATTCCATAACTTTTCTCTTAGATTCAATTCCACTCTCCAACTCTCTCCTCTAAAAGAAAAGGAAAATGTTCTCCCAGCCTCTCCATCAGCCCTGCTTTGGGATATCTAAAGGAGTTCAGTGCAAAGAAATAATCTTGATGTTTCTCCTCAGCCCTACCCTCCCACAGTCACTCCTTTGCCTGCCTGGGGACCCTTGTAGGTACACAGAGTCTCCTATATTTCCTAGCTTTCCATGTTCCACACACCATAGCAGGCAAACTCTCAAGTGCCTCTTGACAGCCACTGATCACTGGTCTACAACCCTTACAGGGCCAGAACTTGCAGGTGGCTGTGCCTTCCAGGCTGGCCCAGCTTGGGACAAGGGTTCGGTTCCTGTGATTAAGACCTCTACTACATTTCAGGAAATTCTCACAGAGCAGAGGCCTAAAAATTTGCTTTATAAAGAGAAATATGAAAGACAATGCAATCAGGCCTAAACAGAAGGTGGAGTGAGCAGGGAATGATGGTACTGGGATGCAAGGGAGAAACAAGACACCTGACTGGGACTTGGTCGCAGCATGGAGCGAGATGTGCCAACTCCCTGGAATCTCTGCCATCTCCCAATTTCCCAAGCACATCACATGTAAAAGCTTAGCTCTCCCATCACACCATGCTCTACACAAACAGCCTTTGTGTCCAGAGGAGGAGCCTCTGCCTGGCAGGAGCTGAAATCACCCGTGGCAGATGTTGAAATCACTCCCTGTGCCGAGCACCATGGCAGACAGGCACAGGATCTCCATTCAATGGTGCAGAGAGTTTTAAGAGATCTGAGGCTGAGGGAGCCACACTGGTACGTTGTATTCCAAACTGCAGGAGAGGATGCCTTGAGGAGAGCATGCATGTTAATCTTCTGTGCATACCAAAGAGATAATTTGAAGTAAGCCAGGATACAGGATCTACCTAGTTTATAAAATGTTCCATTTCATTGTAGAAAAACAAGTGTTAATTAATCAAAATATAACATCTGACAGCTTTTTAGAAAACCTCTTGTCCTGATTTCGGCATCACATTTAAATGTATCATTATGTGCCTTTTAAAAGCCTGATTGGAAAAATTACATCATTTTGGACTTTCTCAACATTTGGTGCGTCAGTTCTCAGTGTCTAAGAGCCCCATAAATAGATGTTGGACCACCTCAATACAATTCATGTCCACAGATTTTCCATAACACACTTCACTCTATTATTCAAATAAAGTGCAAGTAGATCTTTTCCTGGGAACAGGGGTTATGCAATGTTCAACACAAGAGGATCAAGAAAAACAGTGTAAAGCCAAACATGAGCTGCAAATCCTCGCAGAGCAGCAGAGTCTATTTATATTTATTTATATGTTGTGTCTCCATTCAATTCTCACCTAACAGCCCCCAGCTCCTTTTGCTTCTTTTGATCCACCAGACTCTTTCTCACATCTTGGTACACCAAGAGTGTGGCCAAGCAGCTACACATCAATTTGCCAACTGACTAATAATGAAAATATAATAGCAGGATGATCAGAACTTTAATATAATGAGATCCTTATGCTGTTAGGAACTACTGTTCCAAATTAAAATTATACACCCTGGTAGTACTGATGAGATTTTGCCAAAATCCACTGAATTCGGGGGTCTGATAGAAAACCAAAATATTTCGTTTCAGGTCAGAAATGTAACACGACTTTAATACACACNTAAGTATCTCAACTTATTTGTGTATGAATTTCATTATCTGTGCTGCCAGTCATGAGCATTTTAATGAGAAAGTTCTTGAATGCAAGGATCCTCTTTAGCATCACCATTTCCATTCATTTTCCATTCTATTTTCACCAGACTGGTGACACATTTCACTTTCAGGGTGACTCAGAATGCCAAGTCCAGAAAAAAATATCTCCATAGTTACACATCTCTCTCTTGCAATGAAGTGCCAGTTCTCCAGTGCCCAGCTTTCAAACTGTCAGTGCTGTAACACAGCAAAAATGCCTTGCCTCAATCACCAGGGTATTCGTTTCCAGCTGTTAGCCAACACCTAAAACTCAGAGCAACATTTTCCTCTCTGCAAGGATAGCTGAAAGACCCCATGGAAATAATCTAAAAATCCAGTTGGTGACGTAAAATAAAATTCTGTGTAGAGATGCATCCAGCCTGTAATACCAAAAGGAAGGATTCAGCCTGAATTGATCAAAACCAGAGAAATTCCAGAGGGTATATATTGGAAAATAGGCGATGTGTGGACCACATATATATGCCAAAAATAGAATCTGTTCATACAGTCTCTCAGTATAAAATGTAACATTCACATTATTTCAAGTTTAACTTTTATGTTTGCAGTGTACAGAAATTAAGAACGTATTAATTTAGAAATAATAACACTATATTCTTTCATGCAACACAAGTACAGCAATGTTATGTAAGAGATCTCTACCTTTCTTTAGAAGACACTAGGAGACAGACATACAGGCAATACCATTATTCAGAAATGCACGGCTGGGCTTAGAGAGAAGCCCACAAGAGATTTTTGTTTGTTATTTAGTTCCCATTTCTAGAAATAAGAAATTACCTGGTGGCTGTCTCTCATTTTGACTTCTGCTGCTACACTCTGAAGTCACAATCACATCTCACCGTTTGCTTTATAAAGACAAGGAGTTACACCAGGGCTTCTCCCACTGACTCAGGGACTTACAAATCCTGAAAGTCCTATAAAAACATAAATTCACTTGACACAGGTGAGTTCAAGAGCTGATTCCTTCTGGAACCTGTGATAATTTCAGAGTCTGTTTGAAGCACCAGTAGCACCAGGTCCAAAGCTCTCCTCCATGCCTCTGTCTTGGCTGCAATGTTATCACAAACATTTAAATCTGTGACCTGGTCAAGGAAGGAATCAGAGCCACCTCTGAGCACTCCACCTCTCCTAAACTCTTCCAAAATATAAGCTGAGGGAGAGCCACAGGCTGCTGCTTTCTGGAGGTGATGATCCACTGCAGCACATGCTTCCAGCTCCGACCTGGCCTTTGCAGTGTTACACAGGACCACTGAGAGGTACTGCTTCCAGCCACCTGCCAGTGCCTGGAGCACAATGGATTTATACTCTGCCAGCCAGGGACTGGGAAACTCTCTCACAGCTTTGTCATTTCCCAGTCGCTCGGGCTGCTCTACGAGCACCTGAATGTGACTGAGGCACAAGAGCTCCACTGCGCCACCCCCAGGGAAAACCTTCCCATCCTTTAGAGCGTGATGGAGTCGATACAGCAAAGTCCAGAACTGGTCTTCAAGGAGCTGCACCTTGGAAGGCAGGGCAGTGGTGAGCACAGCCGTGAGTAGGGGGATGCCTCCTGCGCTGATCCGCGCTGGCACCAGCTCACCCAGATCCATCGCGCGCCCATCGCCAGCCTTCCACAGCTCCGCCCAGGCCCCGTTCCCCACACAGGAAGCGTTCAGCTGGCTCAGGTACGTCACTGCCTGGGCACCAGTGACCTCCCCAAAGGCACACAGCACATCCCGAGCCACACAACCAATTACCAATATCCTGCTGGCAATGCACCTTTCCATGAAGTTCTCACACACGTTTCCTTTGACCAAAACCAGGTTTACTTCAAAGGTCATCAGAATATCCAACATTCTGTTTAGCCACACATCTCCTGCTCTCCCTCCCTGTGGATTGGGATGCTCCAATATGGTCCTTACATTATGTGGTCTGTTAAAACCTAAGTGGCGATACTGCTCCGTGAGGTCACCATCCACCAGCAGAATCCGAAGGGGTTTGTCTGCAAAGTGCTTGACGACTGTGGCTTGCTCTGGTGACACTAATGTGACAAAGCCTGGGGAGACACAGGAATAGATCTCAGGCAGGCCTAGCACATGGCACGTCACAATCTCTGTGATGTTAATCTGGGAAGAGCCACTGCATTCTGCTCTCTCTTGCTGATAAGCAGCAATGCTTTGTAGCAGTTTCACGCTGGTCTGGTTTCCATGGCTCAGCGCTACTGCCAAATGTTCTAAACCACAACATCCACATGGATCTGCTGATAGTCCTGAAAGGTATCCCTGAAAATTACTTTGCTGACTTGAAAAACGTCTTTTCCCTAGGGTGCTGAAGTGTCTGCTGTGGGTTAACTTCTGAGTGATACAGCTGGACGCAATAACACCACTTCCAGACAGCACAGATGAACTTTTGTCACCCACTGCTTTGACAAGAGAAGCCACTGAACCAAAGCCAGCCAAGGGTGAAACCAGGCACTTCTTAAAATGACAATCATCTCCTTGATGGGAACTAGAATTTATTGGAATTACTTCTTCTGGTACAGAAATATCTCTCTGAAAACACAGCAAATTCCGAGGATTTGTAAGACCGTCACATCCAACTTGGCCAGTTTTGCCTTCAAAAGCTTTTGGCTTAACTTTGTTAGAACACAGCTCTTTCTTTACATCATGTATTGGTATTTGAAGACACTGGACTCTCTCACAGCAGGAATTCAACCCCTCAGACATCAGAGACACTATTGCTGGAACAGGAACGTTCTGCTGGAGACACTCCACAACAGCATTGCTCCACGCTCCAACCAGGAACAACAGGGTACTCATCCCAGTCTTAAACTCCTTGTTCTGAGCCTGAATGGTTTCATTAAGAAGCTGTCCAGCAGCACTTGTCAAATCCAAACTTTCAATCAGTCTAACAGCAGAACAAATCAATGTGCTCTGGTTGGTGCTTTCATCAACAATGAATTTATGTGATTTCATTGGCCCCAGGAATGTTCTCCCAGTGGATGCTAAGGATGAGAGTTGCTGGAGTCCAATATGTCTCCTGGCATTCACATCCCTGAAAGCCATGGGCAGTAGGCAGCATCTGTGAACAGAGCACAAATTACTGCCCCATCCTCACAGGATACCAGAGCAGGAATCACCAAAAAATCATTTTAGCAGTCTACCCCTGAATACAGCTTTCCTCTGTATAAAGCAGGCCTTCATCCTGGGCATTTATTATGAGAAATCCATGGGCAGAGTTGCTGAAATGGTGCACTGTTAAAAAACCATGGAATCGTTTCTGACTGGCCGATTAGAGCTGTCAATTCCCATGGTACCTTACACTTCCATCAGTACAGCCTGTGTGGAACTCCCTCCTGCCCTGCTATCTCGAATTTCAGTTATTTGCCTTACTTAAGAAAAAAGTTCACTAGAGCAGAATGGACAAATTACATGCAAAATTCAAGAGCTCTGTGCAGATCCTTCTTGGTAATAACAGTCATGTCACTGACTTTAACCTTCAAGTCTGGTTAAACACATTTTATTCCAATTCTATTTAGTCCAATTAGCATGCATGAATACTTCATTAAGTGAAATAAAAGCAATGACACTTCTTCAGACCTCATGCCCTGCCAACACTTTCAAGTTCTGACCAACTATTCGTTCTTAGCATACCAAAAAGAAATCTTCTTTCCATTAAAATCTCTTCCACACCATGGTCCCATGGCAGACCACGTGGATTAAAATAAAGCTCCCTTTTTGAATAACAAAGTATACACACTAAGAATTGTAAACCCTGAGCCTTGTACCTCTTATGCTCAGATTCAAATCATAGAATCACAGAATAGTGTGTGGGAGGGGACCTTAAAGATCACCTAGTTTCAATCCCCTGCCATGGGCAGGATCACCTTCACTAGACCAGGTTACTCAGAGCCCCATCCAATCTGGCCTTGGCCCCTTCTAGGGATGGCACATTCACAACTTCTCCGGGCAACCTGTCCCAGTCCCTCACCACCCTCACAATAAAGACTTTCTTCCTGATACCCAATCTAAATCGATTGTCTGTCAGTTTGAACCCATTCCCCTTTGTACCGTCACTATATGCCCTTGTAAATAGTTTTGCCCGATTTTTCCAGTAAGTTCCCTTCAGGTACTGGTATTTATTACCAACATTTATTCCAGCTCCCTAAAGGCCCCTTTGCGTAGCTATTCCAAATCCAAAAAGTTCTTTTTTTTTTTTCCATCCCACACACCGAAAGTCCACTTGAATATTATGTCGTAGTATTGCTAGGGAGAGGAAGCGCGCCCCGGCCCGTCGGCCCCACACGGCCGAGGGGAAACGGCCTGGAGCGGACACACCGGAACTGCGCTGGCGACGGCGTAGCCGTTTCCTGGGGGCCGGAGGGTGCCTGGCGGGCCGGTGCGGGTGTCTCACCGGAGGGACCGCGCTCCCGGCGCTCCCGGCGCTTCCCTGGACACGGAGTTGCCTGGACACGGCCGCCGCTCCCTCNTCGTTCCGCCCGCTCATTGGCCGGTTGGGCGGCGCGTGTCGGTTGCGCGCGGCGGTGCGGAGCTCCCGTCCCGTTCGGTGCGGTGCGGTCCCGTCCCATCCCGGAGCGGCATTCCCGGCCGGATGGTGAGCGCGCCCTCCCCGCCGCGGGCTCCCTTCCCACCGCCACCTCCCCCGAGCCCCTCCGGCCCCTCCCGCCTACGGCAGGAGTTATGCAAGTCCCCTTCAGGTTCCACCCCTGCCAGGCCGTCGCTGCTGCCCGGTTACCTCGCGCAACGCACCCCGGAGAGGCCCTCCCTCCAACGGGAAAAACACTCCCGGAAAAACACGGGGACACGCAAAATACGTCACCTGCTCTAGGCAAGCCGGAGGGAACATGCCTCATTCCTCTTGGCACACCTCACAGACCTCCGCATCGTTCGGGTCCCCGCAGCGTTGTTGCAATGGCATTGGCCAGGCCCGGAGGTGGAACCTGAAAGGGATTTGCACAACTCAGATAAGAAATAAACGCAATAATAAGCCTCCATAGGCAGGAAAAGATCTCGTGTGTCTTCTTCCCAGAGCAGCATGTAAAGAGTAAAAGTCTCATGCCTGTGTTAATAGCAGAGGAAAGTCAGGGGTGAGCCAGACAAATGGCTTTGCAATCCAAGCTGAGAGGAGCAAATCACCTTGAAAACTGAAATTTTATTTCCAAATACAAGAAAATGGAATCTTCCGTGTTACACATTAGGTATCTAAAAGAGAAATCCCAGCCCCAAAAAAATGGTAACAGTTCAGCAGAGGCAAAAGACTTGTCCGCAGTAGCTAGGTAACATATTCCTTGCTTAGTGTTTTATTTATGTTTGTAAAGCCTAGTTAGTTGAAGCTGGTGTAGGAGGGACTGCCTTTTCTACCGACTCTCTGCAGATTCGAGACTGCAGGACTAAAATCTGTCTGCTGCTGATTTTTCTGTTTGTCCAACCGTATTTTAAAACAGAACTATACTTGAGGAAAGCATCTGGCCTGCTTTATAGGTGGCAGGGGGAACACTCTAGCAGCTATAGCAGCTTACACCAGAGGCAGGAAGGGTCTCAGAAGTGTCCTGGATAATGATCACCAGCTCAGCACAAGCAGATTAGTTCTTATGGGACAGACTGTGTGTTGATCTCACTGCTGCGGCACATTGCTACCTGGCTCCACATCTGTTCAATGGACTGGCAGCTTGGAGCTACACAGCTCCCTTGAAACTTTGCTTCTCCCTCCTTGGCTGACTTTGAGTCTCATTTACAGCCAAGACCCTAAGCAACCAGCCTTTTTAGCTGTGAGGATGTTGTACTTATATTTTTCAGGTAAATCTGTAGGAGCGGCAACTGGCAGAAGGTGCAGAGGGTCATAGTCACCTCAGAGGAGTGTTCATTTTCAGGCTGCCCACCTGTTTTTCTGGCATTACTCCTCTAATGCCAGAAAAATACTCCTAAATCTTTCTGTTTAAAGCAGAAAACAGGAAGCCCGAGTGCACATTCCCCAGGAACAAAGTCTTGGCTTGTTTTCTTTCTAGAATAACATAAGAAAATGAGCATAGAGACCTAGGTGTCTACCACTTGGAGCAAGGAATGTCTCTCACCTCTGCTACAGCTTTAATGTTGTCATTTATAATTTAGTGTATTTTGAATTCTCGCTGGAATGTGCTGTTCCTTATCTGTTCTCTTCCTCACTTCCTGAAGGCATCCAGCTACAGAAAACCTGGCTTAGGTACAGCCCAGCGGAAGAAAAGTGGCTTGAAACCTGAACTTACAGAAGAGCAAAAGCAGGAGATCAGAGAAGCTTTTGATTTGTTTGACACTGATGGATCTGGAAGCATTGACATAAAAGAACTGAAGGTTTTAAAACTTTTTTTTTTTTTCCCCCAGCATGAAAATATCTTTGATCTCAAAATTAGCTGCTTTTTCTGTTTGTCCAGCCCTATTTTAAAGGAGTTTTGGAGTACAAAGGAGTGTAATGGAGTGCTGTAATGACTGAATTTGGGGTGTACTCTGCATGTAATGGTTCCCAGCAGACAGGCTTCTCTACTATGTGCATATTTAGATCTGACAGCTTTGAATAGCTGAGCATTAGAGAAACTAAACAGTTTCAGTTTTTATGACTTAGGTGCTTGTTCCTGGGTAGCAGACTTTTGTTGTTCTGGGATGAGCATCAGAATATCATATATTTTCTTCACCTGAGAACTAAACACAGATGTTGCACGCACTCGGGAAAGTTACAACTATGTTTGCATATATGTAATCCAAAAATTACTTGTTTTTTAATTTAAAAAAGAACAAAACAGGGATCAGAGTTGCATTTCAGCAACAATTTAGGCAGTGTGTGTGCACTTACATACACACAGTAGTAAAGGGGGAGGATTATTCTCAGTTCTCTCCCTGTGATTTTATGTGTCTGGTCTTTTTGTAAGCATGAACCCTTTTAATTATTTCCTTTACCTTGATTTCTCACATACACACTCTGCTCAATTTCTGCGTATGTAACCTGTACCTCTGCCTAATATAACTTAAAATTTCCACTAGACCATATAGGAAAAATGACATCTTAAGAATATTAAACCTGCACTGTTACTGTTCAGCAAGATGAAAGAAGCTGCTAGAGAACACCAAGGTGTTTTCATGCCAGTGAGTTGTCACTGCAGTTCTGGACAAGGAAATGTAACAAGCTTTAGCTCAGCCCTTACACCAAAACTCTGGTGGCCTCCTAACAGAATTGGTTTTGCTGTTTCGGCACAGGTTGCAATGCGGGCCTTAGGCTTTGAGCCAAAGAAGGAAGAGATTAAGAAGATGATAGCAGACATTGACAAGGAAGGAAGTGGTACCATCGACTTTGAGGACTTCTTGGCTATGATGACACAAAAAATGGTATGAATTAGTAGTAGAAATTCTTGTGACAGCATAAGAAAAAGGAACATCTCAGTGTCAGGGGTTTTCTGATTAACATATGCTTTACTCTTGGTTTAGAGCGAAAAGGATTCAAAAGAAGAAATCCTGAAAGCTTTCAGATTATTTGATGATGATGGCACAGGAAAAATTTCATTCAAAAACTTGAAAAGGGTTGCCAAGGAGCTGGGAGAGAATTTAACAGATGAAGAACTTCAGGTAAATTCTGATTTACCAGAGCTTTTCTAGCAGACACAGACCATGCCTGTAGCTCCTAGGGATTGGGTGGGAGGTCAGAAATATGAAAAGCAGTCAAATACATAGTTCTGTTTTCACATGAAGTGCCTCTGATTTATTGGTTCTTTAATGAGTGGAATATCTTGTGTTTGGAGTCCAGTGCCTGATCAAATGTACAATGTGTTTTGTAGGAAATGATTGATGAAGCTGATCGAGATGGAGATGGGGAAGTAAGTGAGCAAGAATTTTTGAGAATCATGAAGAAAACTAGCTTATACTAATATCTGTTGCCTTACTATACAGCTGGTCCAAAAGATAACCTGGAAAAGGCTTAAAAACTGGGCTTGTGCCTCCTGCATATTTTCTGCTATATAAATTCTGAAAGGATAGATTTTTTGGTTTATTCCTCTTTTTCAACAAAGATAATTGGTGAAGGAGGGCTGCAGTACCCAAAACTGCCAAAATGAAATACTGCAGAAGTCAAAAGGAAGGATGAACTGAACCTGCAAGGCAGGGTCCCTTCCCCTCCACCATAACAACTTCTCTGATTGCCATTTTGGATAAAAACCACAGTGTTGTACTATTTACCTAAAAGGTTCTTCACTTGAGATGTGAAGATTCCCACTGCTGCTGTGAAAGGCTACTTTGCCTTTCCTAAGGCTACAGATAGAAAGGACAAGCACAGTAATTTTTATTCCTTTGAAGGTTTTTTAGGTTATCTTTCAATATTTGTCTCCTGTTGTTTATTTCCATGAAAGACTCTAAAATGAATTGCATATCTATCTGTATTTCTGTATGAAACACTCTTTTCCTATGGCAAGTTGTTTTTGGATTTAATGGAAAGCAAATGTAGATTTGGTTCTTCCTTTGGAGCTGTGTGCCATCCATAAATGTTCTTGTGTTTATCTGATCACCTGAAACCTGAATGGAACTTGAATGTGACCTGCTTGGGTGACCAAAGTTTATTGTATAACCAGGCAACACCTTGTGCCATTGTTCTTACTCCCCAGACATTACAAAGCTGCTGTCACTCCAGGATTTCAGGTACCTAAAAAGTCCAGTTCCATGGTGCACTAGAGTAAATTTTGTCTTGTTGACAGTTATTGCAGAGAGGAATTGCATCTGAAGTGAAAAAGTAGCTCACCATGGACATCTGTGGAACACTGAATGTATTTAGATCCACGCAGTCCAAATTCATTTCGCACATCACAGGTTTTGGGGTGGTTTCTTTTGGGAGTACCTTTTTTTTCTGTAGTATTTCTTACATATAGTGTCAATCTAGGCCTTACTGGAGAGCCATGTCTGCTTCTGAGTTACAGAGCAGTGACACACAGCCTGGTATCTAATTATGTGGCTCTGCAGGAGTGTTTACCCTTTATAGACAATCAGCTTCAAAACTTTCAAATCCTGTAAAGCTCCAGAGGCCTGAGAAGTCCCCTGTTATCATAGTGGCAGTAGATGTAATTTATAGTACCATAAGTGTTTTAAAATGTCTTCACTTTGTATAAGTGTAAAATAAAACTGTTTTGCAAGTTAATGAGTTTTTGTGCATATTCTGTATTTTTAAAAATTATTTTAAAGTCTTAAATGGTTGACCAAGCATATTTTCACTTTCATTTATGTCTTCTTTCTAAGAGAGGAATTCTTAGGTACAATAGTCTGTCACGTAATTCCTCTTCCACCCTGCTGATTAAAAGTTTCTAGTACTAACCACATATATTCAGAAAGGGAAATTTGAAGTTCTAGTTGATTATGGGGAATCCCAGAGCCTGTTAGAGTGATTGTACTTTTTTTTGTGCTGCCACAGGAAGAGATTGATGACTGTGGTTTACCTATGATGCATGTCACTTCTCTCTTCCTGTTCTAATCCCATTACCTGCCCTGAAGGTAGGAAAAAGCCACACAATCATACCTGCCATGTGTACTACAATGGTGAAATGCTATTTCTAGCTTGCCAATTAATCTCTGAAGTCTGGAATGTCAAGCAGTGCCTGAATGAGCACAAAACCTGCAAGTGCTAACATGTGTCTCATGGTGTTTTAGTTTACAGGATAGTGAGGGAAATCATCCCCTCTTCAGCCTGGCAGCTGGCTGGGAAGCCCATCCTTTGCATCCCTTTTCCCCTTAATGCTGGCATGGAGAGTGGGTCCTTACCTGACATTTGCAGCTTCCCCTCAGGAAGTGCAATTCAGACATGCTTTGTGTGCACCCAGCTGAGATCCTTCCCCTGCACCATCAGCAAAGTTTTCACTCTGAGTGTTTATTCTAGGCAGATACTTTACAGAAGGGAAAGTGGAACTGTAGTTTGTGTCTGGCAACACCTAAAATCAACATTTATTGCTGAGGGCAATAAATAGCTGCTTGGGAGATAATATTGCAAATGACTTCCTATGAAATATGTTTTGAAATTAAAAAGTACTAGGCTTTTAATAAAATACAAAATAGTTCAAGAGAAAAAAAATTGCTTACAAGTTATATTCCAAAATATGACAATTGCATGGCAATTTTATCTCCCAAATGCAACTTAGAAGTTCTTTATAATCTCTCAGGCCCACAGTACAGTCCCACAATCCTGCCAGTCCCACATTAAGGCAAATCTTCAGTTGGCTTTAGGGAAAAAAGACCCAAGGAACTGCCAAGGAGTGCTGTGCTGTCACTTCATTAGGTGTAAGTTTGTTTTCAGAGCAATGAGCACAGGATCAGCTTCTAACATTGCAGAAGAAAAAAGGCTTCTTTTCAGGTACACCTAATCTTGGCATTTAAAAGAGGATGGCGGGAAGCAACAGAGGAAACATTTGTGTACTTCCACATACCAGGAGTCTTACTAACAGAGCCCAAATAGTTCCATAAACTGATGAGGCATTTAATATTAAAATATTTAAATTGTTCATTTACAGTTTTGAAGACTAAGTCTCACATCCTGCAAACTGCCTGGTGAAGCCACACTACATATTTGAAGTGTTAAATATTATTCCCTGTAAACCTCCTCACTGAGTTAAATAAATTAAATATTGCCACACTACAATTGCTTTTAAATGTCCCCCGGATAGCGTAAGTGGATTTTGAGCAGGGCACAGGGCAGCAAACTGCTCCGTCTACAGGCCGATATGAGCCTTGGCACTCGAGGAAACGCACCCTCAGGGGATAATCCTGCAAAGAGAGCTTCCTTTGTGTCACACCTCTCAATACAAATGAGGGCCGATAGATCTGAGAGCGTGGCAGCCTCGCTAGAGGGCATCCAGTTACTGACGCTTCTTTGCCTCCTCTGTGGCTTTCAGTGAGGAGGGAAAGTAGGCTCACAAACACCGTCCACACTGGGCTTGAAATACGTGGTTGGATACAGAATTATTTTCTCTGAAAGGAAGAACGCAAGGCTTCTCTCACAACCCATGTGCAAAACGTTGTAATTATTAGTCAGTTGTTCAAAGCTAAACCCCCAAACCACACTTTCTGAAACTCCCACTCTGTATCAATAATTGCAGACACGCTCTCAGGAGAGCAGAGAATGCCACTTGCCTTTCACACAGTCCCCCCGAGTGCTCTGACCACTCTGTAGAGTTATTTTCTCCCTTTGGGAATACTGCTATCAAATAGAACCACTTCCAGGAGAGAGATGGAGCCAGGCTCGCTGCAGGATGCTTGTGGCTCTCCGTGGGATGTGGGAAAGCTGGAATCATGGCCTTGCTTCGAGTCAAGAGGAACAAGGATTTGAGAATTAGACCCTTGTCCCCAAGGTGAGTGTGTTGACCTTTAGCGATGTGGCATAACTCCAGTGGCCTTGTGGGGACCTAAACCTATAGATCGCGAACTCTTTGCAGTCCTGGCTGCCACTAATTACTGAACTTGAAATTGTTCAAGGCATTTTTTTTTGCTTGTCTGAATTAGATTTGACACGGAGAATATTAACAAAGTAAAACTGTCAAGCCTGAGCTGCAAAGGTATAAAATTCCCTTGCTCTCAAGGCCATGTTCTTTCCTTTGACAGCTTCTAACTGGTTCTAGCAGTGACATAAGTTTCACTATGAAAAGAATCCCCCCTCCCCACATTAAATAAAGGCATAAAAATTGGTTTCCATAGGAGGCAAATGCAACAGCTAACCTAACCCATTTCTAACATTATTTTGAACCACTCTCTACCCAAAAACGTAGCTTAGTGCAATGAAACAAAACCAGCATAATTCATACATCCATGCTATTGTGTGAAATAGCTTCCTGGTATGGCTCCTTCTCTACATCAATATAGAGAAAACAGATAATAAAATTTCCTCTAAATTTTTTCAGACGTCCAAATGAGAAGTACCATGAAAGCCCTAAACAAGAAGGAAAAAGTGACCACAAACATTGTAGATTGAATTAGAAACACTAGAAGGTATTTCAGTAAAAAAACCCATCCTACCAACTTCTAAAAATATAGTGTCAGATCATCTCAGTTTACCTCTGATCTCCATGTTTCCTCTTCAGAGAGTTTAAGACATGATTGGCCAAAGAAATCCATAGAAGCACGGTTTCCATAAATCTTATGAATGTTTTGTTTAAATCAGTCCTTAATACAAATGGGAGGTTGAAGATAATTCATGCAGAATAGCTCCTTTTGGAAAAGACATAAATTTAACAAAGATTTTTGGGTTTGTTTGGTTTTTTCCCTATCAGGGTAACTAAATTATTGATGAAGTTATTGATGTTAGTCAAGTGGAATGACTGGATGGAACGACAAGTACCTTTTGCAGAAATAAAAGGAGATTTTTTTTCCTAGATGAAAAAAATCCATGTCAGTGAAGGTATAGTCCATCTAGAACAGATATCAGGTGAAACAGATGCTAAAACTACAATTATTTTCTCTAAGCAGAAAATAATTACCATAGTTGAGACTAGTGTTGGGTAAACATATCCCTTTACATGGCTCTTTCTCATCTTTCTCCTTAACATTTGGAACCAATCAATTATTCATCAAAATGGCCGACAGGTTTGAATATTATTTCTGTTTGTGCTGCAACATACATAAATATTTTTGTCAAGTCCTGATAAACTGGGTCAGTGTCTGGGTGGGCTAAATGCTTAGGATCATTCTGCAGAAAACAACGCTATTATTGCTTAGAGCGTTTAAAATAGCAATATTACAAATCCAAGAGAAAATATGAGTTGAAAATGCTTATGTATCATAATTAAAGGAGTTTTTCCCAGAAATGAAAGAGCTTTTCAAAGGCAGGAGGGAAGAAACAGGTACTTTTATTCTTCCTAGTGCCAACCCAAGATGCAATAGATGAATTAAACAGGATATTATTTATTGCGCGGGGATTTTTGTGCCGAGATTCAGAATTCTCCTGGCTACCAATTGCCCTGCAGTGCCAGGCAAGTCACCGAGTCAAGGTCTAGGATGGTGCAGTCCTGATCCCCTCCTGCCAAGGGCTCGGCAACACCTATTCCCATTGCCTGCAGTGGGACTAAGCGGGTCTTTAGCACTTCTGCAAAACTGGGCCTTAGACAATAGAAGCTTTAGGTATGGGCTTCCTATTTCCTGCGGTGGATTTGTGTAGGTGGCCTTGTTACCAGAAATCCATACTCCTACACAGCAACTTCTGACTGTGTTTCTGCAGAAATGACTATGATGAAAGGAATGAAATATTTTGAAAATAAAAAACATGTGTTTGTTTCTCCAAACCAGTTGGGGTATCTCCTGCTGGCAAGATTAATTTCTTCTCCTCTCATGTGGCAAAATTAGGAGTGGGGTGGGAAACAAAAGGATTAAGGTTTGCAAGGGCACCGTGGCTTGGGGTGCTGCACACACGGAGAGGGGAGAGCCCGTCTGTCCCATCCTCTGCCCATCATCGGCAGCTGAGTCACTGGCCCAGCCTGCAGAGCTTCTTGCTGCTGCATTTCGCAGCCAGGAAAATCCCACATCCTCCCAGTGGGTGTAGGAAACACAGCTACAGCCTCTGGATGCGTCGGCATCAAAAACAAAGGGGAGATTGTGGTGCGGGCGGTGGCTGTGGGCTCAGGGCCAGCATGCCAGGACCTTGCCGACAGCATCCTGGGGAGCTGCGAGTGGAGCCGGGGCCAGCACTGCCTACCCGCAGCCCCGCTGGTTTGCCAACCCCAGCACTGCAAGGTGTGTGACCAGCTCTACCTCCTCGCATGGGCACCCGCCAGGGCCACCAGCAGGCAGCCTCTGCTGTCCCATCTCATCCTGTCTCTCTGCTTTTTGGCCAGGAGCAAGTCACACCTTGCCCTTCCTGGTCTTCCCCAGCCCGGGCTGTTTGCCTTCAAGCTCAGGGGCTTACAAAGTCTCAGCTCCCGCCGTGCCGCTATGGCCAGCACAGCACTTGTGGCTCCAGTGGGGGTCACCGGAGGTGCCGCTCTCAGCTCCCACCCATCTCACTCCCAGCCATATTCCATGATTGCAGAGTTGGGTACAATCAGCCAGGGCGGCTTCAAACTCTGAATTTTCCAGTACTAGCTGAATATTGCCAATGCTGCTTCAGATGGTTCTGCAAGCATCCTGCTGGGAGAGCAACCCAAGACATGTCCATCTTGTTTCCTTCTATGTGTTCCCTGTGGCACTTGCCAAGCTCATGTTAAGGGTGGTGTTATTCTGAGAAGACCGCAAGCATGCTGGGTCAGGCAGCCAATGCCTGGCTCTCCAGCCTAGGGCTGAGTATTGCTCTTGGGAAAGGAAACACAGGAATGGACTGGGCATGGGTTTGCCCAACTGTCTGGGCAGCTGCTCCAAACAAAAGCTCTTTTGAGAAGCTGCTCCTGTAAAGGGGACAAGAAGAGACCTGACATCCCTAAATGTGTGCTTCCACACTGAAGGGGCAACTGGAGAGCTCTGCTGGCACTGGGAAAGGTTGCCTTAGGAAGGCAATCGAACAGTCAGCCTTAGGCAGTACAAGCCCTTCCACCCCAGTTCTCCAATGGCTTATAGGCCACTCAGAGCAGAACTGGCATCAGCGCCCCAGCCAATCCCACAACCATAACAAGATCTTTCTTCACCAGTGCCATGCTTCCTTGGAGGCTTCTCTTCCTCCTCCTTGTGCCTCCTTAGCAAAGCTGCTGCCCCGGTGCCTTCTGTTTAGCCACCTGAAACTTCTCCTAGGAAGGTTAAGCAGCAAGACCATGCGGAAAATAAAGGAGAGGAAACTTCCTCTGACATCCATTCCCTGTCACATTTGTTCCGTGCCCATATTGACCAAAACACAGGAAAGGACAGACAGGAGAAAATAGCTACGTGTCAAAGGAAAAACAAACCAGCCCTTCCTAGCTCTGTCTAGCCATGCATCCATTTACCAGACCAAGTGCTTTTGGCCCAGTCTGATGGGCAGACCTGAGCCTGCCTTTGGAATCTATGCCAACAAGGGAGGAACGAGGCCTCACACATCATTTACCATGGCTGGGTCACCACTCGGATGTTTTAACACTGGTGTTCAACACCAACATTTTCTTCTGAGGAGGTGTCACAGGTTGGCTCCACCATGGGCCTGTTTACACCACAGGTTCTCCCTTTATTGTGATCAGCATGTCCCTTTTCACACAAACTGTTTTATAGTGATATTTTACGGATATATCATGGCCATCTGGGACATTTCCAAATATCTACAGCTGCATTTTTGGAGTGAATTTTCTTCTACATGCTGGAGTCAGAATGAATTTATATCAACGAATTGCATGTGTGCTGCTGGCTCATTGTCCTGGAGTTCAAAAGTTTAAGGTAGTTTTTGAATAGGACCTGCAAATGTCAAGGTCTCAGATTAATTTCTTCTATGATACAAAATGGTTTGTTTTCAAGAGTGAAGCACTGATTCAAACTGAATCTAGGTATTTAATGGAAAATGGAGTTTGAACAGTAATTTTTTGTGGCATTGTTGCCATTCCGAAACTTTCGCAGTTCAAAAGGTGGCATAAGTCTTAGACAAAAAGAAATCATTCACACTTATTTCAGCAGTTTCCATTGAGAGACTGGCTTGTTCAAGGCACCATCTCTTTAAAAACATTACATCAACTTCAGTAGATGTTACTTGATAACGCTCACTGAGTTCCTAGCAATTACCACTATTTTTTATTTGCATATGAGTTGTTTTAGGGACTATCCAGGCAGAACTGTAATAGCCCCATGCCCTAGAAAGCTTTCAGCCTCAACAGGAAAGAGGTACCACGTAAGACAGTATTGGCCAGAAATCCAAGGAATGTTAACATCTTTCCAATAGCCATTTCTTAGAAAAGCCATCTGAAGATGACTGAAATTGGGATGCTTTGGAAACACAAAAAAATGTGCACTCTTAAATATGTAACAGGAGAAATATAGCAGAGCCTTGGAGTACAGGTCAGTGAGAGGTGGAAGGGTATGTACCAACAGCAAATGGGAGATGATCACGAGGCTGAGAGTAAGTCACAGCTGGCCTTGGAGGAACAGGCATTTCACTTGCACCTAATACGGCAGAGACATCACAGACATTATTTAAGCAGAGAGGTAGGCTTGGAAAATTAGCTCTGCAGCAGCAGGCAAGGACTATGTGGAAGCCAAGAAGAATCCTGAAGTAACAGAGATACAAGAGAAATGTTTAACGTTGTGAATAAAATCTTCCCATTACTGGGTACACACATGCAGATCTGGATACAGAACAGTGCTAGACAAAGATGATGCTTATCCTCAATCTAACTACTAATAGTAAACTAACTCCATCTGCACCATTTTTCCAGATTTCCTTTTTAAAGATTAAAAGCTGAATTCTAAGAGATCTGGATGCATTTTGACCTTTAACTGAAGAATAACACAACAGAGGATCATTTCAAGGCACAAACGAGAGACATACACCAGAGAGCAATGGAGGACATTCCTCCAAGGCTTAGAGTGTGAGTTCTGCGTCCCAATCCCTCCCAATGGGTAGACTGGCACAAAAATATGAATATCTGTAAACACAGGATGTGTTGCACAATGTGATCACAGGTGGCTGCTTGTTTAATGTGACTGTGGGAATAGCTGTGAGAGAGATTTTTGACAGACACAATCTACTTTAACCATCTGAGTGTCATCTTTCCTCCTCCCTGCTTTGTGTGAAGATCTCCAGCAGGGCCTCTCTGATGTAATTGCCAACACATTCCCTGCCCACCTGTGCTCAGAGACCTGTCATTCACTGAGGTATGCACAAGCCAGAGCCCAGGGAAACGTGGTGTTCTTCTGAAACTACCTAACAGCAGCCATCCGACTTCAGGGACTGGCTTTTGATCTGCATGCTGCAGTTCAGCTCACCTCTTGAATATCTCCAGTGACACTCCCTTCTTTATTCATATGTAACAAGCAGACAGCTTCTTTCATGTGCAGTAAAGGGTTTGCCTTCAATTATTAAAGGAAAGGGACAGGGAGCAGGCTTTAACAGCAGTGTTAAAGACTAAGCACAAAAGTGCACACTCGCGTGATAAATTTATGAGTTGTAAAGCTTTCCATTTGACTTTTTACACACCAGAGCACAGCCTCAGTCCACAGTCTGTGCAGAGACTTTTGCAGCCCAGAGTCTGATATTGGTAACTCAGCAGCTCATTGGATACCCAGTAAAGTCTTCAGGACAATGGGGCTTTTGGTGGTAATTTTCCATCAATGCTCTTTGTTTCCTCTCTAATTTAAGTCAGTCTCTCACCATTAATGATCAAAAGATAGAAGCCCTTAACAACTTCTTCTTCAGCAAAGCAAAACAAGGTTTGATTTATTTACATCACAGCATTTGCTATCAAATACAACTTCCATGGCTTAGCTGAGGATGCAAAAGATGAGGAAAACCAGGATCCTGTGGGTACTATGCCAGTCGCACAACTCAGTCACAGGTGGCTGCTTTTTTCACGTGGCTGTGGAAATGCACCTGAGGGCTTGTTTTTGGCAGATACTGATCAACTTTAACCAAAGGACTTTAGATGGTTCAGAAATGCTTTTGTACACAGAAACCCTGTGAAACAGTTCCAAGCACCTCCTCTTAGTCTCTCTCTCAACACCAAGACTTGCTCTGGTACAAAAGCATGGGCTGGTGGAGGAAAACACGAGTTAGTAGTGAGAGACTAATGCAGAAACTAAGTTTATAAGAGCAGACTGTGCCGGCATGCACCTCACCTTTGCCTGTGGGTCAGCTGTGAATGAGGTTAGACAGCTTGGAGAGAAAAGCTGGGAACAGAACAGCTTCAACATCTGCAGAATCTGGTTCATTACAGAGGCATTTCTACAGCAATGCTGGGTGATGTATCTGGACATTTTGTTTTTGCAAGGGGTGGAAGTTGTGAATGCACAGGTTTTTCCTGCTTTCAAAGAGGACAAATCTCACTTCAGAGCTCACAGACCTAAGAGGACTGATATGAGCACAATATCTCAAATTTTAGTTTAGGCAGTTCAAAGAACCTCAAAATGAAGGTTCTGACAGGAATGGCAAAATTTGAACAATATAATTGAAAATGAGGGGGAGCTGGGAGAAGTTTTTGAGATTTTGGAACTGACCTTGAGAAGAGCAAGAGTGAAAACCCACAGTATTTCAAAATTATACTTCCCACTTCATTAGATGTCATTATGCCCTAATTCAGTACCATATGGTTTATGTAAGAGAATACCATATTGCTTTTGGAGTAAAACTGGAATATCAAACAAATCTTTCTATGAATCCAGGAGAGGCATTACTAATTCATCTCCTGTCTTCAAATGGAGTCCATAGCTTTCTGGATGCACAGAAAATTGCCAGTTAAGGGCAGCACACTTGCAAAGCCCAACTCTCATAATTAAAAGAGCAGCAGCTATATTCACTCATTCAGCCTTCATTCAATATGTTGCTGAGTGCCATTATTAGCCTTTAATTGCATGACCTTTCAGATTTTCCTATTGGATTCTTGCTATTGAGAGAAAAAGCACTCAATTCATTGATATTTCTCCTTGTTTGCATTATTTTGTACACCAAATAAATCCAGTATGAAGTCTTGTAAAATAATCCTCATTCCTGTATGTGCTGTACTCGTCCAAATGTCCTCATTTCTTACAAATACAAACACATTTACTTTTGGACAGTTGATAGGCAATACTGCACTCTTTCCCTATTTTATTCATAAAGCACAGGAAAATGATTGGAAGTGAATATTAACAGTAGTGATAATCACTCTGCTGCCTGACATAAAAGCTTGGCCAGTGTAAGCTGCAAACAAAATGCTTGGCATCTCAACCTGTGCTGACTGCAATCCACACCCCAAAAACCCTCTTCTACCCTCCAAAAGCAAACCCCGTTACTTTTCTGTTTAGAGTGAATCACTCTGAAACCAGGCTAAGAATTTTAGGAAAGAATATTTCCTGAGAATGATGCCAGGCTTCCTTTGCTTGGTCTTTGACTATAAACTCCTTTTCATTTGACATGATACATGCCCTCAGCTGCACNTATATATATATATATATAATCTTTTTCACTGTCATGTCATGCCTTTTAGCAATCTGTGCCCTGAAAAAGCAGGTGTCTTCTGGTTCCTGCAAAAGTGCATTCCAGTAATATGTATGTTTTTCATCTTAAACAGACCTTAAAAGCTACATTCCTAGTGCATTGCTTCTTTCTGATTTAGTTGCCTTGGTAAAGGTTGTATGTGGTGGATCATATACTTGGTAAACAAGGGTTACTGTGAATCTCACTTCAATTTTGAGTAAGAGAAGCCCCCACAAGCCAACAGATGTATTTAATACACAGCCAGAACCAGCAATTTTGATTTTTTTTTTTATATTAAGAAGCCTCTTTGCAGACCTGTTGCTTCTTACACCAACGAAATGCAGAACTGCAGATGCAGGCTTTTGTCTTGAAGCCATTGACAGAGGCAAATTGTTCAATCNACCCCGTTACTTTTCTGTTTAGAGTGAATCACTCTGAAACCAGGCTAAGAATTTTAGGAAAGAATATTTCCTGAGAATGATGCCAGGCTTCCTTTGCTTGGTCTTTGACTATAAACTCCTTTTCATTTGACATGATACATGCCCTCAGCTGCACATCTTCCATTTTCAGGTAAATTTGGGGAACTTTGAAGTTCAACATTGCAAATTTGAATCTAGAGGAATCAAGCACAATTTAAGCAATAAAGTCTCTGACCTGTAGCTGAAGACTTCTGAGTTTATATNACAAGCCAACAGATGTATTTAATACACAGCCAGAACCAGCAATTTTGATTTTTTTTTTTATATTAAGAAGCCTCTTTGCAGACCTGTTGCTTCTTACACCAACGAAATGCAGAACTGCAGATGCAGGCTTTTGTCTTGAAGCCATTGACAGAGGCAAATTGTTCAATCATCTTTTTTTTCCCTTGCACAACTCTCATTTCGGTACTAGCATTTGCAACTTTATGGCTTATTAATTTGGAAGGAGAATGCACACTAAAAAAAGGTAAGACTACAGAATAGGGTCTCTTTAGTTTTGGGAAGACTTTAGCTCTTGTTTAAGGTGATGTTCCTGTTCTGCATTTCTAAGGGTAGAATCTGGATTGGCTGAAGATCAAATCTTTCTGAATAACTCTATGTGTAGCCAGGTGTATTCTGGATTAAGACTGACGGGTCCCTATATAGTTTATCCATTTTTATTCTTTCTTGTGGAGGTTACCAGAAGAGAGGAAGATCTTGCAGTGGTGATTCCTTCTATTTAATATTGAATTTCTCAGATGTGTAGACAGGCTTTGCCTATCGAGGCAATTCTTTTTGCATACTTCTGTCAGAAAAAGTGGTTAATAGTCTCCTGTAAGTCTTTTTTTTTCTTTGTCTGGATTAAATATTAGACAGTGCTCTGCCTCTCACAAACCCTTTCAGGAAACCATTTTCCCCTTCATTATTCAATCGGAAAAGGATGATATTTGAGAAACTGCAAGATCGTACCTAGAGATAGAAATCCAAATTAAAGACCCCTTCCTTAGTCCACTTAGACCAACACTTCAGCATGTGGATTGAGTCCTATAACATCCATCTAAATCCTGTGATTTCAAGGAAACTACTCTTTCTGGCAAGCATTTACCTTTTTAAAAATAAGTATTCTTAATTGGAGTTAACTTGAAGTGAAGTCCTAGAGGAGATTAGGCAGGCTCTAGTTATTCCTGTAAGATAGATTTAGGGTCTTTGGTGTGTTGTCTTCATAATAATAATGATAAAATCAAATGTTGTATGGTGTTTTCATGCTTCCTGACTCCCAGTTGATATAAATCTGCAGCCAGACCCTGTGCCACATGAAACAGTAGAAATACACAGCCCAAACCCCTCTGATGCCCTTAGCTGCCCACACAAGTCCCCTGACTGTGCTTAGCACCCAGGACCTTTGTGCTACTCCCTGACATTAAGAACAGATCTTGTCCCAAGCCTTTGCACCCTGCTGCAGACGACAGCAGGAAGTCTGCTTTGGCTCTGCTAAAGTAAAGCTAAAATAAAGCCAGACCTGATTTTTTTGGCTGCAGAAACGCTGAGAGAAATCAGTGAAAAATCCGAGGGCAACCTCAATCCACAGTGTGGCTGTGGCCTGCAGCCGCCACTACAATTGCTGTCGTGTGCCATGAATTCCCCTTGCTCTGCTTTCCCGCTGCACAGTCACGCTGCGGTGGAGTTTCTGCCCCAACCCTGCTCGCCCTGGGAAGGCAGTACGGCCAGCAAAACCATCCTGGATCTTCTCCAGCTGCTTTTACTCATTGATTGGCACTGGGCAATTCCACAGTGCTTAGAAAGAACATCCCATGCAATGATAGTCAAAGCAAAGGCCAACAGACTGCCTGAATATTTCTGCGTCATGGAGGACTCCCTAAAGGGCAAATTCTTCCATTTCTAAAAACAAGAATTCTTCTCTTCTTATTCTAGGTCACTTGTGGAACCACACAGATAACAGATCTCAATGAAATGTCACTAATGATAAGGTCCGGGGCTTTCAGAACATGTTTCTGAAGGCAGGCATTTTATTTAGGTATCTAAATGGAGGCGGCAATTTTCACCCACTGTTTCCCAGACTCACTTCCAAAGGCACAGGCCTGGGTATCATTGATACACTTGGCTATTGAAAAATCAAGCATGCTGGTCTAGGTGCTGCACCAGAGAAAGGAAAAGCGCAGTGCTCACTGTAAACACTGATTTTCTCAATAGGATGGGACCAGCCACACCACCCTGCGTGCCACAAACATTGCTATTTTCTGACTGGCTGCGACCACACAGGACTGAGTCACCTAATTCATAGCTGCCAGTGCAATGTAGGCAGCTCACAGGCTGGAAACAGCAGCCTGGATTTTATCCCAAAACACACTTCCCTGCTCCCTACTCCACGGAAATTTTCGTTGCAGCTGAACAACTTGCATATATCAAAGTCTAAGCATGCACAGGCAAAGGATGATTTTGCAAAATGGAGGGCTGATCCTTGGCTGCACCGTGGATTCTGGAGCTTGGCACCTGAATGGTGCTTCCCCACAACCTCCTCTGTGGTTCAGCCATCCCCAGGGGAAAATTCAACAGTCACTATTCCAGACGGTAGAATAATTACTATTGGCTGAAGAAATTAAATGTCACTGAGCCGTAATCAAAATATTGTTTTGTTTTCAAAGAACACGTCAGGTCGAAGGCCACTGAGTCCATCCCTGACTGTGCTGTGTCTCAACACACGGGAGGAAAAATACATAGCCTTGTTTCCACTTTTCTCCGTTCTCACCTGAATGACTGGGTCAAGGTTAAACAACCGCAGACAGAAGGAAAAAGATCACTGAACAGGAGTGGAAATGTGAAAAACGTCAAATGGCATTCTTTTTTTTCTTGTTGTCAGAAGGGCTCAGGGGTTGTGGCCAGCCAGGCAAGAACAGGCAGGCTGTCTGCAGAACAGGAGATTTGTGACGGTGAAGTCCTATTGGGGTTTTTCTGGGACAGTTACATATAAGACACCAAAGGAATGGCTCAGAACTACAATCCCCACCTACAATGTTTCTTTTCCTTTACACTTACGGTAATGATGTTGGGCAACAGTTTGCTTTTTTCAGTTCCCACTTACGATTCATTGTGAAACTTGGTAAGATTGGCCATGTTATAAGGTTACTCCATGAGTATGTGGATAAAGACATTTTTCTTCAACAGCTTTTTGCTGTAGTCATGAACCTGTCCCATTGTTTGAGTCATTCCCTAGGGCACAGAACATAGGTGGCATTCCTCTGGCAGAAACCTTCAGCTATCCCTCTCATGTTTATTACTCTGTGTATGAAACAGATGGCTTCTGATACTTTGTCCAACTGCTTAAACACTGAGTACCAAAACTGCAGAAATTTTCATCATTGCTACAGCAAGTGACTTAAGTAGAGTTTGAGCAATGGGCAGACATATAAGAACAATTACTAAAGTAAACTCCACATTATGGAGCACTGCAAACTACAAAGATCAACTTTTGATCTTTGAACTTACAACTTTAAGTACTCTGAAGTTTTTAGCGGAAATAACTGGTCTGAAATCAAAGTTTCTATCCTAACCCTAACCATGGGTGCAAGGGAAAGGAATTAATTTAGCTAATACTACAGGACTGATTTCCAAACCACACAGTGAGTGCTATTTTTTTTTTTTTTACTTTGTAAGTGTAAAATTCTTATTTTAGGTTGTCTAGACCTTTAGTTCATAGAAATTTAAATTTAAATTCACATTCACTGATGTTAAGTCACTTTATTTTATTCAATTCGGAACTTCATGGAATATCTGAGTCCTAGTCTGCTTAGCAAAACTTGACTTTCTGTGAAGGCAACCAAGTAAAAACCTCTCTTATGCCATTCCCAGATGTAATACCTAAGGAAACACCCTCTGACAAAGTCTTCAGGAATAAAACACTTGCAGTAGAGAGACAAATCATTTTAAAGGCAACCTTGAGTGAGAACCTTTGACATCTGATAGCCTTTTCAGTACCTGTGAATTACCTGCTGCTGGAAAACTCTCAGGTGGCTGAGCACTGCTTTGGCAGACTTTGGTCTTTGACTGTAATTATGACCAAATCTATAAAACATCTGTGTATATCACCCTCAGAAATACAAGTCTGTGAGCAAATTGATGTTACAATAAAAATTTCCTGCTATTCATGTATGGGATTGCAAAATGTAAGGCAAAAGAGCAGAAGTGTCAAGAGATCAGCCTGCATTTTTATATTTGACTTCATTAAAACAAGATAACTTTAAATCCCTTATTATGCTGCCTTGTTCTTTCTAAAACACTGCCTTATATTCATTCACAGGCTTAATGTTCTTGTTGATAGTTACAGGTTTGGTCATGTCCTACTCACCATCTGGGTAGAGATGTACATTAAAAGGGTACATTTCTATGCTAAGGACACTGCCTGGGCACCCATAGAAAGCATGTGGGAATGTTCCCAGGGTCCCTTTTGCCAGAGAGCAGCACAAGTCTCACACTGAGGTGTGCTGGCAGAAAACAGACTGACACCCACATGTGCCCAGGTGTGAGCTCAGTGACCACAGGGCCCACAGGGATTTCTGGAGGTGCAGGTTTTGACACCTGTAGCCAGAGAGTTCCTGGCTGGTCACAGATTGCCTGTCACTGAGGAAAGGGGGCACCAATGTGCATGTGAAAGGAACTGTTAGCACCCTGGTATGAACTGCAGTACTCATACTGCTATAGCTGTGGTCACCTATGGGTGTGAGTGAATCCCAGTTTGTAAAGGGAAGTTTTTATTTCTGCCCCTAAGAGGTGGTTGCTTGCTGGTGTGACAGCTCATAGACTTAGCATATGCCAAAAGCATAAAATAAATATTATGTATATATTATTTTCTCTCTGTGATGTATTCAGCTTGAAATTCAGTTATGGACTGATTTCATTTTTTTCCACAAGACTATGACTACTCTTAGAATGCTAGGAAGAATATCTATTATACACTAGAAGAACAGTAAATTCCCCCAAAAAAAGCACACTAGTTTAGTCATGTGAAATGATTTCTACATAAATCATAAACAAATCATGTCTACCATTTTTGCTGTCTTACAGTAAATGTGGTTGATAGGTATATCAAATGTAGTTCTAAAAAAGTGTGGAGATTGTGAAAATTCATTTAACCATAGAATCTTAGGGTGGTTTTGGTTGGAAGGAACCTTAAAGCTCATCTAGTTCCAACACCCCTGCATGGGCAGGAAACCTTCCATCAGACCAGGTGGCTCAGGGCTGCATCCAACCTGGACTTGGAACACCTCCATGGATTGGGAGTCCTCTGGGCAACCTGTTTCAGTGCCTCATCACCCCAACAGTAGAGAATTTCTTCCTAATCTAATCTAAACCTACCCTCCTTCATCTTAGAGCCATCCCCCCTTGTCTTATACACTTGTGAAAAGTCCCTCTTCAGCTCTCTTGTACCTTTACATATTAGAAGGTGCTATAAGGTTTCCCTTGAGTCTTCCTTCTCCCAGCTGAACAACCAAAGCCTCTCAGCCTCTCATCAAGGGAGAGGTGTTCCAACTCAGTGCCTCTCCTCTGGACTCGTTCCAGAGGTAGTTTGGTTGGCAGTGCTAGCAGAGCCTATCTGGGGAAACTGTCAGCACGTGGAGTTTATGTGCAGCTGCAGATCTCAGAACAGCGCTGCTGCCGCTGTGCCTGTGCCAGCATGGGAAGTGTGCCCTGTCAGCAGCACTGCTTCTGGCCATCCTCAGCACTGATCCCTCTTCACACTGCCCCCTCCCACCACCTTCATGAGTATTAATTAAAATTGATTCATAAAAACTTTCACCAGACAGCAGCTGGTTTCTAGTCCAGAGAGCCCTAAGCAAGAGAGCCAAGGAGCTCAGACATGCAGCGTGTGCCCTGACTGCAATTCACAGCAGGTATGTCAGCACTGCCATAAATGTCACACCTCCTGTGACAAGGCTTCATGGCAGCCTCCACTAACTTTTGACACCCTCTTAGTCACCCTTCCTCCTGGAGTCACCAGGCACTGACCTGCAGAAGCCAGGGCTGGCAGCCAAGCAGGAGGGGCTCACGAGGAGGCTTGTGCCACTTCTCTGCTCCATTGCTCTCACCTGGGTAGCAAAACCTGGTTACTTCACAATCTCCCTTGCAATAATTTTGAAAATACTATTTCCTGTTAGGGAAATAGAAAATAAAGCACCCTTTATTCAGTACTACACTTACATTTTTGTATTTAAATGCAGTGCAATTTGTTCTAAACTTAGGAACTTCCCTTACCCTCATGGACCCATCCCCCAAATGCAGCTAGTCCTGCCAGTCCACCAAACACTTCTGGGTCTCCAGAGCATTCCTGGAATTGATGCACAGTTCTATTCCACCAAAGCTGTTCTGTGGACTCCCTCTTTGGGGATCATTTGATAATACAAAAGCAGAATATGAACAAGGTACATTTTCAGCCAGATTACAAAATACTCATTCTGCTCACCATATGGAACTGGAAGCAGACTTCACACCAGACCAGGCTTTTGGTCTGATTTGATGGGCAGGAATTTTGGGGTAGGTAGGGGGATCACTGCCCTTTAAATACCCAAGGAAGCCAATGCACCACCAGATCCAGGCATCAATCCTGCTTGCCAAGCCTTACAGAGACTGCAGAAACAGTTGGAGCCTTTGCACAGGTGAAGGGAACCACAAGCTCAGATCCAGCTTAAGGGGACTGAAAACCAGCCCCAGCACCTAGCTGGGGTAGCCCTGGCAGCCTGTGGCACCAGGCACTACTCCTTCATCCAAAGGAATGCATGACAGGCATTGCTGTCCCCCAGGTCTGATGTTCTCTTTCCATCCCTTTTCTGTAATTTCACTAGAGATGATGCTGCCAGTGTGCCTAATTGTACTCAACCTCACTAAGGTCTTGCCCCTGATGATATTGAGGCAAAAGCTTCCACAGCTTGTGTGTCACAGAAAAAAAAGCACTGCCTCACACTGGCTCTATGTGTTGCATTTTGACTATGTTTATGGTTATGTTTTATTATATATTTACTTTTATTTACTTAAATTTTCTATATTCTGAAAAATGCTCCAAATACTTCATGAAAGAAGCAAAAATAACATTCTAATTTACCAACAAAGTCATCTCCCCGAATGAATCAGTAAAACCTCCAAGCCATTTTCAAGTAAAATGATACCACATTGCCAGAATGACAAGCAGAGAATTGCCTCATAGATGATAAACCAGAACTGAATTTGAGAAACCTCATATAGACTTTCTACTGTGAATCATCCTTTTTTAAATTATTTTTAGCTGGGGGTTGAAGATAGGGTGATTCATCCCATTCTGAAATTGTTTTCTGTTTCAATACAATACAATTTTGTTTTCTGCAACATCTTTTGAGCAATATTGGAAGAGCAGAATAAGAATTAAATCACTCTCACCAAAAGAGAAAAACAAGTCTGGGGACAGAAGGAGGCATTTTCCATCTGAGATTTAGGAAGGAGTGGAGCAGCAATGAGGCAGAGTTTTATAAAAAAGCCTCTCTCAAGGCAAACAAAATTAATCTGTTTAAACCAAAGCCAAGGCTTCTGAAAGCAGAGAGGGAAATGGTCAGTATTAGGTGAAAAAGAGGAAATTGGGAGATACGGGATTCACAAACAGTGAGGCCCTGGAAGCTGTTCCTTCACCACCAGGGGAGCGCAGGACTTGTGATGTGGACAGGCCATAGCAAGAAATAAGCAGCATAAGCCATGTTTGGGAGTATCTCTTGCCCAAAATGAGGATGTCTGCCTTTGAGACTTCTAGCAAGGAAGCTGAAACAAACCCACAAATTTTCTTGCTCAGAAAGCCAGAGTGACTGTGGGTAGCCACTAGCTGTGACTAATGCCACAGAGATTCTTACCTGTGCTCACACCATGCAGGTCCTGCATCTTGCAGCAGGAGCTACATGGTTGGCACTCAAGGCACTCACTCAGGTACCTCTCACCTATAAATTTAGGAAGAAAATGCTGCCTGTGCATAGTTCTCGGAGCCTTGGGTAAACTACTGTATTTGGTGAAGTCATCCCAGGAAAACTGCTTGCCAGCCTTTAGTCAAAGGACTGTCTTTAGCTCCTGGCTGCCCTCACAGGCAGTTTTGCAGCATATAAACAACAATAACATTGGTGATTGGCACTAATCAGGTCAAGGTTTCAGGTTATTTGCTTCCCTCCTAGATAATAGTCTATCAAAATATAAACCACCCCACCCTAGTTTCAAAACACCAACATGCAGTGCTAAGGTGGGGTAACCCAAGGGCTTTCCCTCCCTACTGGTTTTTAACAAAACATTATTCTTGATTTTTATTCAAGCAAGAGCAGTTGGGCACAGAAACAATGTCTATTGGACCCACCTCAAAGAAAATCTTGATTGCTGCCCACATAAAACATCAAATATTTTTGCAAAAGACACAAAAAAGGCACATATACACATTTCAGAACCACTGAGAATGGTGAATGCAGCTACTGAAATGGTCCTACTGCTGCCCTTCCTGTGCATGGATACTCAAGCCTCTCTCCTGGCTTACCTGGAGGGGAGCAGACTGGACTGCACGAGGGCTTGGCTGATACCTGGCCTGGAGTGGATGCCCATGAGGGAAGCTCTGCCGTGCACTGTGTGTCACCAGCACCTTAAGCTCTGCTCTCAGGGGCTCAGGACTAAGGGCAGCTTCCCTGTGTGCCAGCTCTTTTTATTTCTAAAAGGCAACTGAGCTTATCCTGCATTGCCGTACACTCTACAAAGCAGCAAAGAAACAAAAAAGGAAGATATATATTAAAAAAAAAAAGATATAAAATATTTTCGATTTCCTTACATTTCTAAAGCAAATAAAGGGCTTATACAAGGCTGCTTGTCATGGAAGCAGTATCCATAAGGAAACATATTCATTCCCTTGTGCAAGCTAAGTTAGAGAATGGCAACCTCCTGGTGACTTCTTTTGGCTCCTAAGTAAATCCCCCAAACCCCTCCCCTGAGCCCCTTCCCCTTCCCTCCCTAAATCTCAGCCTTGGCAAGGAAGGACTATGCATGTATTTTATCTTTTGTAAAAAGACTGCATGGATTTTGAATTGAAAGCCTTCAAGGCACTTCATATTTTAGAAATAATACGACAACGATTTAGAAATAATATGACAATTTATCTTTTGAGTTACTTCCTACTGTATCCTCTTGATGAAATGAAGGCTGTACGCCTTCACAATTTTCCATTTAGACAGAATTCCACCAGTTTAATCAAAATGAAACATTAGGTACTGTTATGGTCCTTGTACCTTCAGATTTCCTTACCGATAACCCACATACTATCCGTTAACCCATTGCATCATTCACAAGAATAAACAACCTGGGCTCTGCATACAGGAAGCTGAACAGAAAGGAAATAGAAAATATTAGTTTTCATGTATGTATTTTCACCTCTGCACAGTCCAGACTGACATATTTTCACAGATCAAGGTGGTCCTTCAGATGTGCCTGTCAAGTTCCCTATGGAGATGAAGTGCATTCCTATTTTTAAAGTTTGAGCATTTTTCATTTAAACCACCATTACCTCACCCCCGCTAAAGGATGGAAGTGATGGTCCATAAGGGTAGAAAAAGTCAGACTTTCTTCCCATTCTCTGCTATCATTTATACTGCAATATGAAAGGTTAGGTGCTTGTGCAATGCCAAAGATCAGCATGTGTTCAAACATGTACACAATGGAAGGGGCAATGGACAATATACCCATTTACCTGGGGACACACGCAACAAAATCCAGATTTTTTTACTTAATAAGGTAAGGAAGTCTTTCTTCAGTTTCAATAAAGGGAAGGTGTTTAATACCTCTGCTCTCCAGACATGGAAGCCCTTCCAGACTCTTAGCTTAGCTCCTCACTTCAGGCACAGAACCACATACCCCCTCTTGCTAGGTATGTAGATGGGAAAAGGACTCAGTGAACTCCTTCCCAGTGGAAGATGCAAATAATTATTGACAGGCAACAGATTAGCAATCAGAAATTGTAGCCTTTGTCCCTGCCAGAAGAGAATGAATGTGACTTAGTGTAACCAGAGGATCCATAATCAAGGCAGTTTTATCACTGTGGGTGTCCCAGGGCCAGTGAGCATGGAGTTCACTTTCTTCACAGCAGTGCCACTGATGCTGTGGTTTGGATTTGTGAGTAAAATACAGTCACAAACTCATCAGTGCTTTGTCTGTGGCTGAACAATTAGTGCACAGCACCAAGGCTATCTCCAGAAGACATTTTGTTGCACACTTAATTTTGGTCATAGTATTAAAGACTAATTTTTCAGTCTTTCCAATAAACCTTTAGTGGGTTTGAATCATGTTATTTGGTCCCTAAGTTATTTCAGAGGCTGTTTATGAAATGTGTCACTGATTTTTGCTGAAATTATTGCAATAAAAGAATGTAATAGACAGGTTTGTTCCAAAATTCTTTTAAAGATTACCAGTCAGTGAATCAATAAAGGTAGGAGATTATTGCCTGGGGCATTTTGGTGAACGTAGGAGAATTCCTTGACATGTAGTGGACAGCAAGCTCCAGTGAGCTGTGTGAAGCTGCTGGGAAGGCCAGGAATAGGAGTGCTGTCCCTGGAGTGTTTGTAGGCTGAGCACTGCTCTGTACCACATCCATCCCCAGACTGTGCTGGGCAGGACCTGCTTTTCCAAGGCCCTGTATGTGCATGCACTTGTTTGACCACTGTCCCACAAAAATCATTAGCTTTTCTCCTGAGAAAGCCCAAGAGGACCTCACGTTCCCAAAAGTGAAGTTCCTTTGTGCAGCAGGTATTTTTTCCTCTGATTTCCATGCCACCTCAGGAAATAAGCACTTGTACTTTGAACACCTCCCCCTTTTCCAATAAAACAGTTTTCCTTAGCTCTAAGATACTTGTCACTCTCACACGATGCTAAATGGAAACACTGTCCTCTGCAAACAAACCCACAACAGAGAGACAATGAAATATTGTCTCCCCACAGCACTGGACAGGAGATTATTTTTTTAAGCTGCTACTACATTGTTTTTTTCACTGTAGCTCTGGTGTAAGTCAGCTACAAAGAGAGAAGAGGTGGCAAGAAAGTGAAGCAGCTGAACTCACAGGTGTAGAGAGTTTTCATCTTCTGACTCTCAGCAAAATATCTATATTATTGCTTTCTGGGGATAAGTGTACTTAGAGCTGCTGACACTATTCACAAGTCCACTAGAGAGCAGCTATGCCTCACATTCAGTGAAGTTCTCTTTTAATTCATTTCTCTGACATTTATTGCACTTCACTCAAATGACTAATCAGCCCTGGAAAGCTTTCTCAGTACTAGATTGAGAGGCAATGGAAGTGTGGACTCAACTGCTCTGATTCATACCTGGGTATGTGAATGCTCACCCTCGGCACTGAGCTGCTCTTGCTCGTGCACTGTGTCAGTCTTGAGGAAATCTTAGTTCATAGGAGAAGTAAATCAATACCCTGAAGGTGAAAATTCCTTTGAATCCCTTCAGTAAGGAATATACAGATTTCTTGGAAGTCCAGAGCAAGAGGCAGCCAAAGAGACTGTCTTTCCAGTCAATGGATAAAATGGGAACAGAAAAATAGCTAAATAAGGCTCTTTTACCCCATTTTCACTAGGTGAAATAAAGTGCTGTATAGGTCTAAAGAACTAATAAGACACAGCAGTCCACAGCAACCCATATTAGGCCATTTTCCACTAATTTATGGAAGATTTTAAGCAACAGTGAAGAATTCTTTATACTAATGAGAAAACAATATATTGTATGAAATATGATTTTATATAGAGAAGACAATTTAATGTATAAGATACTGACCATTCTCCTGACCATCCTCTTATCCTTAATAAAAACATTGAAGTTTTATTTCTTTAAACATAAAGGAGCTGCATAGATATGAAGATACAGTGTGAGTTCCAGAAGTTTCACTACTTATCTTTTTGTCAGAGAAGAAGAAAACTAATACTTGTCCAAACAGCTGGCAAATCCAGATTCCCTAGGCTGGTAAGTTAATGAAAATTGCCCTGGACCTGTTAGAAGCAGACAAAAGTTATCAAGGCAGAAGTTCCTTTACCTTTAACCTACATTATCCCTGCCCCTCAGGAACTGCCTTGAAGTGCCTGGGTAGTTCTACTTTGGCACCCTGGCTTACTGACCTTCCTTTTTCATGTCAGATCACTTAACCCTCCTGCATCAAGAAGGAAGGACAAGGACCACCTCTTCAAGCCTTTTATGCCAAAGGTCTGGTTTTACTCGTGTCCTTTTACAGTTACTTCCTTGGTCTTCCATTTTTTGGAATGCTGGTTACTCACTGTATATAACCTGGCACTGTTTCTCACCTGTGAAAAAACCGAAGACTTTTCAGAGCATATATACTGAATCATAAAGATCTAAGAAAGCACAGAGAATGACTATAAATGCTAGACTGATCACCTAAAAAAGGAGAGCATCTGATTTTTTTAATTTGCCAGAAACCATATGAAGTGCAATTACTGAGTAATTGCTCAGTAATTGCATTGCAATTACTGAGATGGCTAAGAAAAAAAAGCTCACTTCAGGTTGGGCATTCTGCAGCAAACAATGAAGAAAGGCTTTTTTCCCCAGCTTTTAAAATATATTTCAAATAAAACTTCATGATTAAATGTCATTAATGGAAAATTGAAATGATCATAAGAAAGTGTCAGCACAGAACATTTTAATATTGCTAGTTATTTATTAGCTTTGAAAGAAATGAATAAAATTAGTAACTTAATAAAATCATTCTGGATATGATGAACAGAGCTGAGAGGGAAGGTTTGTGCACTGAACTAGGTCTAGCAATAAAGGAGAAAACAAGGCAGCGCAGACAATGAGTAAGGAGAGCTTCCATGGTACATGATTATATCAGAGGGTAGAACTGTTTAATCTCTTCTCAATTTAAAGGCAATTTAAAGTGAAGTGAATGCTGATATTTCTCTAAGTATGACCAAACCAGTCGTGCAGAGGGCAATGGCAAGGAAAAGAGACAAGAAAAAATCTCCAGGGACTATTGCTTCTCTGCCACACTCTGCATTTTTCACAGCACCTTTGAAAACAATGTTCTTTAACCTTTCCCTGCAGATCCGCCACAAACAGTGTTTGAAAGCACATCGGCCTCCTTTGATGTCCGTGTATTGTTTTGGAAATTACATCTTTGTCTCCTTTTTTCTTCAGGCCGTTTCTGAGATTCTCGTGAGTTTTCCTGTTCTCAGGTTTAATGTTTCCATTTCCCTTCACGTTTTTGCCCTTTATGCAGCAGTATCAAGCACAATTATTTTGCAGCCTTTGGAGTGCCATCAGCGTCTCTTCTGACTTTTCAGCTGCTCCCTCAACATCAGGGTTCAAACCTGCAGAAGGGGGGATTTAAGGGATGCAACTAACCTGGGAGGCTTAGCTACCAAGTAAAAGAGGCATTGGCAGAGTTTTTCCATGGGTTGAATAACAAAGTAGTTGGGTAATCCTTATGATAATCACAAGAGAAGAATCCAGGAGTGGAACCTGAGCTATATTGGAAGGAATGATGAATCCTACAGTATTGCCTCTGGGTAAAGCCTGGGTGCTTCAAAAGAAAGTTAATCCTTGGTTATCTGCCTATCTGCATCTCTTGCAGTAATAATGGAAAAAAATGTGATTTTCAAAAGCCTCCATTGTTCTGGACTAGGATCTTCGGTGCCTTCTTTTTTGCCTTTTGGTTTCCCAAGAGTTAGTTCAGAAACAGCACTGTCCTGCTCAAGGAACAGGTATCAATTGTAAAGTCTGCAAGAAGCTCATAAATAACAGGCAAGGAAAATGTCCTTGTCCAGAAGAGTATTTTTAGAGACCAGTTGTACTATTTTCTTGTATATTCATCTACAAATGCAGTCATCCTGTTTACTGCCTCAGGTTTCTGAAAAGAAAACACAAGCAGGATGAGACACCTTAATTTTCCAGTCAAAGATACAACATTAGAGTAAAACTTTTGATTTTTTTTTTCCTTGAAAAGGAACAACTCTCCTGAATGGACCAATGAGATAGTAATGAGGAATCAAAATCTATTGTCTTCTATTGATGTTTTGATATGGAAATTACTGAAAATTATTAAGATGAATCTTGCAGTCATCCCTCTGAAATAGCTAAGTGGGTGATAACACTTTCAATCTTTATTCACACAGAAGTCTTTGACTAAGGTTTTCAGACAGATTTTGGTACTCCCACAAACACGCCGAGTAGTTCTTTTCACACAAATAGTAATTTCATTTACATTTCAGCAAGAAACTTTGTTTTATTGCCTTGAATGTTATTTTTCTTCTCCTTTGTTTTCTATCCAGAGGTCTTTGCTCATTTTTAATACATTCCCACAGGTTCACTTAGAGGGAATGGTGTACACACTTCTGGGAACTTGCCTGGCAGAGGCAAAACTATTGTTGGTGAAAACTCAGAGTTTGAGCTGTCACTGCAGTCACTGACCCCGAGAGCAAAGGGAATGGGATTTGCCAGTATTAGAGGCTCAGGTGTCCTGGATTGCTACAGCTCAGCTTTCTGGGGAGTTGCAGGATGGGAGGCACTCACCAGAGCAGAAGGGAGGAGAGTTAGGGAAGGAATGAAGGCTAATATGGGTGAGTCCATGGCTCTCCTGGCTCCAGTTAAGTGATGATTCTGTGATCCTGTGAATCAATTCACTGAACTCAGCATGGAACTCAGCTACAAAAGAAAAAAGCAAATAACTGATGAACTGTTCAATTATGTTTTGCTGTGATTGCTACTGCTTCTGCTGTAACTCCCTCTTTGTCCTACCTTTACATTCTTTAGTCTTGGATTTACCTTACATATAAATGTATTTATTTAGATCACCTGAAAGACTACAGATACTGCTGGTTATCTTAAATGGTACCAGTACGATAGTTTATTCTAAATTATCTTACTTAGGTGTTTGGGGTTTTTTAAATCAAATTCTCAGTTGGAAGATTTTTATTTTATAATGCCTCTGTCACTTCCCAGAGTTACTCTATTTGTCTCCACACTTGAGAAAATGCTTTCCTCTCACATCTGGCTCTCTGTATTTAAATTAAAATTTCCTTCCTAGACCTAAATTGTAACCAAGAATATCTTGATTTTTCTCACTTTTTGAAGTCAAAACATGCTCACAGTTCATTTTAAAACATTTCCATTATTGTTTCCACTGAATGCAAGGAAAATATGTTGACTTCATTAAAAAAAAAAAAAAAAGAATAAAATTGAAGCAGAGATAATTTTCATAAATTAGATGTGCAGATTTCACAGCTCAGAAACAAGGATGTCGAATGTGTCCAGGCTATACAGCCTCCTACACAGAAACCACAGGGTTTCAACGACAAGTCACTGAAACCACAGCATTCAGCTTTTTATCCAAGACAACCTCTACCCAACGGGTGCTGCTGCCTTGCTGTGCTGACTGCTCACACTATAGTTTTTCCAAGGTCCGCTTAAGGTGCTGACCTGCGAAGAGAAATGAAACTCATTATGCAAACAATTGTGCTGTATAGCTTCTCAAATCTGTATGTGTGTGCACATCAGAGATAAACCTGCATGCACAGGAACACACATTCCTACATTACATTCGTCTAGTTAGAGATGAAGACAAAGACATGTGGCAAAAAAGGTCATTACAAAAAGCTGTTTTACAAAGTTACGAGCTTGAAGTTTTATCTGTTAAGGATAGCATGAGGTAGATACCTCAGCAGTCTTTAACCTTCTGTAAACAACTACATAGCATATCTATTTATGAAATTAAAAGTCATAACAAAGTGCATTACATTCACAGAGCAATTAATAAATGAGAAACAGAATAGTATTCCTATTTAAGAGAATTCCAGATGGGTATAGCTACTTCTGCATCAAGGCTTTTATTGATATAACTGCCTGAAAAGTAGCAACAAACCCTGCTTGCACAATACCATCATACCTGCAGAAGTCAATGTAGAGTGGTGCGGAGGTGCAGAGTTAAGATTCCCCTAAATACTCTTCCATAAAATGATTCTTCTAGAATCATGAATTCTGTCTTCAGAATTCTGTCTTCCAGAATCTGAATGCTGTCTGCACAGGCATCAAATTGCTGTTCCTGGAACAATGCTGCTGAGGGAGAACCACTGGTCCCCCCAGCCTCGCGTGCTAAGGAGGCACTTGTTGCGTAGGCGATCCCACTGTGTTCAGTAGTGAAGGCAGTAGAAGGGGAGTTTCGGACATCTGGCAACTCACTTCTATTTGCAAATCTGTCAGGTGTGCTAAGGAGAAAGTAGAGTTGATAGTGAAACTATTGCAATCAAAACAAAACTAAACAAACAAGCTCTCAAGGCCTTTGCAAGAGGGATTTCACTTTAATGACCCAAGGCCCTGTGACAGAGGCTCCTCAGACTGTGACAAACTGTTGACACAGAGTAGCAGTGACCTGAGAAGGTTCTTTAAATGGCTTTGCAGCTGCATTACTACACCCTGAGAACTGCAGAGCTGGTTTCTGCCTCAGCCTTCCCTTCGGCTCCACAGTGTGACACCAAAGCCTCTCCTGTGCTGCAGGAGCTGAAGTAGAGCTCATCTGGTGGTGGACCCAGTGGTGTGCAGCATACACAGAGTTGGTGCTCAGGGCAAGCTGAGGAGTTGGTGTGCAAGCAGGGATGTGGAGTCACTCCAAAGGGAGGCTGCATCCTCCAGTACGATGTCACACTGCTCCTCTGTGCCCCAGCACCATAGACATGACATCATCCCAGGGAAGACACAAAAGAAAGGGCAGGAGAAAAATGGGACTGAGGTTATAGGATTTGGATTCAACATTATCATTAAAAATAATTCGAATAGAAACTATGTATAAACAGGAAACACATATACATAGATGGAGGAGAGTATGATCTGTAGTATTTTTGTAGTACCTGAGAAGCAGAAAGCAGAACTAGTTAGAAATCAGTAGTATTCAGTCATCTGCTTCTACCAATAATAACCATAATATAAAGGAGAAAATTGCATTTTATTTTGAAGATAAAGTTATATAGAATGTATTCATAAGGCAAAATCAGGGCAGATCTGCTGAAGGATGGAAAAGGGGCCATAGGCCCTCAGTGGCTGTGCCCTGTATTTAGCTTTAGACTGTGTAAGAGGGGAAGAACTGCACTGCTGTGGAGATCCCACACCAGCACAGCAGCCTCACCAAACCCTGGGAGTGACTTTCAAAAGAATCTGTAACATCAAACCTTTAATTCTGTTATCAAAACTGAAGCTGTAGTGTCATGCTGATCACCATGCAAGGCATGACAGGATAGAGGGAGCCCCAGCTGCCAGTGGAATGTTACCTATGTAGTTAATTCCCACAGGCTGCAGTAAACTGTGCACATCCATCTGGAGCCTGTAATGTTTTGGAGGTTATCTGTTTTGTACTACTGATATTGTAACACAGAAGTGACTCTCTTCTGACTCCTGTTCTTTCTGTTCATTGACAATAGTAAATGAAAAAAGCAAGCATTTTGCTTTGTGCTCATTCTGCATCCTCCATTCACAGTCCAACACCTGAGTGTGTCTTTCTCAACATTCAGGATGAACATGACACACACTCTTTGAATTTCAGCACTACCAAATCCCAGCTTGTCACACTGTAGGCCTGTGTCTTAGTGGAATCATTGGGAAACATGTTGGGAATGTTGGGAAAAAGACATTTCTGTGGTAGGAAGGTTATGCTCTGTGGGCCATCCTCCACAAGGAGTCCTGCAGAGCTGCCATGCATCAAACCCCCCAGCAGCAGAAGTCCTGGCTGCCAAACAGAGCAGGAGGAATGACTTGTCTTGCTCACTGCCCCAGCCTCTCCCCTCCTGTGTCTTTCAGCTGAACAACTCCTTTCTGCCCTCAAATTTTTAAGAGAGCTGTGGTAGCTGAACATCCTGTCAGCTGCTGCCTTCTCTTCTGAAGGTGCCTGTCTTCTGGTAGCAGAGAAAGAGTATGAGCACTACTGCAATGCAGAGAAGAATGAAGCTCCCTATGAAAGCAGGGACAGAGCTCAGGCACAGCTCTAATCTCTTAGTTACAGAGATAAAACTGTTCAGGCCTTATGTAGGAGTTTTTAGCTGAGATATGAAAGGAACTGCATGCCATGGATGACTGCAGTGGCAGAAGACCACACTTGGTAATCCAAAGAGGCTTCTCCCATCCTACATTCAGAGAAAGGTGTGACCCAGGAGGCTACTCCAAGCACTAAAGGAGACTTAAAAGGATGTGCCCGCAAGAGGACAGTTTTGAACATCTGGCTCTGTGCAGGGTGGGTCTAAGCTGGTCTCAGGCTCTGGGTGTTGACAGGATGTTTCCTCAGTACAGTTTGTTGTCAGTAGTTGGTAAGGACACACATACATCGAACTATGTGCCAAAAAAGCATTACTGGGTTGACCTAGGAGCAGGAAGGAAAGAAACTGGCTACAAGTTAACTCTGGAGTTATGGAGAGTTATGAAATTATTATGGAGAGTGTAAATGGTTTCATATTGTTGCCTAGTAATATTTTAGTGCCTGTGTCTCCCCATTCAGATTTATACTTACTCAGATTTTTATAGCAAATACAAGTTAAAAATAGATGTTTTCCCAGGTTAGGTTTTCTCTTTTCAAAGCAAAGTTAAAAGACCAAACAATTATACCAAAGCTTATAATAGGAAAATAAGATTGCAAGGGGGTAGAACTAACTTGCAAAGTTATCAGAAATATTTTGAAGACTAGTTTTTCTAAATCTCTTTTAGGAATCTTCCTCCTAGTCTCCCATTTTCCAATATAACTCTCTCCCCTTGTTTCCTACAACCCCCCCAAGTCACAGACAGAACACACACGAAATTTCACAGACCTAAGTTATAATAATTCTTTGAAAGCAGCCCTGTACATGACAGAGGTTTTTTGGCTGAGCCATAGCAATGACTAAGCCATGGGAAAAGCCTCCTTTCAGTTCTCCTGTAAAGGAAAATGTGGGTGGGGGAAGCAGGCTCTCGGGGTCCAAGTCATGCAGCTCTTGGGTGGCATCGTCGCAAAGAGGAAAGAGGAAGACCCGGCCCGGCGGGGCTGGGCTGGGAGGTTTCTCACATTTCCACTTCTCAGCCATCCCTGCAGGGCCAGGCCGGCGACAAAGTGAGAGAGGGTGTCATTGTTTGACTCAGCATGTTCCTAAGCCACAAGACAGCTGTGACGTATATAAAAAACTTGCTGCTCGCTCTTATCTGATAGGAGGGATATCAAGGAGTTTTCTCCACTGCCTAGACAATAGAGGAAGTCCTCCTTTGTCCTTGCATTTCACTTTCTCTGCGATCATGCCTTCCTTGAAGCAATTTTGTGGCCTTACAGCCTCTAACACAAACCAGAGGACTATACAGCAGTTTTAGAGACCTGA
This sequence comes from Erpornis zantholeuca, assembly GCA_013400515.1. Taxonomy (NCBI): domain Eukaryota; kingdom Metazoa; phylum Chordata; class Aves; order Passeriformes; family Timaliidae; genus Erpornis; species Erpornis zantholeuca. Next base: position 31,415 of record VZTN01009040.1, on the reverse strand, counting down.
TATACAAACACAAGTTGTCACACATTGTCAAATGCCCACTGTTTAACTTTTTACTCCACCAGCTTTAAAACTGATCTCTGATCTAACTGATTTAATTTGGAGTAGCTCAGACTGAGCCATCTCACCTACCATGATTCTGGTGGAGATCTCCCTCTGACCCTTCAAGGCCCATGCTTCTAAAAACACAGATTTTTTAATCATATTACACATCCAAATGGAAAGTTCCCAAACTATCAAGCAAATAAAGATGCATAAACAGGCTGACAGTGCAAGTGATGCCTTAGGTTTTAACTTTTATGTTTTTCAAATCCTGTACTGTTAGTGTAACTCTGAAGTTTCCTGTAGCTTGTTAAGTGCTGCTCTCTTATGCTAAGACAGACATAACAAAGCCTCTCCCGCTTGCTCTCCAAGGACACCTAGACTGTTCTAGGGCCAAGAATTGTATTTCATCATCTTGGGGGGGGAGGAGGGGGGGGGAGCTGGGGGAAATTCCATCCTTGGCTGGGTTCTGCTTGGTGAATTGATGCTGATATAAAAGTGTGAAGAACTCGTGACCAGTCGTCCATTTTGGGACCCACTGAGGCAGGAGCCTCTGGAGCCCAGAGTGTACCTCTGAAGGCCTTACAAATAAATCCCTCCTTTATTCCCTTATTCCTGCCTAGTCTCTTTTTCCAGGTAGCCATTTAAGGCATCACAAGCACAATCGCCTACTGGAGCTGGGCTCAAAGAAGTTTCCCAAAAGAATCCACAGTTGAAATACTGACAATAAGTGTGGTGTACAGGTAAAACCTTATAAAATGAAGGCTTTGTTGCCTTTGTAAAATCATGGCCTGGTACTTCAGCTAGAGAAGGGCTGTGAGGAAGCGACATAGCTGAATTAGGGGTAGAAAAACGTGCTGTGTGACTATGTGTGTCCACATAGTGGTGTATGGTGATTGGTCGAATTATGTTTGTTGTGCTTTAAAACTACGTAAACAGGTAAGAAATTGTATAAAGGAAGCTGCATCGTAATAAAGGGAGCTTTTAGCTTGTGCCCGGGACAGACTGTGTGTATGTTGTGTCTGTCTCAACAGCGACAAAGAAGTAAAAGCAAACATTATCACCAGCCTGTTTCTATACTATGAACACTGCCAAGAGTAAATCAAAAAGTGGATTGAGGATAAATGAACATTCATCCACGTTACCAGGCAACAACCTATGGAAAAGTTATGGTAAAGAGGAGCAGAGCCAAGTACCCTCTTCATGTAAAGAACACCACTATTGGAAATAATCTCCCCGTGTTCTCAGCAGCCTCAGGGAGGTGTTGGATGACAGACAAAAAAAGTTTTGCAAAGCTTCACAGGAATGGGATGAAGGGCAGGGAGATAAAAAGAAGTACCAGTGACCTGTGGTTTCTCAAACCAAAGATGCTGTTGATTTCCTTTAATGAACCTTAGCTATAAATTAACAGACATTTCAAATAAAACATACTGAGATCCTCTGTACTTCACAGTGCAGCTGTGCTGCTTATCTAAATTTGTTTCACAACAGGTCCATAGGAAAAAAAATTAAAAATCATCACACTACCTTTACTTCAAGAAACAAAATTTCAGACTATGTGATAGAAGAAAGTAATATTTTCTTACTTGTTTCAGTTCTCATTTTACAGGCTTTCTGTTCTATTGGGTGTGATTAGCTACCCCTTTCACCAGGAGAGATGGTGTGTGTGCATGCATGAGACCCTGAGTACCATATGTGTATCTACATACACCTGTAAAATCCATTCCTTTAACCTATTCATTTCCTGAAAGATGCAAAATTACTTAAGCACATAAACAGCATAAAGTAAATATCGTTTGTACACAGAAAACAAACACGCCAGAGTATGTCACATAGAGCTCTCACCAGGTTAAGCACTTATTTTTAAATGAACAATGAATAAGTGATCCAGCCTGGCAGCCCAGATTCACCCACCACACAGATGCAGGTGCATTTCATACAATGTCAGCATATTACACAGGTTGCCACACACTCACCTGCTGTCCAAACCCTGGGCAGATTTTGTAAAGCATCTCCAAAGCCATCTGGAATCTTCAGATTTTCAGAGGCAAAGATTTACTTTGAAAAACACGTGACCATCTTTTTATTCCCCACAGTGAAGGTGCCCAAGTAACTTTAACTAATTCCAAACGGGAACCTTTTAATGGTATTGATAATAATTAATTAATGATAATATGTAAGAGGCATTTAAAGTTGGTTTTTTCCTCTTTGTGATGAAATATTACAATCAGTGATTTTAAAATCAACTGACTCCTAGAGCTGGCAGTTCAGTAGGTCCCTAGTCCCTGAAAAGACTTTTGTATGGATTTCACCCAGAATAAGTGCAATTCTAGATTCCCAAGAGAATTCTCAGGTCTCAGTATCACATCTTCTTTGAAGAGATTAAATTCCCAAACTAACCTTGAACCTAACTGCTGAAGGATGTAATTGAATGTGTTTAGCTGCCACAAGTGATAGTGTCCCTTAGGACTGAGTCACCAGGACTTGGGTCCTGCTCTTCCAGTATTGCTCCCATCTTGGTAATGGGAGAGGTCCAGGGATTAATCTCTCCCAGAACAACATCTCTCCCTGCAACCTTCACCCCCAGTGGACATGCCCTACACAATGCTGTTAATAAATCTGCTACTGGTTCCAAGTAAATATAAAGCAAATTTCAGCTGGTTTAAATGCTAAGATGAGCTTTTATGCACAACTCTTAACAGAATCCAAGCTGAGAATTAAAAAGCCAAGGTTCATAGACATCAGGAGGAATTAGCTAATGTTCCTTGGAGCCATAAAGTAAGATATATACATTTACATTTTGAAAAAAGTCCTGTCATATTTCTCCAGAACAGTACAGAAGAGCTGCAGATGGACTGAAGAGATTTGATGCTGTATGACACAGGAAAAGAAAATGCAGAATCTTTGTTTACCTAGGCCTGTGGTTTCTAAGTGCCAACTTTTTAGTACATTCATTTCCTGACTCAAAGTGAAAATGGGAATTCACCCTTTTCTCTTTTTTCCTGTCCAATGTGCAGATGGGGCACATTTTCTTTCACTCCATCAATCCCTGCCCCCCTACGCACAAGCTCGCGTACATGCACCTAGCCAGTGGAAAAGAAAAAAGGGTTACTCATTAATCCATTCTACAAAGCTTTCCAAACTGAAATGGGTGGGTTCTCCATCTCCAGCAGGGAGCAATATATAGGTAGGTGCACAGCATACCTGAGCACAGCTCAAACTGGAGTGTTACACTTGAACAGTACAACTTTGCTCCTGACACATTTTAAAACAGAACTCATCAGGATGAAGAGGATGATTATTTTCTGCATGCTTTTCTTCTGCTCCAGTATGGTGCTGACTGCATCTTCACCCAGAACAGTAAAATACAAACAGATTCTCAAGACAATTGAACAGTTAGAAACCATGGTGAAAGATACGGTAAGTGATGGTATTTGTCATAACATGAAAATTACTTTCAAGCATTATGTATTGCTTAGTAGATATTTTGTGATGGACATCACTTTCAAATGCTAACACTTTTCTGACTTGGATTTGTTTTATTTCAGGGTGCTGAATTACTGTATACACCAGAAGACCCTGTGGTGAGACTGCTTTATCATTTTTTTCATAATTATATAAATTTGATTTTGTACTGGTTTATTCCATTGACAAATGGCAGATGCCTTCTTCTTCACATCTCTGACCTAGTACTCTTAATGCAAGCTAGACCGAATAAGAAAATACTTCATAGAAGTTCTTTTTTCTGGATATTTAATGGCAAAAGTGTTTATATTTTGGCACCTCAATTACTATTTTGCTATTGTATGTGTATCACAACCCACCATTAGATCCAGAGTTGCACATATTCCATTTACTCAAGAAACAGTGCTAAGAGTGAGGATTCATACAAGAGCCAGATGAGCAGCAGTGCTTTTGGGGATGCAGGTATTTGGAGTGGAAGTGCCTCCAGCTGCCATGAGCTCCAGCATGGCTGAGCTGATGCCCTTGCCTCGCAGTGCAGCTAAATGCCAACAGTGGCACTGCAAGGCCATGTCACATGTTCCTCTCATCTGCAGTCACACTGCTCTCTCTGAGATTATCTGTGCAGGGGTTGTGCTACCAACGGCAAGACAAACAATACTGCAGCTGCAAATATTCTCTTCGGATTATAACTAGTTAAAAATACAAGAGCAGCTCCCTGAGAATCCCTTTTTAATACAGATACTTCTTTATTCATTATTTAGTGCTGATACTTTGCATCTTCCAAGGTTGAGAACTTCTGACATACAGTAGGAGTCACCAAGTCTGTGCATTCTCAAAAGTGGCAGGATGCAGGATGTACCATGAAATTAAATGTCAATCATAGTAACATCATGTCCTAAAAGCTTAGAGGGTAACTGCATCCTACTTTGATAATTCCTCAACATGCAACTAAAGTCTAGATTGACCTTTGGCTATCTAATATTATACTTTTGTTATCAGCTGTCTTAAATTTTTGAGCCCTGACAATTTTGTAGCACAAACAATTTTGATTGACGTATAAAAATGATCACTATGCACTACTACGTTGTAAAGCTACAGGCACTCTTCAAAATTTATCTACTCAGGACGGCAAAATCCTTTGAAAAGTAACTACAAGAAAGGAAAAAAACTCACCTCATCTCACACAGGTTTTGGTTAGCCTCCTCCTAGGTTTTACAGCTGGGTGCATGTTTTACGTGCCAAAAACAGACAGAAGTGTGGCCAAAGCAGATACATTTCTTCACATTGTTAGAAACAACTGCAGTGCACAGACTCACTGCTGAACGTTTTTCACTAACTTCTTTGACACCACTAGTTCTAACTTGTGGTGTCAAAGCGAAAAGGAGGAGACTATTAGCTGTCATTTTACTCCAGTGTTTGCTGCTGCCTCTGAAACTAAGCAAATACAAGTAGTGACTAAGTGCTTAATGAGGTTGTTGGCTTTTTTTTCTTAAGAAAAGTCATGCTTGCCTCAGGAAGGAAGACAGCAGTTCACTTGCAGCTGAGGGGTTTACTGGCTGATTCTGGGAGGTCCTAAGTGCCTCCGCTAAATACTAGAGAAGACAGAGAATTCACATATTTATAAGGTATTAAATCAATCCGCATTCAGCTTCTGATAAAAAGCATGTACAAATATTATTGTGCTGATAGTAATTAGCACCAGCAACCAAATGAACAAATTTGTAATCCTACAGGATGACTAAAATATGAATCACAGAGTGCCAAAGCAGTACTCAGGGTGATTAGGTGCTATCACACCCTAGTGAAACTCAATTTAATAAAGAGTCACTTACATAGCTGCATTTCAAGTAGCAAAATATTTGGAATTGTTTTTATTATGACCTGCTCATGCCAGATTTGTATTTGGTCTTGAATATTCAATGAGAAAACTACCTATTATAACATTCAGAATTAGGTGGTTTATCCCTATCTGTTTTGGCTTCCTTGAAGTTCCTTTGCATGTACCGTTACTCCCAATTCAATCCCACACAATTTCCTTGTACCCTCAACCATGAAGTATCCTTTCATTTGTATAAAGAGAGGTAAGATGACATCAATTCAAGGGATAACAGGCCGAGGCTGAAAAGCAGTGTTAAGGCTGAGGTGATTCCAGCATGGAAGGCAAAAGAGCTCTCTTGCTGGTGGCTGGCACTGCAGCTGAAGTGGCACTCAGCACCACGATGCTGATGTACCCCAGATCCATATCTAACCCTGCTGATCACTAATTCCAGAAGTGGGGGCTCTACGGGCTCATCTGTAAAGTTAGTTTGAGTCAGATGCAGAGTACTGCTGCCAACTGCCTCTGATACAAATGTTTTACATGTTTCTATCCCCCCCAGACGTTTCCAGTGGTCTGTGCTCTTTCATGCCTCATCCCCAAAGTGCAGTGCCCGTGACAACTCTCTGAGCCCCACAATCCTTGCGGTGCCCTGACCGTTGGCTGCCTCAGCTGTAACTGACAGCTCAGCAAAACAGAAAAGGCAGCACAGATGAGAAATGCTTGTTTCTCAGCTCAGCACGGATGAGACCAAAAACGTTTTCAGTTTCAGCTGGAAAATCAATCTTTTTAAAAGACGAGGTTTTTTTTTTCCAGTAAGCAAGGCCAGTTACGGTAAAGATGCTTGAAACTAACATAAACGTGTGGCTTTTAAGGAAAATAAAATGTTTTATCATAGAATGTTGCTAGTAAAATTTGCTATTAGCAACAGCCATGAAGGCTGCCTTGTCCTTGCCCAAGCAGCAAACTGCAGCAACATCTCATAAGGCAGATGAGACTCAGCTTGGGTAGCAGTTGGTATGCAAAACAGGGATGGTGGCATTGGAGCCTTTCTAGTATGTGTAGTCAGCAGCTTCCTTCTTTGGAAAACAGAAAGCAACTTAGAAATTGGCTTCAGTAAACGTTGCTTTTCCTTCTCTGTTGGCTGTTAGGTTCGTTTTGGGGATAGTTTCTACGTCATTTCCGATGCTATTGTGTAAGAACATTTCAACAGTATTTGAAAACATGCAGCTCTACGCCAATTCTAATGATGAACTAGACAATATTAGAAAGGGCACAGAAAATTAGGAAGAGAAAAAGTATATTCCCACACCGAGAGGTATTTGTAATTTTTAAAAAATAAAATGCTCATGCTTTTGTAGGTGAAAACCTACTACACATAACTGATCTACTCTTCAGGAGAATTTTCTTTCAAACCCTATCATGATTAATAGCCAAGTGGACATTCATTTTGTTAGGAAATACTTAAGTAATTATGCAAGAACAGGCAAAGTAAAGCTTCAAGATCTCTTGCATATCTAAAAGTAACTTAAAAAAGATTAAAAGGTACAGTTGAATATTCTCAGTTAATATCTCCTGGATACCTTCTTTTGCACATGGACCACGACTTAACACATGCAGGAAAGAGTGCTGCAACATTAACTTTAAAACAGTTCCTTCTTTTCTTGCCCTAGGAGGGATGCCTGAGCACAGCTGTGACCTGCTTCAAGAAGGGTGTCCAGAAATTACAACCACTGAACAAACAAGAGAAGTCAAACTTCAATAGAGCCATTAGAGTCATTAACAAATTCACCTACAGAGACCCTGGAGAGGTAGGATTTCCTCTCAGTGTTCATAATGGTGATCATTGCTCCTTATTACCTATAGCAGATGCCCGCTGCAATGGGGGAATTGTAGAAAGCAAATCTGTTAGAAAAAGCAATCTACCTTTCATTACTTTGGAAATAAAAAAGCCCAATTTATGCACTTTTGGGAGAGGCATTCCCTGTGATCCTAGCCAATCGCATGGGTGTACTTGACAACCACACGATGTGCTGGCAGAAGGAGAGGGATCACTGCAAAAAAATGTGAATGGAAGGTATCATTACTAAATTCTTTCCCTTTTGAAAGAGTTTGTGCCTAAACTTTTCCAGCTAGAAAAGACATTGATTACAGCCCTCTTGATTTTTCAGTGAGAAAGCTTGAGGTTTGATTTAGGATTGTGCTGTGCTGTTTAGAAGTGCCATGATTCTCTTTATCTTCCAGCAGTGTGAGTCTACATGTGAATCTCATGAGAAGAAAACCCCCAAAAAGTTTTTGAAGGCCTTTGCAAATCTAATGAAAATGGTAAGCAGAGTTGATTCCTCCTGGCTGCTTCTTGACATTTTGCAAACCATTAGATATCCTTACTTTATATCCTCACTAACAATGTGTTGTTTTTACAGCTATTCAAGAACTAATGTAGGACACACCAGAGCTGAAGGCTACTGAAAATCTACTTTTTAAAGCAGACACTATATTATATTTAAGATGTGAAAAATGTAAATACTTTCCAGTGCTATTATGATGTGTTCTTTGTGTGTGGTAAGTGAAAGCTTCTCCAAAATATTAAGGAGTCTTATTGGACAGGTATTTGTAAGATGGATGCTGTTTTGAAAGTGATCCTAGCCCCACCTTACAGTGGAAATTAAATTCTAATTTCACAAAAAAAATCACCTCTTGTAAGGCACTTAACTGTTACCTTCTGCTAAACCAGAAATACATTAGATACATTTGTAGTTTTGCTTTGATCTTAACTGAATTTCATGCAGAGATTTCTGCAACTTTTTGATGAAAATTAACAGAAAAATTATCAGAGGCTTTGAAGCCTCAAAGGAATCTACTTGCACTGATTTCCTTATTTACAATAATACCACACACAGAGATTTATTTATAAGTTCTTTGATTGTATCTTAACTAACTATGGAAAAATATCCTGCATTTAACTGTCTTCTAAATACTGGAAAAAACATTTACAAATCATATTGTATGGCTGTGATTAACATCTTGAAGCTAATGGCACGTTTACCAATGGTTTCAATAGGGAAAGAAGTAACCCACATGCTCTAAGTGGAGATACAAGATTCTGGGGGCAAAATCCTGTTTCAGAAAATGGAATTTCATCTACACTCCCCCAGACCAACGTGATAGACACAGCAGAGACATGACTGGCTGGTACAACCAGCCACTACAAAATGCTCAATAAGCAGAGTAATTGATGATTAGTCAAAATGAAACAGCTCTAATGCATATTGCTCTTTCTCAAAGGACAGCACTTATCCTCATATATCGTGAGCCATTAACACTATTCATTCTCTCTCCTCCTGATTAATTGTAACGGTTTGAGTTTTATTTGCCTTTTTTTTTTATCTTGAAAATCTGACAAGTTTTTTATTATGTGGAAACCTTCCTGGACAGCTACTAAATCCTGAATACTTCTGTGGGACTATGGCCAGAAACACCACTGAAAATTTTTTAAACAGAAATGAGAATCACAGCACTTAAAACTAGTTTCAGTAGCTTAATTATATACCACCAAATTCTGCTTGCAATGATTCTGAACCTCTGGGTTCTTCCATCTGAGCAGTAACTGCTAATTTACCACAAACATTAGCCCCACATGAGGAAACTGATCTTGGAAAAGAGCATAAACTTTCCAGTAAAAATTAACCTTTCATCTAATTTTCTCTCTACCTAGTAGAAATGTGGTAGAGAGAGGAAACTGGAAAACTGCATCTAGTGTTAGGATGGAAAATGACAAGCTTAGCTACCTCCAAAAATAATAAGGTAGCATTAAAAATATTTCCATTCCTACCAATGTCATCAGCCTAAAGGAAAACTAATACAAAAAGCTTTACTGCCTCCACCTTTTCACTGTCCTGAAATGTTAACCTCCTCAAAAATGTATATCAGAAAGATGAAGGAAGATCCTCAGGGACAACAAAGTTAACTCTCCTTGTTTCTGGTGATGGTCATTTTGATTTAGAGTGTCTTTTTCTTCTCCTTTTCTGTTTCAAAACCCACTTTTCCTATCTCATACCTCAATATTTCCACATTACTGCATCAGAATTAACATTCTAGAAAAGAACTACCGTATTACTTACTCGTATGTAAGTAATCAAAGTACTGAGTTTAAATAGTGTTCTTTCTGCACTGTTCTATCCCCATTTCTCTGACTCACCTACCCATAAAGTCCTTTCCACACCCATCACTGAGCACTGTGCAAAGCTGCTGCTTCAACTGCAACAGATTTTAAAGTTACAGAAGGAGAGAAAGGGTAAAATTCAATTCCAGATTTGGATAAAAGCAACTGGGAAAACACTGAAGCATGTCCTGCAGTGGCAGCGTGCCTACTGATGTTTCTACATTTATATTTTCATGGAGGAGTTTAATTGAATGCCTTTGTCATTAATTAAGTGCCTTTTTTAGATAAGTCCTAGAAGTCCAACCAATAAACCAGCATTTCACATTCAGTTCCATGGAATATTTGCATGTGCAGGGTTTTGGAGAAAGAGCTTTTTTTTTTGTACAAAGAATACAGTATGTATGTATTTATTTGTAAATGTCTTTTCCAGTAACTTGCTAAGTACATTCAAATCCCTGTTCTAAAAGAGCTGTTAAAATCCTTGCTGCGCAGATGAAATGGGATTAGCATGCCCTGACTGAAGACAACATTGTGTGTTACATATTTATTAGCAATCATTATAAAGCATTGAGAAGGAGCTTTTGTACATGGGATGGACATTTTGTAAATGAAAAGCAATTCCCTACAGGAATGTCCTAAGCTAACCAGGTACTCCTGCCTACACTGCAGCAATGTCTGGGATTTGTCCAAGAGGCAGCATGTAATAGAGTAAGTAATGCCCCTATTTCTACTTAGTGACTTACTTCACTGTTTTTAACTATGGATCTTATCACACCAAACATAGTGCTAAGGCTTACTTTTTCTTGTTTTCTTGTTATTTAAACATAATATGCTTGTTTATTAATTGAAGCTATTTCTTGTACCTGCAAAACAACTTAATTTAAAATGCTCATTTGTAGTATTCAAAAAACTAGTGAGAAATTGTAACAAATGTAACTTTAGAGGGTTAATCGCTCTGAGATCTTGCTGAAAACTAAAATTATTTTACAATCCAGTCCAGCTATGTATGGAGAATATTAATCACAAAATTAGCACAGCTGATTTTGAACAACACCACACCACTGGGCAGTGTCAGCACAATCACTGTGGGCAACTCTGTACACTTCAAATATGCTTTTATTTACAAGATGTGTGACCTCCTGCTTACTCTTTGATTTGTCAGAGTTATCAAAGACTGAGTGTGTTATTTAGGGTGTGCTATTTGAAGAACAGGATGAATGAAGAACAGGAAATCTGTGCAGGACAGACCAGTGTTTGAGAAGACATCATCTTTTTCTGCACCAGTGTTCTCAGAAGGAAAAATGAAGATGCCTCAAGGAGGACCTTAGGAAGGAACAGATAACTCAAATCTAAATGCATACACCTTCTTGATTTATTTGCTTTCATGAGATGAACTGTCTTTGTACTACGTGCACTCTGCAGAAACAATGTGTGTTTCGTTAACAGAGTACATCATGTAAGCCATAAAAGCTCATTACCTCCCAGGGAGGCTTTACAATATATTTATGATTTTGATCATAAGTGCTCTTTGTAGGCACTTTGAGATGTGTTTTAGCATGGTATATACAATTTTGTATAATATTTACTTTTCCTGAGAAGATTCTTTATTTTTATACCAATTGACTAATCTAATTTAATTATTTATTGCATTTCTGTAAAGGGAATGTTCATATGAAGGACTATGTTGTCTGATTAATTTATATGCCTGTGATATTAAAGAATTTTAGCTAACACGATTTTCTCTTGTTCTTTTCTTTAAAAACTTATTTTTCTAGTTATCTGTGTGAGAAATATTTCCTGTGGGTTTTCCAGTCACCTGTATCATATACCTGCTTAGGAGCAGGGTGATTTGTTCTCGAGTATTTCTGGTTCTCATCGAGTGAGCAGATGACTCAGACTTGACTAACAGTTCATTCTGGATGAATCCCAGCATACATGACTCCTGCTGTGTTCTTGTGTGCAAAGGCAGGAGGGATCCCTCCATCCAGTGGGAAAAGCCACAGAAAATAGCTCTCACAGATAACCACAAAGCTTCCCTACAGTGTTCTCTGCTTTGCACTTGTGCTCATGATCCACGCTGTAACAGCAGCAAAAGTGAAAGAGAACATTTCCTACTCCACCACCTTTGCCCAAGCTGCTGATCTCCATTGCTGTACTGCCACCTTTTGATGGCAGTGTGGAAATTCAAACAGTTGAACACTAAACAAGCAAGCTGAGTATGACTGTCATGACAGCGACCTTTGAAATACCACACAGACATAACAGCTAAGTTCCCCACTTCCCATTTAGTACTCCCTTTTCCTGTTTACACAGCTGAAGGTCCAGTTGTATTGCTGTTGTAACATCATGAAGAGCATGTTTAAAACTATCCCATACCACATTAGTTAGGCTCTTCAGCAGCTCCTTTCCCTTTGCAAGAGGCTCTACAAATGGATACTGTCCATGTGTCCCTCCGTTAACTGTCCAACAACCTATCAGGAATTCCCTTGCTCTTTTTATATTCTTTGTAAAGAACCTTCTTAATTTTACCTCTTTTCACTTTTTATTATTAAACTTCTCAGCTATTTCCTGTCCTCTCTTCATGCCCACCCCTGATTCTCTATCTTCCTCCCATTCTAATTTCCCATACTTGTTTTCCCAACTCCAGTTCATTTTCCTCCTTCTGTTACACTTCCTCCAGCTTCCTTTCTGTTATCAGGGAGTTTTCAGACACTTGGATGGTGCATGATCATCCAATTTTTTTTTTGCACAATTCCATTAAAATGGAAAAAGAGTTGAACATAATGCTAGTGGTCCATATAAAGTTAAATTCCTCACCATCCATGGGAGAGCATCCTGACAACAAGGAAGTCAGAAAGATTTTCACTTTTAAGCCAAAAAAGTGAAGGAAGCCCTCACAAACCAGCTGTAGCAGAAGATGCAGTACACTTCATACCAAGCTTATCAAAACAGGTCACACAAACACTGTGGAGAGCAGCTCTCTCCATCCTCCCTTAAACCCTTTTTAAAAATGTAGAGACAATGAATGAGAAAGGTGTCAAGGCCAGAGCCAGCTGACATGAAGACAGGATCTTCAGGGGGTGAAATACAGAAAAGTCTATGAGGTTGGCACCCCAAATCCAGCATGTCATAAAATCGAGAAGCAACTCCAAGTTTCTCACTGCCTTTATGGATGGCCAGGAAACGCATCCCTGTAAAGAGCACGTCATTGCACAAGAGGGCAGCAGGCAACTGAGAAACGAAACGAGATCTTCACTCCCTTCTCCTCCTGGCCCCGCCCAGCTCGTAAGAAATTAATCTACAAACCCTCAGATGCAGGGAAATACTGTTCAAAACGCAGACTTAACTAAAAATACTCCCATTTCTGTGCTCTCTTTTACAGGTACAGTTCAAATGCCATCTACTTAATATTTTCTGCTTCTTCCTATATTCTGTTCCCTCCCAAACAATTTAGTCTTCATTCACTCCCTTTCACCCTCCATTTCTCCTTTAGGGAAGCCACTTTAGTTGTGCCTGACATTGACAACTCTTGCATTAACACCAGACAGCACAAAGCCCTCGTAAATCTTTCCCCACCTTATCTCCTAACAGGTACCATTAGGAGAAGCATCACCTGAAAACAAAGAACAAGCAAAAAAATTTACAGGATCTGTGCTATTCCTGGAAGATTTACACTTCCCTTCATCATGGAGCACTCGGCCCTTTTATAAATTGCTAACCCAGTACCTGCAGATGAACAGTTCCAAGCATTCCTTATGGACTTACTGCCTCTCCCTTCAGGTGTCCCATATGTTGTTAGACAGCTGCTATACTTTATTAACTCCCTATTTTTTTCCATCCCTACCTTTACAGGAATATTTTTAGACAATCATACATGAATACACTTTGTTTGGTGAGACTATCTTCAGAAATTCCTCTTCCTTTCCCCATCCTCCACTCTTTTGACTCACTCAATCCCAGCCTTCCCTGGTTTCACAGTGTTAGCTGGGCAAGTTTAACTACAACAGATCTGCAAACCTGAATTAATTCTGGTTAAAAATAGCTTGGGAGGTTCTAGTTTACTTTTAGCAATTCTTTCCATTTCCTGTTTTACACCCTACAAAGAGATGAACAAACACCAGGTAACATCTGGTGCAGCTGGAGGTGGTGGGAAAGGTGAGGTACAAATTCCCAAACTCCCAACCTGGCATTAAGAATTTTTTTATGGCACTGAAGAACAAAATACTGGGAACCTACTGCCTCAAGCTCCTTTTCCACCTCAAGCACCTTTTACCTGCCCTGCTGCACTGGGCAGGGCTGGCTTAAACCATTCCTGGTTTCTTCTTCCCCCTACCAGACCCCAATAGTTGCATTTTTTGGGAAAAGAGGGTGAGGAGGCAAATTATATTTGCTCTGGGTCAGTTCTCTGACCGAGTCTCTCTGCCTTTTAAAACACATCCTCCTGAAGCATAACTGTTCTGCATCAGAAGACTTCCCTTAAAAAGATGTTGTACAAGGCAAACTCAGAAGCAGACTGGGTTGTGAATTTTTCAGTGCAAGTTTTTCCACTGGAGAATAACAATTTGTTGAAACTTTACAATTTCTACTGCAACAGTCTGACAAAACTTGAAGCAAAAAACATTTCTCAGGTCCAGGATGGAATTTCTGTTAAAACCATATAAATAAGAGCAGAGCAGAAGGCAGGTTGTTGGACTGCTGGAGTAGGGCTCCAATCCCTGCTCTGCTTGATTTGGCTTCTCCATTTGGACACACTCCCCCCACAAGGTGCCAGAGGATGTGCCTACTTCACAGGCTACTGATGGCTACAGGATCAGTCCCATGCTTCCTTGAGTGCTTTTTTTATTAAAACAGCTGAAAGTTTTCAACACCATTTCAGAGTGACACTATGGGGGATAAAGATCAAAAATTGAAAAGGTGGTGCTTCTGTGAGATGGAGAAATATTTTCTAGCTAGTTCTGTGTGGTTCTCATATTATTTGTCTCAGTGTTTGAGACAATTCTCCAGAAAATTTCCCAGTCTGACACATAAGCCTTTTTTAGGCTCTAAGAGCAACTCAGTGGGCAGCAGAGCAGTAAAGGTCAGATGGAGAGCAGCAGAGGTGCACAGTAAATCCCTCTGTGGAATGAAAGAAACTGTAGGTTGAAAAGTCACTGGGAGAACAAAGATGGATAGTAATCTCATTTAAAACTTCTCCCTCCGTGAAAGTTTCTGTATGAGTACTGATCCATCAACAACCAATTTCACAATCAAAAGCACCCAGGGTGCTTTCCCAGGCCCCACAGATCTCCTTATTTTCCATCAAGACAAAGCACCAACACTGCTATTTCACTCCAGTGACACTCCTCTGTACTGACAGCCAGATATCAGCAGTCATATGGCTTTGGGTTATTCACACCCAGTTTATCAGTTAAAGAACAATGATCTGTGTCTTAAAAGATATGATAAACATATTTTAAACTAAGTTTAAGACAGATATGTAGGCCCACACATTTGTAAAATACTATTTTATAATGGTCACCATAAACTGTGATTAAAATTCCACTTCTTTCTGTTGCTCTATTTGAATATTGCTTATATAAACTATTCTGTTAACGGTGACCAACTAAAAATTGGCCATGTTCATGGGTTCTAGCATGTCACCTTAACAGGAGTCTGACAGTGATTAGACCTCAGACTTTTGATACCCAAAAATCATACCAGAAGTGACCCACCTTTTTATTATTATTTACACAGATTTGATGGAGTTTAGGTGCTTTGCAACATAACAAACACAGAACCAGCTTCCCTGTTACTCTATACTTCTCCCTTATTTTGCACTGCATGGGTTTTAATTCCTACCTTATCCTGCAAGATTTAAATGGTGAGAATAGGTCCCCTTCACTGAAAGCAGAGGAATGTGACCCCAAAAAGAACACAGACTACACCTTGTACCTGACACACGGCCACAGGCAGCAGCCAGAGGAGGAGGCACCAGCAGATGGGGCCTCACGACAGGTCCTGTGTCGCCTCCTGGGATTTCCTGAGAAGCACACGCTGGCCCAGCCCCGGTAGAAGCAGCTTCCTCTGCACAGCTCTCTGCACACTGCTCACAGCACTCAGTGTCCCTGAAAGCCAGGAGCAGATAATTTCACTTTTCATCATTATCAATTTCCAAAGTACCAATTCATCTAATTTAAAAAATACTTTTATTTTTAAGAAAAATAATCACAGGAAAAGCCTACAAACAGCTAAGTTCTTTTACAAGAAATCCTTCAGAGAATATGACTAATGCACCTGTACTTTTTAAATATAATAAAACATTGAGTCAAGGCCTACTCATATTCTTACTCTGATTTTTTTCTTTTGTTGTTTTGTCCTTACAACCTTTCAGTCATTTTCTGGATGGAAAAAAATATCAACTTAGTTTCTGAATACAAGTAAAAGTCCTTTCAGTTCTACTTAGAATTCAGGATTCTCACAAGTACTGCAGGGCAAGAGGCCCCAGACAATCCTTTTATCTATGGCAGCAAAGGAAATGCTTTTCATTTTCAGGGCACTGCATAGCACGTCTGCAGTTTTCCCAAATACAATGATCTTGAACTTGCTGTTTGTTGGTTTGGTTTGTTTTTTTACCCCCTCTCTGCTTCTACTGATGTGCAGAGAATGTCCAGGCACATATAGATTTAAAATGAATACTTGGACCTTCGTGTCCAAATTCTACACATGGAAAACAGAAAAGCCACTACTAATTGTCCAATTAACACTGATACTCAAGAGTTGGGTATTATTACAGAACATCAAGAATAAGAAACTCCATCTAGAGCACAAACTTTATATAATATTAGTGTTGAAGTTGTCAAAGAGTAAACACAACTTTTTTTTAATGTTGGCTAAACTACACGGCTACAGGACTGGTTGATATTCCTCCTACCAGCTGTTTGGCAAACACACATAAAAATTATTATTATTATTGTTTTTCACTGATGTAATTCTCAGTTTAATTATTAAATTATGTGGCTTAAATAATTTTAAGTTTCCCATAAATAAAATAATAATCCTTGGGGGAAAATGAATAAGAAAATTAACACTCTACATCTGCAAAGTTATTAATGATGCTTCTGCTAACATTTCTGCTGAATATTTGTGCTTCCTGTTTAACATCAGAAATTTCTCTCCTACAGATCTTGGTTTCACTCTGTTTTTTCCTTAGGCATTTTAAGTGGAATCTTTTGACATTTTGGTTTAGCCACACATAGCTAAGAGTTCTGAAGGCAGTAATAATACTGTTTTATGAGATATATGATAAAATACAAAATGTCTCATAAAATATTACTCCAGTTTCTCTGAATGTAGGATCTAAATGTATAGATTTTCATAGATACCAGACAAAGAACCACTTGTAAAATTTTATATGGATATAGAAACCAGCATTAAGGAAAAATCTTTTAGCCACATGGCAATACAGGAGTTAATTTTAATACAGTAATAAAATTACTTTGGGAATGAAGGGAGATATGCACTGGAGAGGAGTGCATTTTTTCAGAACTATGTGTTACCCTTACTACTACTATTAAGCCCAAGTGAACTATTTTATCACCAATTCCATCTGGGGGAGAAAAATGAGCCAAAATCAGGAGACAGAAGTTATCAGTGCTCCAAAGCTGTACCTCAAAATGAAGAAATTCATCAATGCAAATCACTTCTTGGTTTCTGTGAGATCAGGATTAAGACTGGATTATTCAGAAGGAGGCACCAAGTTCCTGCAAAATGCAGCAGTGAAATTTCACTCTCATTTACTCATGAAGATTAAAGCAGAGTCAGCAACTTACCCAGGCAGCGGGGGAGGCAGTGTCATAGCCAGAATGACAACATGGGAGCCTCTGAACCACAGCCCTGCTGAAGGTCACACTTTACCACACTAGGTAATCCTACAAAAACCCAACAGGACTGGGGAGAAAGGAAGAAGTTAACATACAGTTATCTAGGAGAACAGGAAGAATTAAGGCTATATAACCCAGCTAAAAGAACAGGAGCAGGATAATCCTGAATTACCACAAGCAAGGATCTACTACATAGCATAGGGGGAAACCCCTATGTTCTACCTATGAATCACATCTGTTAATAATGAAATTATAACCCAAACCACAAAAGGTATTCTGTATCCTAACTTTTTTTTGGTGAAAAAGATAGGAAATGGGGTCAGAATTGCTATTGTTTCTTGTGCTGTAAGAGAAATCTGTCTCAATCACACAGGCTTTGCATATTAAGATTGTGAGATACAGGGAGATCAGTTTTGGCATGGGAAGATAACCTAATATTTCCAACAAGAAGAATTTGAAATGAAGCAAAATTTTAGACGGATGGTTTTCTTGGTGTTTAGGTCAAGGACCATAGAATCACTGACTTTTTGGGTTGGAAGGCACCTTAAAGATCATCCAGTTTCAACCTCCTTGCCATGGGCAGGGATACCTTCCACCAGCCCGGGTTGTTCAACGGATAAGAAATGTGCAAAAAACCAAACAAAAACCTGAAAGATCTTTACTTGTACTAGAGCTACCTACATTACACACCACCCATATGCATATCCGCCCTCCTAAAATTACAGGCATTGAGTAGCGTGAGATAAGCCACGATCTTTTATTTCACAGACAAACGCACTCCATTTTAAGGGCAGAAAGATTCAAGGTGAGAAACTCCACCTGAAATCTGATCCAAATTTCTACTATGTGCCATTTCTGCATTTCTACTACCCTGTGCCTTAGCAACTAGAATTTCTCAACATAACTGGGCTCTTCCATGAATCTGGCAACATAGCCCAAGTGTAGGTTTAAAGAGTGGGAAGGCAGTGAACTCTGAATTTTTAAGCCTCAACCAGTGTTTTCTAAGGAGTGACATTTTTGGTTTGGGAGTAAATGCAAACAAACAAACAAACAATCTACCACAACCTTTTGTAACTTTTCTATTGACGTCACAAAAGGCCTCAGAAAAATCTGTAAATCTCTTACTTGTATTCCACAGCAGCTGAGTCCTTTTCCACATAAATCCCAACCAAAATTGTTCCAATGTGACTTCTGATCCCTTCTCAGTCACTTCTGATGATTTTGGCAGAAAGCACAGTAACAATTTTGCTATTACAACTACGAAAATGGAAGAGAAAAGGTGTACTAGGACTCAGTAAAACCCACTGGTTCATTCTCACACCTCCTAAATAAAAGAGGAAATGGATTATTGGATTTAAAAAGTCAGAGAATCCTCTTGTGCTTAGGTGTTGGCATCCTAAGAAGCAACATCTTCCCAAAAACTCCTTTCTACTACCCATTAGATACTCTTCTTGCCTCTACTTTGTTTTAGGAAACAGTTGTTCAGTTAATTCAGCAGTAAATGTTCTCATTTTCTTAAATTCTTAGTACTTGTAAGAGATTTTAATGTCTAATATTATCAGCTGATATAATCTCCCTTTTTCAATGGGCGTAATGACTTGCCTCTGCCATCGGGGAATGTAATTTTCAGCCAAAAAGTGTTTTACCAACTCAGAATTCCAAAATTAAAAACATCTCACCAGAAAGGGGAAGAAATCAACAAAAAATACATATAATTCTATCAATAAGCTTCAATTTTCAGATGTTCACGCTACATAAGCAACGGCTAATTCTTATACTCCATAACCAATTACTCTATCTTGGCAGGATCAGGGAGAACCATCAGCCTTAAATCTCTTTAAAACAGCAAGATTCAAAATCTGATGGAAACTTCATGTCAAAATGTGAAAAAAAGAAATAAAAATTACATTAGGTCGAAACTTAATCCCAAAATATTTTGAATACCAGATGTTTCAGAGCAATGATGTTTAATTTCCTTCTGGAAATATCAAGAGCTTTTTCTGGGGTACTCAAAAGTTGATCAAAGTCTCCTATTTTGCATGGAAAGCTAATTACCAGAAAAGGCTTCTGGAAAGTAAGGATTAGGAATCCGTGACAAAAGCCTGGTACTTTGTTTCAATATCTGGCTCAAATCTTTATATCTCAATTTTGAAACAAATCGCTGGCATTAGATCCATCATTAGGAGTCAAAAAAAGGAATATTTTACAATAAGAATTACATAAATTAGCATAAATATGCAGCTGTCTACAGTCAAAATAATGACAAAATTGCATGCTCGCTTCTCTTCCTGCAGCCCAAATCTGAAACAAATACACTGAAAAGTCCTTTTATGATTATTGTGATAGTGCACGGCAGCAGTTTCATGTATGGAGCATCTAAGGTGTAACCCTCCCTACAGGAAATCCTCAAGTGTCCAAGATATTTACATCCTATTTGTGTTCGAGGAGACTGAAGGGAGACCTCATTGGGGTCTTCAATATCCTCACGAGGGGCAACGGAGGAGGCAGGTACTGATCTCTTCACTCTCATGACAAGGGACAGGACTTGAGGGAATGGCATGGAGTGAACCAGGGAAGGTTTAGGTTGGGTATCAGGAAAAGGTTTTTCTCCCAGAGGGTGACTGAGGACTGGGAGAGGCTCCCCAGGGAAGTGGTCACAGCACCAAGCCTAACAGAGTTCAAGAACCATCTGGCCAGCGCTGTCAGGCACATGGTGTGACTCTTGGGAATGTCCTGTGCATGGCCAGGAGTTCAAATAGATCCTAATGGGTCCCTTGCAACTGAGTATATTCTGTGATATTCACAGGCTTCATGCTGCATAGGACTGAAATCCTTTGCTTTTCCCTTATCCACAGGTGCAAAGTGCATACATGTCAGCTGTTTTCACGTGGGTTTTTTTGGTCCATCCCATCCTCCTCTCCCGCCCTTGTCTCTCCCCTTCCAGAAAGCAACACCCTAGCATTTAATTGCAAATGTCACTCCAGGGTCAGCAGCATAATTAGGTGATTACAGTCAAATAAGCTACAGTCATTTTCACACTTGTTTCCACATTTGGTGTTTTCTGTGGTTGAAAAGGGAACTTCTCAGTGATCACACATTTGCTGGTCCTCACTCCACCTCATGGAAGCCAGCCTTTCTCATGCACTGCACTTCTGATATGCTAAATCCAAAAGATGCTTTTCTTAAAAGCTTTGAAATCGAATAGGCACAAAATGATACATTCAGGGACTTCTTGGCTCCTGTTCACTGATATCAAACCCTTTATATTACTAAAATTTTTAAACTGGGATCTGGACAGCGTGGGGGGACCAAATGCTTACTCTCTCAGGCATTTGGTTATGGAATATATGACTGAAGTTGCTATGATGCACTTGCCATCAATAAATCACTGTCAATCTTTCCTTCAGCAAGATATGGAAAATGAAAAGTGCAGTAATTTGAATAATGGTGGGAAGACCAATACCCCAGCAAATTTCTCCATCGCTTTTGCTTCCATTGCCAAATTTGTCATGAAGAAACTCCAGAGACCAAGTGAGAACTCAGCACTAAAATTTCAACCTTGCTTTCCACAGTACATGCTGCTGACTTTCATATCTGGCTATTGAAGCAGCAAATCATCCAAAACACATTGTAATTGTGTAATTTAAACTTGTACTCTGTGGTTTAATAGATTTCTCTTATTTTATTAAGATTGCAGAAACCAAGGAGAAGTATAAACTCTAATCAGATCAATGTGGTCCCTTATGAAACCTCTAACTACATGATCGAAGTTTCAATTTCCTGCACTTTTTAATACTAGTGAGCAAAAGTAAATGGTAAGTAATGTGATGAGGTCACAGACCAAATAGTTTTATGGTATTTGGATACTTCAGCCCACTTTCCTTAGAGTACATTCCATGCTTCAGAAGAGGAAGTGTGAAAAGCACTCATATTCTTTCTGCTACTCTGCTGTTCAGTCTTGCCTTGCTGTAAACTGCTTCCAGAGCTGCAGAAATGTAAAAGCATCTTTCCCAAATTCCAGGAAACCTTGATGTGCAAGTCTTCATACCTTAATCCTGCTGAACGTAAGTCTTCTAAGAACTATTATTCTTACCCACAATTACTTAGGAGCATGTTCAATGTTACACAGCAGCAGCTTCTCTCCTTTTGTATTTATACAGTGTAGGAAATCAGAGAGTAGAAACCTCCACAGAATCTAGTGGGTTTAACCTGAGGCCCTGGGTAGAACTTGGATTAACGAAACAAGAAGTATATACAGACAATAAATAAATAATTATAGATTTGTAGTTTTATAAGTTAGAGGTATAAGGTGTTTTAAGTAAGTAAGAAATCATATTGAGTATGATAGTAAAGAGCTTAAAAGATAGAAATAGAAGTGTGATTTTGTAGAATAAGTTAAAAGTTATTTAAAAATATATAACAACATGTAAGTTAATACATTGGCTAAGAATTACTGCATTGCAGTAGAATAAGGTTAGAATGATAGGTCAGTAAGTCAAAACAATATATGTGTCAGTTTTCTATTAGTCCACTAAGTTATATCTGTCATGGTAGAGAGACAGCTGGTGATTTTTTCTGTAATGGATGCTCCATTGTTAACAAAGTTTCACAGCCTAATGAGACTGATGTGCTGATCTGAACAATAAAACAGAAAGAGAAGAAAATTCCATCCCTTGACTACTGAATGCAACATCCCCACAGAGAAAAAACACCATTTTGGTGCCTCTGTGTGAGGATGACCCCAACAAAATCAACAATACAGGGAACAGAAAGGATTTGATTTCACTGCTCATGGCTGGGCGTTATTATAACATCAATAACAATAACAGTGCACACATTTAGGCAGAAAATACATTCCAGGTACGAAGTGCTTCACACCTCTTGCAATCCTGCCACCCAAGAAGTCTCCACTGGTTTGGAAGTTAATATTCTCAGTTTCCTAACTGGCTGAGCACTGCAGAAACTTACCCTCCCCCTTCCAACAGAACCTTGGAAAAACTTGCTTCTACCAAGATCCATGGATTTTCCGGAGCCTTTTATGACGCTCTTTAGGGACTACAGGGAAGACCCACACTGTAATATCTGATTTCTCCATTGAGGCTGAGAGCTGGGTGTGAGCTGACACAGGTGCTCCCCCAATCGTCCAGATCAGAGGCGAGGTACAACAGCCAGATCTCCTCTGCAGCCCACGCGAATGCATTTCCTTTCTGAGAAAACCAAGCTGCAGGAGGGAGGGTGACGCACGCACGGGGCTCGCTCGGCTATGGGGTCATGACGTGGCTGGGGCAGACATGCAGCTCTAGGGACAGGTACTTCTGAAATCACCACAAGATTTGAATTATGAAATATCCTGTTACTGTACTGTATAAATTTCATTATGTCTCATAATTATTGAGACCTTGGGCAGGGTATAAATTTAGCTATGATCCCTGTACTGATGTTCTTGTGCCAAATCAACTGAACATAATTTTCCATACATGAAACACTTGCGTTGAGTGTGTTTGAATGAACTAGAGATACTGAACTGCTGTTCCTAATAGGAATAGATGTAAACTCATAAAAACTGTCATCTAGATAGCGAAAAATAATTTTAATAGCAACAAAGAATTATAGACATATAAAAAATTCAGCTTGTCCACTACAGCATTTGCATTAGGACCAAAGATGGCTCTCCTCCATCTATGGTAATAAAATTATTTTCAACATGAGTAAAAGGGAAAGAACCAGGAACATTCCTTAGCTCTGGATCCCACTGACACAGAGGCTTTTCCTAGCAAAAGATATTTTTTCTCCAGCTTTACATTCAAATTCATGTCATTCCAGGTCACTAGTATGGAAATTTGCCCTTGTAATCACTGTTAAATTTGCATTTGTATTCGTTATTTCTGTGGAATATCCCTTAAAACTCTCACTCAAAAATAAAGCAAATGGCACCTTCTAATTGGTTTTGATGAAGAAGGGAAAGGGACGCAGTCCCCTCCTTTCCAAAGAACGGCAGTATTTCAAAGGGCTCACGCAGGGGCAACAAAACCAATCAAATTTCTGTTGTTTTGTTCAGCAAAAAAGTAGGACAGTAAAGAGAGGCTAGAAAATTGGTGATTTTTGTGGACAAAATTGCACCTGATTTTGAGTGTCATAGCACAGGTAGACAGGAAGACTCACAACCTCTTCCAAGGTAAAACCATCAAATAAACCTAGCAGGAATCATGAGCAGAACATGCAGAGCCACAACAGGCTGATGTGTGGAACCTGCCAATCATTTGTGCTGTGGGTCCTAAGAATGGTTCAAGGAAGCACAGGAATATCACACCTTGGCTATGACAGTGGGCAAAGCAAGCACATGTGGGGAAGCTCCTATAAATTCCACACAACCAGTCTGAAACAAGTGGGAAAAGCGAGCATAAGGAAAATGGAATCAGGAAAGGGAACTTAGAGAGAGTGGGAACAATGTCGTAACAATGCCTATGCACAATTCCGAGCCAGCCAGCACTGAGGGGGTTCCTCAACACCTTTTGTCCCTATCTAGTGACAAAATCTAGGCCATCTGCCTAACACGTGCACTAGCACAGCATTCAGCAAGGCAAAACACAGTTCTTTCTTTGTGGTCTGTTAACATCCTGTATGGCTATAACCTAACACTGGCCTTTTGACCCAGGAGGGCAATTCCAACTTGCATTTTATCATACACTTCTTAAATCCAGACCCTGAGAACAGTTTGGCAACAACCTGGCTTGTCAGTGTTTGTACCAGCCTCTTTTCTAGTGCAAAAGAATAATACTGAAAATCCAGAAACCTTTTGCCTTTGGGATTTCTCTCCACTTCTCATTCCAAAATGAAAACAAGCATTGCTCTAATTTGAGCTGCTCTGAGTATTTGACAGACCTCAGTATTTTTCCAGCCACAACAAAGCAACTCTTTTTCTATTAGGCTGACCAGGATGCTCTGAGTTGGATTCTCTCTCTTCAGGACACCTCCATTTGGCTTTCCCTCACAGATTTGTGCCTCATCAACAGTGCATTTGTATTGGTCTCTACAGTTCTGCACCTAAAAGGAAGTGTGAACCAAAACTAGCAGAGGTTAACACTTGTATTATTTTGTGGGTATACCAAGAACACTTTTAGCTGGTTTGGTGCATATTGTACTAAGAGGAACTTGGCAACTAAAGTTTTGGCAACGCTTTACTGTTGAAACTTTAAAAGTCCATTTGGATGTAAAAGGAAAACATGAGTAAACAGGACCAGTCATCCTTATAAATAAATATATGCTGGACCTCCTGAAGACAGCCAAAAAGAAGCCGTTCAAGTTCACCCAGAAATCTTGCAACAATTAAACTGTTTCCTCTGTAAGCACTGCACACCAAATTAACGTGCATTACATCCACGTAATAATAATAAGCCCTAATCCTTACTCTTTGTTGATCAACTTTCTCAACTTTGCATTCAGCCTTACCCCTCACAGTAATTCATCTTCTCATTCAGACTTGCAATCACACCAAATTTTACCAGAAAACAAAGACACCAACTCTGAAATTCATAATCTTTGTAAACTTACTTTCTGAAAAGTAGACTATAATGACAGGAAACACCAGGGCTCCCCATACTTTAACTAAATCCACATCTATTCAACAATTACAAACAAGATTTTTAGAAAGATGAAACTCATGTGTCACATAGCTCCAAAGGAGAGATTAAAGTTACTTTTCCCAAGGATGGGCTCATTTATAACTAGAACATTTTTTATTTTTAAATAAAATTGTTCCCTATTAATCTTGGTCCTTTCAATGGAAGATTACATCAGACATTGGGTTTGTGAAGAGATTCCCAATTGTCAACTATTTCCAGGTCATTTTAGGTAAGCCTCCAAAACCAAAAGTCTTTCTTAGAAGAAAATCCCCACTAACATCCTTGCAGGAAAAATTCACTAAGAATTACTCACTTTGGGGTTGGGGGTTTTTTTGCATTTTCTCCTGAAACAACAGGTACTTACCCTGTACTTATCAGGGATGATATTCAACTAGCTAAATCCATTATTCATTCTTGCATTTAGATTTTAATACATTATGGAATCCATTGCATTTATATGAAAACTACTGTACTTGTAGTATCTATCAAATAGATGAGAAACACTGAGAAAAGGCTGAAGAAGAAAAGTGGTAAATGTCTCATTTTGATAGCTTGAAATCAAATGAAGAACAACTGTCACCCAATCCTTTATTCAAATCATCCTCATGCTTCCATGAGTCTCCTTACTGAGCAGAATAAGAATACTAAAGGCTTACTTTCTACAGGTTATTGTTTAGAATGACAAGATCTGCAAGCAGAAGTCAACCTCTGTTACCTCAAAATTCTCTACACACAGTTGGAAAGTGTTAAATCAAAAGGCAATCAAAAATTAGTTATCACTTTCACGAGACATTTGAATTCTGTGGTTCCTGTGACTCTACTGACAGTAATTTTGTACAGCATGCTACTATAGTAGGAGCCTGAAAACAACCTGCACACGAACTAAAGTACCAAACAAAACGTTCACTTTAGAAGAATACTGCTTTGTTCTGGGGATGGAGAAAGGAGGCAACCACCTTGATCAACAAGATGCCAAATGCCTCAGTGAAACCACAACCTGTCCCCAAAATTCACCAGTCATCAGGTTTGCAAGGGCAGAAAATGAAAAAAGAAAAAAAGAAAAAAGAAAGATGCAAGTTTTCAGATTAGACAGACACAAAAAATAAGTGTAAAAGAAGAGGAGTCAGATCCTATGTAAAAACTTTTCCAGACTTTGAAGTTGTACAGAGTTGGGGTTTAGTCAGTGGGTGTCATTTACTTTTACTCATTTTCTAAAACAGAAAATGAGCCCTTATTCTTTAAATTAGGCACAAGTACTACCAAAAGTATAAACAATCTACTAAAACAACAGCTGAACACAACCTTCTCCCTTTCCAAATCCCTGATCCACAAATTCCCTTTTCCTTCTAAAATACGTGTTTTATTGCTAATTAATCTTCCTTGAAAATTTAGGCAAGGCTTTTGAAGTGTTTCATAAAACTTTTCAGGTAGGGTGCATTTTCTTACATCATTGTTTTAGTGCAACAATATTAAATTTAGAGATAAAATTAGATACAAATCAACTAACCTTTCATAATAGTGCATTAAAACCAAATAAAAAATCCCACAGTATGACATGGTGACTGGGACCTGGCCCCCACACTTTTTAAAGGCAGGATTTTTCCAGTTCAGCACTTCCAGCACTACTTTATCCTCTACAACTCCAAGGCAATATAAAAGAGTAACCTCATTTCTTGTTAAAATGCAATCAGCTCTGTGGTGTAGATGGGAGGATTGAATCACTGAATAAAACCCCAAGTAATTCCTTGCCCAGTAATAAATATGAGCACAGACCAAGAATGATAACCAAAATCTGACCAGCCCAGCAAGGTGTGTGTTAACACTGACTGAGGGTTTGCTGTTTCTCAGTTCATCAATACATTCCAAACCATGTCCTGCTCACCTGGTACATCCAATAAAAATGGTCAAAACAAGTTCTGTTGTTTTCTCCTGTTTGACCACAAATCCTGCAGCGCCATATTAAGCAGAAATGAATCAAACTCCTGTGCACAATTTATTAAATGCTGCATATTCAGATTTCACCCTCCTGCCTGGATATGCAAGCTTCTTTCGGTCTTTGAAAAGAAGGAACAGATAAAGAGCTGATCCCAATTACACCTAGACTACAACTAGAGTCACGATTTTGTGCACAATTTTGTACATGATTTTGTACAGACCTGGCTGCAAGCTTGCTGAACAGAATGCTCAGGCTTTCTTTTTTTTCTAGGTTCTCCAAGACCTGCAAAAGAAAACAGTAGAAAGCTGGAGAAAAGTTGACCACCTAGTGCTCAGCAGCTCTGCTCATTACAAATTGCTTTACTATCAAGAACAAATACAAGACACAAATATAAGGTGCCAGAAAAAGTTTGAGACTACATAAATACTACATATTGCAAGCTACAATAGTTACTAGGACTTCAGTATGACCATACATATGAAATGTTTGTACTTATTTCAAAACCAGAAAATTAAGATGTTCTCTAGAGCTGGGATTGCATTGCTAATTAGCAAGAACTTAATGATTAAGGGACAGAAACACTAATAAAAAGAATGATAGTAATGGCTGTATTTAACCCAAGCCAAAGTGTATTCTAACCAACTTCCAGCAGATCCACATCCACACTGATCACACCACATGATCAAAACATGTAATGTGGGTTTCTATCCTGCAATGGTGGGTGAAATAGTTACCCACCCAGTCCACATCCTAAATGCTACAAAACTTCAAACCACAGCAGTGTGCAAACCAGAATTTATTCCACATAGCTTCAGCAGCTGAATTCACTGAGCAGAAGAACCGTGTTTCATATAATGCCAGAGGCTGCTGGGCAGCAGGGGGAGCATGTGGCTCAAGAACTACATTCAAAATGAAGGAAACCACGGTTTTTAAATACTTCATATCCCGAAGAAATCAGCCAACAGACACCTGAAGCAGGAAAGAAAAACAATTTAGCAATACTGTCTATGCCAGAGTTCAGTGTCAAACAACTGCCTATTCAAAACTTCAGTGCTGCGATGCACACCACAAGATGCAGTGGGTTAGGTATCAGCAATAAAATCTGTAAACATTTTAGAGTGGTGCATTTTCATTCTAAGATGCAGAAAAGTGAAAGTTGCATACAATGAAAAAAGAACAGCATTAACATAAACAGCAACAGGAGAAATAGTTTAGCATCCCCAAACAAGGAATTCTGCTGGATCTTTTTTGTAAATGTTTCAAATTAGATGCTATAAAGACTGTTAGGCACCTAAGCTAACACTGCCTTTGCCAAAGATGACAGGTAAAAAAACCACCTTCAGACAGGAAGCCAACTTTCTTCCTGTTGTTTAATCAACAATTACTAAGATTAGAAGGCTTCTTTCTTCTTCACTAAAGTAATGCCCCAGGATTTGTAAAAGGATAGATATATACAGATAAACATAATGAATAAATGACACATCTTCAGGACAACATTTTGTAAGTCCGGAGTATATTCTATGGCCTATGCTATGGGGGAGTGGGACAGCGCATGAGGGAAAAAGTGTTTCATGCAGAAAGCACAAAAGAGAGGCTGTCAGAAGTGAGTGTGGGCTTCTATTAAACCAATAAAATCCCTCCTGCTTGGTAAAAATTCCAAAGTGTCATCAGGGGAGGAAAAAGAAAAGTAATGATTCTTGCCATGCAGGTAGGACATATGAATAAAACTTCATGACGCCCCCATCTTTTTCCCCCCCAGAAAGAAGAGTATAAATACACTAAACAGCTTAATGACAACTTATCAGATCTCACCATCCATCCCAACTCTTAATATTGGCATCCAGAGAACACTGACATGATGTGCAAAGTCCTCATCTTTGGCTGTATTGCAGCAGTAATTCTCATGACTGCAGCTTATGGAGCACCTCTTACGAATGAACGTGCTCAACAAGAGGCATGCCTTAAAGCTGCAATAAGGGATTTAGCAGAGCTGAAAAACACTGAGAACGTAAGTACTGATTTTCTTCTATCTAAAGATTCATTTGCATTTATTTTTTCTATGTAATTTTTTCAGGAAAATTAACTTTTTTCCCCCCTTCTCTACAGAATTTTCTTGACTTTTACACACCGAATGACGAACTGGTGAGTTTGAATTTTCTGTTGAGTTTTAATTCAATTTAGGGAGGGCAAATTCTTGAAAAAGCTTCTGCTTTTGCTTTTTATTCTCAAACATTAAAAGGCTGACATGCAATATAATCTCATTGCCTCAGTGCAATAAGTAACACAAAATGAATACTTCATATTCATCCTGCTTATAACGTTGTTGAATTCACAGGAAAAAAAGTGGTTTATGAACAACTTAGGGATGGTGTAAGATTTGCAGAAGGCAATACTGTTGTGTTAACTCTAACACAGGAACAATTCTGAGAATGAAACCAGACTTTGAAATAGATTAAAGCAGTATCCACATGAAATCACCCACATTTTATCTCAACTAGAGGCAGAGCCACTGGCTGGTTCTGTTTAAGATGTTGCAAGTCTTTTATATCCTACCAATGGTGAAACTCAGTTATGCTCTGTTTAATTCTCTTCAGGAACAAAACTTGACTGGGTCCTTCTGGACACATAAGCTATAAATCATACTTTATCACACTGAGTTAATACCTGAGACTTATTTCCACAAAATTACCATAATTGTGGTCACCTCTCTCTAAAATACTGCACATCAGCGTGCAGAGAGTGTTCCAAGCATAGCTCTACTGCAGACAGGCTGCTGATTTGTACTGCCTTTCATTCAACATGCAAACAGCCCAATAACCAAGAGCATGAATTATATAGTATTGGGAAGGAATTATAAGATTTACACAAATTATCTGTTAGATGCTTTGAACCTCTGCTAAGTTTCTAATTCAGAAAACTTCTCACTTAACAACAATTTTGTTTCAGTACAGATTTAAAGTTAGATTCTGCAACCACTTCCTTATCTGTGTCCCTTTTCTCATGTGCTGGCAGCTATAAGACCTGATTATCTCAGAGCTCCAGGGCTTAAATGCAAATGTTTGGGGCTGATCAGTAACACACTGCCAGTCAGTGAGTGCCTGAAATAGCTTGCAAAAGTGATGCATAGTTTTTTACCCTGTTCAAAAGCCAGCTCTGATGCAGACATTAGATAGAGCTACCAAAGTGCATCTACTGAAGATGCATCCAGGAGAGGCCACCTGTTTGCTAACACAGGATTTTCAGATGGCAACCAGAAGTAAGGCTCAGTTAAAGAATAAATATTGCAGCTCTGTGTCCCCAAGAGCTATTGTAACACTTCAAGTGTCTTGTACAGATTACTCACTTTTCAAAAGCTACGGAATTAAAGCCACATATAACATCCCCCAATGCAACTTTGAGGGCAACAAAAGAACTGTAATACACTGCAGAAAACAAATAGCTCAGTTCCTGAGATGAGGGTAAAAACAACAGGGAATTGAGATTTTGAAAGCTGGAACAAGGAAAAGAAGTCATGTGTATAATGATTTTCCTGACTGTTCTAGGAGTGCAACCAAACAACTCTACAGTGTTACCTGACAGAACTGAACGTCCTGAAACAAGATAGGGAAGAGGAGGACCAGAGGAGACACATCATAAATATCGAAAAGAATCTTGAGCCTTTTAAGGTAGGCAATCTTTTATGAGTGCTACCAAAAAAAAGTATAGAAAAAGAAGTAAGTGTTTCACTGTGTTTATGCACCAAGATCCGTGTTATCCACTCATGAAAATACAGGGGTTTGTGCAAAAATATGCTAAAATTAACTACATGAAAAGAGCTATTTGCATGGTAATCTAATACAGTAAAATAGATTTGAGCCCTACTGGTTATACGAGCCAACATTTAATAAAACATGACTTTTTTTTCTTTGCTGAATCATGCAAAGCATCTTATGCTGACAAAAGCTTGCTTTTAGGAGCATCACAATTATTTACANTGGCAATTTCCCAAACCCAATGTGCAAGAAGTGTGAATCCAATGAGAAGAAAAAGTTTCCTGAATTTCGGCAAGAACTGAACAGCTTCCTGCAGTCTATGCTGAGACAAATTGTATAACTATTTTTATTTTTACTGCTGCATTATTTATTGAAGTATTTAATTATGAATAATTTATGTATTTTGCCATGTGGCATACTGCTAGCTTGTCCATTTTAGGACCACTGAATGTTCTTAATGTGTGTGGTAAGACAGTCTGTCCTAAGATCACATGTGATCCTTTCTGTAAGCCCTAGGGGCTCAATGTTCTTTGGTCACTCATTCATTAGCATTTTGCCAACAACCTGAGACAACTATTTATTGAAAAACCTACTAAAAGTTACTTGTGGATTATATTTAATAAATGTCATGGACATAAAAGTCATGCCTAGAGTCTTTTTTGTTACATGATAGTGTCTCTTTACAGATGACTTAATACTCTATTTTTTTTAAAACATACAAAAAAACCCCAATTCAACATTTAGCAGCATGCAAGTTTCCAGGT